>CM022753.1:18507397-19107397 GCA_012411365.1 Ameiurus melas
TTTGTTTAATTTTGGCACAAATTTAACTCAATAGAAATTCACTGTATGAGGAAATCACACTTGGCTAGTAAGGTTTTAGATATCTCCAGGAAGACTAACCTTTTTTTCCATGTTTGTTAAAATGGCTCCTTATACATATTTTGAAATTTATTAATGGATTCATAAAATTGAGGTGTCAAAGTATATTATAGACAGAACCAAACCCCCCATACACACAATTCTGCTTCACATGCTTCTGATGAGTATTCAAGACCACCACACATGTACAGTACAAGATGTTCAATTTCATTTTCAATCACAACCATGTAGTACATCATGGAATAATAATTGATTACAGACAATTTAAAAGCATAATCAAAAATGACATTTGCTCAGCAGTGAAAATTATTTTCCATTTTTTACAGACAGTCAAACTTAGAAAGTTTACTCAACCTTAGGTCTTGTGTATAGTGTATAGTCTGCACCCACATTAGAAATGTATGAACATTATACTTTTCTTTAAGCTTTAAGTTAAGAGGGGCGCTCTTTCTCTATTCACACAACATCCACCCAACACGTTAAGGTTCAATGGACTGAGAGAGTGTAATAAATATGAGAACATATTGTCCTGGGATTTAAGTCATAAGCTCTAACTACAACATTGTAATGTCTTAACTTTATAACAGATCTATTATATCAGTGTTTCATTAAACCAGGGTGCATAATCCACACTGTTTTGATGAAAAAGTAAGTAAATAGTAAGTAACCTTCTTATATTTTGTGAATTTGTACATGTTTTTACATTTCATGGTACTGCAGGTCCAGTAATACTGGAAGTATAGATCCACTAAAGTACAAGGTCCATTTCTCAGCCGAGGCCTCCAGCAAAACTGGGATTTTACATGGGCAAAACTTTCTGACTGAGGACACAGATGTGTATTACTGCACTCGTGAGACACAGTGAGACAGATCAACAAGGACCCTGTACAGAAACTCCCAGTAAAGACCTCAGAGGCAGAAAAAAATGTCTTATCTCTATGTTTTAACTTCTAGAATTCTCAGAAGTGTGTGAGGACAATTCGAATTCAGAGTTCGATGGAGTAGGACGCAAAGTAATTAATTAGCACTTTTCGGTCCTACAATAGATTTTTAATTATTCTACTCCATTTCCTTGTTTGTATTTTTAACTTTGTGGTACGTTAAAATGTCTAGAAAGAACATGAAAACCCGTGGTAGCATTCAGAAATGACTGAGGCCGAGTGTGTGCGCCACGAGTGATTCCCTTCTTCCCCTGATTTTGCGTCGCCGAGTGGTGTCTTTGACTTCTCCACACTCAGGCTTGAGTTGCTGGCTTCATTGAGGAAGGACATTGCCGATATTTTTGAAAAGGAACTCCAGGTGATTCTCAGGGGTCTCATCGCTCACATAAAGACTACTATCGAGTCTCTCACTGCGACCATGACTCATATAGAGAATAAATGTGAGGATTTGGAGTCGAGGTCACAGCGCAATAACATTAGGATAGAGTTCCAGAGGGCTTTGATACCTGTACAACCGCTGCTGTAGCGGCCTTGTTAAAAGAGGCGTTTGGTCTGGAGAAGGATCCGGTTTTGGACCGGTCCCACCGGTCCCTTAAGCCAAAGCCTAAGCCTGGTGAACGACCTATTGTGTGCAGATTCCACCATCAAATGGACTGTTTTGACATTTTACGCAGTGCGAGAGAGCTCCAGCGGATTAAAGTGAGGGATTTGACCATCTCCATTTTCCCTGACTACACAGCCAAGATACCCCGGGCCTGGGTCGCATTTTACATTATGTTCAGCGTCAACTTCGTGGTATTGAGGGCGCTCACTATGGAATACTTCACATAGCTCGGTTTGGCATTACATACAACAGTGTTCAGAAGGAGTTTATTTCAGCAGAGGAAGCAGGAGACTATGTTAAGCTCTTGATATCGGGGTGAACTGTATCACCTATACAGCTTCGTCTTTTTTGCTCTTTTTTCATTTTTATTTTTTGCACTCGGCCTTCTCTTAAATCTACTTCGGTATTAATGTGGTTCTCTGTTTTGAGGCTCTGACTGGGTTAGAGTTTCTGTTTATTTAATTTTATTAGTGTTATTTCCTCGGCTTACGTGCTACACTGTTATATTATTTGTTACATGTGTTTAAAAGTTAAGGACATTATATTTGTTATTGTGCATAGACTGTTTATCAGACTTGATGTCAGTATGGGCTTTTTCTCTTACCGGAACTTTTTGAATTGGTAATTTTGTTGGTTAGTTCAGCTTACTCTCCGAGTTGTTTTCACATTGTTGACAACTTTTGGTTATTGTTGGGAACACTGCTGTCTCATTTGTGTGCGTGTGTGTTTGGCGGATTGTGAGAGTAAACAAAACATGCCAATGCTTTGAAGGATGTGAACTGGAACAGCGTAATGCAAATCTGTTTTTAGAGGATTTAAACCCAACATGGTGAACAAATTATATAGAATTCAGGCAATTTTATTGGGGTTATCTCACAGTGTGGCAAGTAATAATCTGGAAAGACCTTTGTAAAATCACAGTCTAAAACTGAATTTAAAGAGAAGTGAATCAGTAAATGAATCACTTGTAAATGAATAACATGGAAATGATTTACATGCAAATTAATCATATGAAAATGAATAAATAAATGGAAAGTAAAAAAAGAGGTGTGTGAGGAAATCATCAATTTACAGTTTAAATCTTACAGCTTACACTCAGCTGATTTGATGATACTGTAGTGTAATTTTTTAAACTATGATTCGAATTTACATTTAAAAAATGGAAATCTTCTAAATATACCATGACATCTCAAATTTACAAAATAATTTAGTTATGGATCAGATTGATCAAGATGATATAAGAGTCCTGCAGTCCACTGAATCATTGTTCCTTGTCCGGTGGGATCATCTTCTATATCGTTGTAGATGTATTTTAGATAATCATTTAACAAAAACTATAGAAACTTGTACTTAGTTATTGATAATGTATCATTTATCTTTTTAGCTGTTTTGATTTTCATATAATTGAAATTGAATGGTTGTCACAATAACTGTCTTTTAAATGAAATGTTAACTCTGATTAAAAAAAAGTTTCTTTATGAATAATTCCTGATGTTGATTTCAATACACAACACATATGAAAGGTATTAGAGGAAAAAAGCACTTCTGCACATGCTACTGTAGGAAAATAATTAACTTTAATGTGGTAACAGTGACATTCCTTCAAGTGAGGATGCATCAAATTAATGTGCCATTGATTATTTTCCTATAACAGCATGCCCCCAAACTTAACCATCTCTAACTGCTGATTAATACACATTCAGCTTCTCTCTCCTCACAGACTGCAATGATTCACCATCATCTCACTCGCATTAAACAACTGAAAGGCAATTGCTCTTTGTTGCTAACATTATCATAGTATTCTTATATATATATATATATATATATATATATATATATATATATATATCATTACACTATTCTGCAAAGGTAATAATAAAAAACTCTAAATGTTTTACACTATACCATCATTCATAAAGCTTTAACAACAGTAATGATTTGCTCTGCGTAACAACCGTGCCTAACTAAGAGCATCTGAAAGGAAATGATGCAAATCATTCTCTCACTTCTCTCCTATTTTTCCGATAGAATCTCCATTGCTAAAGCCACATACTACCGAGAGAAGATTGGTAGTTCTCTCAACACCCGCACTTTTTTCAAAACATTTTCCTCTCTTCTCTGTGTACATCCCCCCCCCCCACACACACACACCTCTCACTGCAGATGACTTTGATGTAATCTTGTTGGAAAAGAAAGTGGCAATCAGGAACCAGTTCTCAACCCCAGACATACATAGACCGACTCTTCCTCCATGTAACTCCCAACTGACTTCCTTCTCACCCCTCTCATAGACTGATGTCTCTAAACTCCCCCCCTCTAGCCGTCCCACAACCTGTTCTCTTGACCCTATCCCTTCTCACCTTCTTCAGTCCATCTCTCCCACACTATTACCTGCACTCACACACATCTTTAACACATCGCTCTCTACTGGCACATACCCTACCTCATTTAAGCAAGCCCTGGTTACCCCACTGCATAAAAAAACATCACTCTGCTATAGTTGACAACTACAAACCTGTTTCCATCCACCATTTTCTTTCCAAAACTCTTGAAAGAGCTGTTTTTAATCAACTCTCCAATTTCCTCACACAGAACAACCTCCTAGACACCAAGCAGTCTGGCTTCAAGAGCAACCGCTCCATGGAGACTGCTATGCTTTCCGTCAGTGAAGCCTTACGATTAGCAAGAGCAACCTCTAGATCATCTGTCCTCATCCTACTTGTCCTCTCTGCTGCTTTCGACACTGTGAAGCATCAGATCTTCCTGTCAACTCTCTCCAGCCTGGGCATCACTGGAATGGTTCTGCACTTGGTGGAATCCTATCTCTCTGACAGATCCTTCAAAGTATCATGGAGGGGAGGTATTTCTGAAACTCAGCAACTCACAACTGGCGTTCCACAGGGGTCAGTTCTGGGTCCACTCCTCTTTTCTATCTACACTACATCTCTAGGGCAGGTGATTGAGTCTCATGGCTTATCATATCATTGCTATGATACCCATCTCCATTTGTCCTACCACCCTGACGATCCACCAGTCTCTGCACGCATCTCAGCTTGCCTGTCGGACATCTCGGTCTGGATGAAGGAACATCATCTTAAGCTGGCAAAATCTGAGCTTCTCATCATCCCAGCCTGTCCCTCAATCAACCACAACCTCACTGTACAGCTCAGCTCACTCACACTCATGCCAACTAGGATGGTCAGGAACCTTGGGGTGATTCTTGATGACGACTTGATCTTTACAGTCCATATCTCAGCAACTGCAGTTTCCTGTAGTTTCATCCTGTACAACATCAAGAAAATCCGACCCAACATCACCGAACAGGCTACACAGCTACTAGTCCAGGCTCTTGTTATCTCTAAACTGGACTACTGCAACTCGCTACTTTATGGCCTCCCAGCCAGGTCCATCAAACCCCTTCAGATGATCCAGATTGCTGCAGCGTTCCTCGTCTTCAGCCAGCGCAAGAGAATGTCATACTCTTCATCTCCCTCCACTGGCTTCCTGTAGCTGCCCGCATCAAGTTCAAGGCCTTGATGCTCACCTACAAGACCTTGTCAGGAACAGCACCCTCCTACCTCAACTCTCTCCTGAAGGCGTACGTTCCCTCTCGCAATCTGCGATTGATTAGCGACCGACATTTAGTAGTTCCCACTCAGAATGGCACAAGGTCCCTTTCTAGAACCTTCATGCTAACTGTTCCTCAGTGGTGGAATGCTTTTCCAATCTCAATCTGGACCGGAGAATCTCTCACCATCTTCAAAAAACTGCTAAAGACCCACCTCTTCCGTGAACACCTAACCAACTCATAATAAAAAAAAAAAAATAATAAAATTTACACCTCTACTCTGTGCACTTTGCGTCCTCAGGAACTCAATTAATGGATCTTGAATTATAAGAACTTCTTGTATTCTTCTTTGCTTGATATATCGCTTTGGTTGCATTTTTTCTCATTTTGTAAGTCGCTTTGGATTAAAGCGTCTGCTAAGTGAATAAATGTAAATGTAAATGATTTGTGACCTGCAATATTTCTGGAACTATGTTCAGTTTGTATTGGATAACCTTGATTAGACACACAGTTGAAAAATATTTCTGAAAGGACTGGGCATGTTTGTGCTGTTCAGTGATCAGAAAATTTCATGTACTTCTGGGTGTTACAGTGATACACAGTGATGTAATAAACGGACACGGTATCTAATGAATAAAGAGCAGTTATGGACTTGACAGCATGAAACATAGCTGGAGTTTTAAAGTAAGCTCTTCATGGCTATTTTTCTGTGAATATTATTATTAATATTAGTCTCTAGTGGGCGTGCCATGCAAATGATATCCTGTGTTTGAAGCATTTATGCTGATATACGTTCAGCTCAACAACATACCAGCAGATTGTGTTCATTTACAGCAACAGTAATTGTTTAAATTCTTTGAGATGGGACTAGGCAGAGTTCTGAGTTACTTTGCTCTAGCAATGATCATTCAATGTTAGTATTAAATTATTATTATTATTTTTAACTATTTCTTTCTGTTGTTTTTTTTTTACTTTAATAAATTTAAATTTAATACCCATCTTTGTGTATTTTTATTTTTCAGATTCCTGCAGTCAGGCACTAATCGAGTCTGATTCAGTGATCATCAAACCTGATCAGTCTCATAAACTGACCTGCACTGCCTCTGGATTTGACTTTAGTAGTTACTGGAAGGCTTGGATCAGACAGGCGACTGGAAAAGGGCTGGGATTTGTTGCAACTATCTCACAGAGCAGTGGAAGCACATATTACTCCAGTGTAGTTAATGGCTGCTTCACAATCTCCAGAGACAACAGTAAGAAGCAGGTGTATCTGCAGATTAACAGCGTGAGCACAGAAGACACTGCAGTGTATTACAGTGCCCGTGACCAACAGTGATACTTCTCCATAGACATCAGTATAAAAACACATGCTTGCTAAATTCACATGACAAGCTTACATTTACATCAGCAGTGTATTCATGGACTTCAAAGAACTTAAGTCAGGTCTGAATACATGCAATATGGCGTATATATAACACAACAGCGTAATGTAAATCTTTTTTTTTGTAAAAGCCTAACATTGAGTGTTTTGTCTTTCTTTGATGCTTCCAAGAGTCTGTTTAATGAGCTCCAGCCAGTATAAAAGTTCTCCCTACATCCTCTTTTAAACACAGCTACTGTATATTTCACTGTGTGACAGAGTGAGAACTAAGCAAGCAGATGTTCACAGAGATAGGAAACAGAGCTCAAAACAACAACACACACACATCTAGGTTTATAAAATAAAATACTCAGAATCTAAGTTTATTATTCATCTACAGAATAATTTAGTATAGATATAGGTAAGTATAGATTCATCTACAGAATTTATTTTAATTTACATTTCCAGTCTTCTCCCTGTCCAGGGTATACCCCATGCTCCCTGAGATAAGCTCCAGGTTCCCTGTGACCCTGAAAAGGAAAAGCGGTATAAAAGATGGATGGATTTCCAGTCTTTAATGCATATGTAAAACTTCCCCACTTCCAACTACATATAGAGAAAAATTATCCTCAGTCACTGTTTGCTCTGGAGAATTTAACAATGCTTTTAGTTCAGCAAAGTTCCTTCTATTTCTGCTGCTGCTGGCAGCTTCATTCTGTGGGTTTCACTTCAATAATGAAATCAGCACTGCTAGCAAAATAATTCAGTTATAATCTACTGTATATACATTTGTGACTGAAATTGTGACATCTCTTTTTTTCAGATGTGGGATGTTCAGTAGAACTCACTCAGGTCGCCTCAGTGATGTTAAAGCCAGGAGATTCTTTAACCCTCAGCTATAAAGTATCCGGCTACTCTGTTACTGATGGAAGCTACGCCACAGCTTGGATTCGACAACCTGCAGGAACAACTATGGAGTGGATAAACCATATTTGAGGTGGTGGAAGTACTTATCATAAAGATTCTCTAAAAAGCAAGTTCAGTATTTCTAAAGACGGCTCCAGCAGCACGGTGACTCTGAGAGGACAGAATCTGCAGACAGAAGACACAGCTGTGTATTACTGCGCCCGCTACACACACTGATGCTTCTACTTGGGTGTCAATACAAAAACATGTGTGTGATCCTTATACAGTGAGCTCATGTTTTCATCAGTGTATTAGATCTAAGGAACATTGAGACTAATACTGAACTCTATAACTTTCCTCTATGCTTAGAAGAACATCTGGAATAAGCAACATTTCCTGAAATCTCACTTCAGTAAAATAAGGAGACTTATGTGTGTTTCTGAATTTTAGCAAGTTTCACCATATCAGCTATTACACACATTTTTAAAATCTGTTTATGTGGATCGTCCACCATGCAATGCATATATAAGTTGTTATAATGGAATGATAAAGTATTACAATAAGCTAATTAATATAAACCTGTGGTGTGCCTTTCTAAAATTGTCAGACCTGCTGTTATAGAAAATTAATCAACACCTTCTGACTAATCAGACTCAAGAATTCAGCAGCACTGTGATATAAGTGTATTTAATCGGTTAAAAAATAATAAAATTAGGAGGCTTTTTTATTTTTTATTTAAATGTCATTAGAGAAGCACACTTCACAGAGAGTGAAGAACAAACTCCATCATAAAGACAGGGTTATAAATGACTTCATTTCCCACTGATACTGTATCTGAGTGCTTTCTCTCTTTAAAACCGTGGTGATACAAATACTCCACATTGGCATACTTTCATAATTTGTATTGCTGCTAGATGTGAGAAGTTTTTTTTTATTGACAGCAAGAACATTTGAATCTTTTTCTTTAAAATTACTAATTCTAGTTCTGGACATTTTGAAAACAGGACTTTTCTGCCTCTAGAGGGCAGTCTGTGCAAACACAACCATCTCAGTCTGTTGTAATCTGCACATTTAGACAATCTCTCTTCTCACATTCTGCTATGACTGCATCCAGCATCATGACTCTCAGATTAAACCAAATTATATACTCAGCAAAAAAAAAAAAAAAGAAGAAGAAGATATAAATGTCCATTTTCAGCAGACAATATAATAAAAAGATAATTTTGTAAAATCCAAATAAGCTTTACAGATTGTTATTGGAAAAGGTTTTTAACAATGTGTCATTCAGCTCAACACAAAACAGAGTTACTGTTACCACACTGAAGTTGATTATTTTTCCATTACAACATATCTTGAAGTGATTTATTCCATTAAAAGCCCTTTATAACTAGTAGCATTTTCTATGTAATAAAAAAAAGAAATGTAATTGTTTTATTTTGTAAATCCAGAACAAAAATAAAACTAGTTATCATTATCTCTTACGTTATAGCAGCTATTTACACAGTCATTCCCTCTATTTATTCTCTCTCTCTCTCTCTCTCTCTCTCTCTCTCTCTCTCTCTCCCCCTCTCTCTCTCTCTCTTTGTCTCTCTCTTCTGATCAGAAAAAAAACACACAGTATGTCTTGATACTGAGAAATTGTAAAGTCCTCTGACCTAAAGAGTATCATGGCAATTGTTACAACCCGCTATTTTGGGACGGGAAGTTTTGTATGTGCTGTGACATTTTCTGTGCAGGTCCGAACTCTCTCCCAGACTTTCCAGCCTGCACTAACATGCCTTGCTCCCACCTCCAGGATGACCTCACTGATTGGTGGCCATATTTAAAGAGGAAGATGGTGTGAGAATGTGTGGGATGGAGGTGGTTTCTTGTGTTTGGAGAGTGTGGTTGGTTGTATGGTATTTTCTGACTGCTGTTTTGGTGTTTGACTTTGGTTTGGTTTGGTTTGGTTTTTGACTGGTTATCCATAAACCTGTTTGTGTATTCTCTTCACTTTTGTTTATATATGTTCACTTGGTTTACAAGCAGTAGGGGTGTGGCTGCCATTTATTTTGGGAGAGGTTCCTTTTGTCTGTTTCTTTGCTTAGGTAGCTAGGGAAGTATTGTTGTATTTCCTTTATTTACCTTTTAGGTAAGCTAGCTACCTTATCATAGAATCATTTTGCTTATTATTCTGGCCTTGGCCCACAATGAAGAAAGGCCTGGTTTACTTAATGTGTACAGTTATATGTAGATATATTGTCTGTTACAATATACCACAACCTTTTTCACCCAACTTTGTGTTATTCCTGGCTTCCCTTATTTAAAGGTCAATACAACTGAATCCTGAGCGAGTTACTCTGTGTGGCTTAACCTAGACTGTGCTGTAATGCAGTTTAAAAAAAAAACAAAACAAAAAAAAAAAACATAATGATTGTTACAAATAGGTGACACTAAACACAATAAATGCTCAATCAATTGTCTCAGGTGTGTGTGGAGTAGTGAAAACTCCAAGATGTGCAAGACAGCAAGCAGAGATCAGAACTCCTCTGTGCATATTTTATCCTATTTATTTGGTCATGATATATTATATGAATACAGAGAAAGTTGCTGAAGTTTAAAGCCTAGTATGAGAAATTTGCATGTCTTCTCCCTTCTCCGTATCAAGCCAGGAACAGAGGCATAAAAAAAAGCTCTCTGAGTTGTGGAAATGCGAGAGCAGTAGTCGTATTGGTGCCAATCCAAACATCATGAGCTCCATCTCTCTCCTGCTGTTTCTGACAGCTGCTTCCTGTAAGTACTGTTCTCATTCACTAACATTACACTTTCATTGTCCATCTCTGATCTTTACAGGTGTGAATTCGGTTGAATTTATTCAGTCATATAATATAGTTGCACGAGTTGGGGAGGTGTTTACCATCTCCTGTAAATTCTCTGGGTTTTCAATATCCATCTACTGTCCTCGCTGGATTCGACAAATGCCAACCAAGACTTTGGAATATATTGGATTTGTGTAGCAGCAGTTCTTATGTCAAGGACTGACTCAAGAGCAAAATCAGTTTCTCTGCAGATGTCTCCAGCATCAGTGTTTTAAAAGGGAGTCACAGTCATTCAGATTACTGGAGCAGAAGTACAAAATCCAGGATTATTTTGTGTTGAGTTCTATAAATTAAATAAAAAATAAAATCTCTGAAATATTGTAATTAAAAGCACATTGGTGGACTTAACATTAGGCAAATGTCAGCCATTGCTTTGGGCTCCCAAAAAGCTGCATAAACTTGTGGTTAAGAAAGTTTTATTTTAACTTTTCGCTAATTAATTATATTTTTCAAAAACCCCATATGCTAAAATGCCATCAGAATGCTTAATTTGAGTGTATCATAAAATAAATAAAAATGGATGTATCCTTTTTTTTTTTTTGGATCAATATTTGGCCAATAGTGCAAATATTTAGATTTTTCCATGGGCAGTGAAATTTGCTCAAACATTTTTGTATTGAATTTACTCTAGTATCCTAAAAAGAAATGTATGAACACTGTGCGTCATTATCATTTATGTCCACTGTGCGGCGCTCTTTCTCTAATTACACAACATCCACCCAATATGATGAGGTTAAAAGGGCAGTTGAGAGAGACAGAGAGAGAGCTATCAGCATGTCTTCCAAAGGCGCAAGATCTACCTGCAAAGTTGTTATGAAGCAAAGATATTAAATGCTGACAAAAACGTCTGTGCAAATAATAACCCTTTTATATGGACGCTGGATAGAGCCACACTATATGTATTTAAAATCATGTTCCACCTTATTGTGTCCACGTCAGAATTTTATTAATTACCTACAAATATTAATGTAGGTAGCATTTTTATGTAATTTCTTATGAAATGAATTAAATAAAATTATTTTTCTAATATTACCGACACGTGTCTTACTCCTTGCGTAACATGCCTATTAGCATGCTCTACTTATCATTTGTACATAAACACAGTTAATTCGTATTTTAGTAAGCAAAAGAAAAATAGTCATTCTTTGTTACTGGTAGCAGCTGAATAAAAAAAATTATGTGAACTATAGCTTGAACGTTATGAAGAGAACTGGTTACAATTCCACAGAGAATGTTCCAAATATAATATATTGTTAATTGGGTTTATAAGGTTTACAAAGTGTGCTTTACATAGCCGTCATACGATGAACCTCCTGCCTATTTAAATACATTCTCCTACCATCAACAGATATGCAAATACAAGCATCAGGGCTGGACATAACACATATATTTATGAGATGTGATGGTCTGTTATACGTTGGAGGACAGCGAAGATCCCAGTACAAACAACACACACCATGTTCTCTACATCTCTACTGCTCCTGCTGGCAGCTGCTTCCTGTGAGTGCTTCATCAAATTCATTCATTTACTACAATACCAATAAATGTGCAGCATATATTGTGTGAGATATCACCATGTGTTTTCCTCCACAGATGTGCATGGTGAGGAACTGACTCAGCCTGCTTCCATGACAGTCCAGCCAGGCCAGAGTCTCTCCATCAACTGCAAGGTTTCATATTCAGTTTCCAGCTATGGTACAGCTTGGATCCGACAACCTGCAGGAAAAGCTCTGGAGTGGATTGGATACATCAGTAGTGGTGGGAGTACAGATTACAGTGACAAACTGAAAAATAAGTTCAGCATCTCCAGAGACGCTGCTACTAATACAATAACAATTGGAGGACAGAATCTGCAAACTGAAGACACAGCTGTGTATTACTGCGCAAGAGACTCACAGTGACACAGAATAGTGGATTCCCCTTACAAAAACGTTGAGATATGTTAGAGACATCCTCTCGTTATAACTAAAAATACATCTCAGTCACACATTTACTTTATTCCAGTGGAACGAAGTTTGGGATTTAGAATACAAAAGTACATTATTTTGAATGTTTGTTTTGAACCTTTATTTATTAATTGATTTCAGAGAATATTTAACCAACATCTAAACAACAGAAAATATGTATACTCCATGGATTCAGAAACGATGTAGCATGTTTCCAGCAGTGTGTTGTGTTCAATACAGTCTGTTCACATGCAATAATTGAAACAACCGAAGGAGGCATCAGAACTCAACAAATAAAATGCAAAAAAAAATAAAAATAAATATGTAAACTGCACTCTCATAAAACTCATTCAGTATTGATCATTATCTGACACATAACTAGATTTTGTCTTAAAATAAAAGATAGATAGATGGTTTCACTGTGATAATTTATGATTAATGACATGTTTTTTGTGGGGTTTTTTTTTTTTACTCAGGATATGTACCATTTTCAAAGGCAGAATAAATAAAAAGTTATCATAAAACAACCCTCCTTTATTCCTCTCTTATCAGCAGGACAATCAGAAATCTCTGCTGTATATGCATGTTTCAGAGTAACACAGTAGATGACCATGATGTGTTGAAGGATTAGTTACTGTTCCTCTCTGTTGCATCATCATGACTCACACATTTATTCAATCATGACATCATGATGCAAATGTAGAGTGCTGTGTGTCCATGCTGAGCTGAGTGGAGCAGTCGAGTCTCATCATCATTCACCATGAAGATCCCACTCTCCTTATTCCTGCTACTAATCAGCTTCATCACTGAGTTCTTAACTGAAACCTATAATTCACTCCTTTATTTGTGTGTATCTGTATTAAAACTTGATTAACTGAATATTCTACTTCCATCAACAGGTGCGAAATATCAGTCTTAAGTCATTACAAACTACAGTGCAGAATAAATCTGGAGAAACTCAAGTCTATCCTGCAGAGGATCTGGATTTACTTTTGAAAGCTGTGGCATGCACTGGATCAAACAACAGGTGAACAAACCACTGGTGTGGATGGCGTTCATCTACACTGATGGCAGTGACAGTGGTAAATCTTTTGAAGGGAGAGCAGAAGTCACCAGAGATAATTCCAACAGCGTGGTGTATCTGAAACTCTCTGGTGTGACAGCAGAGGACACAGCTGTGTATTACTGCACATGGGAAACAGAGTAGCAGAAATATGAGGATAAACTGTACAAAAACATTAGTGGTGCTGCGGATTCATTTCATCTGCTGAAAACACTTTTAGAGCCCATTCCACACTTCTGTTTGGATTAGAGATCCCTAATCAACAATATTTCCTCATTTAGTTCTGATGATAGATAAATGTCACATGAATGATTTTGAACAAGGATTTAGCTCAATTAAAAATAACGTTAATTAATGAATAACACACTTGGGGTTGTGTTGTTATAGGAAATCATCTAACAGTGTAATGTAATGCGTCCCGGTGTGAAGTGGACTTACTGTTACCACCCTGAATTTACCATCAGGTTTTCCAGTAACAGCACATCCCAAAGTGTGTTCACTCATAACACAGCAATTTTAAAATGCTAACATTATTTTGCTTATTTTTAACACTTTATACATTTTATCTATTAAAAGGCTAATTACATTTACTATTGTGGAACATCTGTGAAACTAGTTAGTTCCTGTTATCACTTATATAATAGAAGTGTAACGCCTTCCTGGCGCCTTAGGTGTAATATTAGAGAAGGTTACTACAGTAAATGGTTTTAATTAACAGGATCCTGAGTATTTAGCAGTTGATGGTGAATTGGCTAACCTCTATTTACCAGATGTTGTTATATTATAACAGGCAGAAATGTATGTAAATTATTTAATCCCTAATAGCGCGGTGCCTCCACTGAAGAATTACCCCACTCACACACTATGAGCGGTATTGTTATTCCCCAGAACCAAATATTGAGTATAACTAGGCCAAATATATATAAACCTTATTAAATAAAAAAAACGTCCAGTAAAGCCAGGTAGTATGTATAACAAAAATAAAAAACATTTATTATGCTAAACAAAAACTTCAAGCTGTATACGTGTATTAGAAACAAAATTTAGACCAGTAACGCAAACACTCCTTTCTAATTATGAAACAACAGGAACAGTACAGTTTGGATTTTACCACTTAAACCCGTTTTTAACTGTTCAGAACCTTCACCAAGCGCTTGGGTTTTCTGTTGGGCCCGTGAGTTGGTGCACATACAAACAAAAAATCCTCCTTGGTTCCTTTAATGAACGCTACAAAACCTCTCCGTTACTCACGCCTCTGGAACAGAAGAATTAGCCACGGTGGTCACGAGCTGAGAGAATGAATCCACGGCACGCGAGGTTCCAGAAGGTTAATTCAGTGACGCAGGTTCAGCGATGGAGTTCCTCCTTAAACAGTGTAGTAGCTACTATGCTACCTAGCACAGTTCTCCCTAGTACTCGTCCTTCAGTTTCACAGCAACACTGCGACTGGCGGTTACAGATGTCCGTCCCTCACGAAGACATTAGTTTAACGTTCACGAGTTACAGATTGTACTTAGCTTTGTTTTTCCCAAGCTAGTGCAAAACAAACAAACACAGCTAAGCTAGCACTTCACCTTACAGTTCACCAATTTACCGAGCGGATAGTTGCTTTCCTTTCGCTGAATAAAATGATATTTGTGCCACTACTTTAATAGAAGTTTAGTCTACAAACATCACCTCTGCGTTAAAACGCTGTTCTTTTTTTCCGCTCTCCTCCCGCGTGTTTCTCCCTCTCCTGTCCTTTTTTTCCCTCTCTCCCCTCCCCAACAAAGGTGACCTCTGATTGGCTAGGAGTTTAATTAAACAGGCAACCCATTGGCTTGAACTACTCCAATGGAAACAAATTGCAACGTATTCAAAAACAAAGGACCATGGGAAATGTAGTCTCAAACTGCATCCACCCAAAAATGCAGCAAGCACACCATTTATTCAACTACATTTTTGGGAGGTGCCTACAGAAGTTATAAACAGTTGTTCCCTCTCCTGTCTCTCTTCTTTTGTCATGTCCATGCCGTTTCTGAACTGCAATTCCCAGAATGCACCGACACCTACAAAAATGGCAGAAGCGGACTACAACTACTAACTCCGGCACACCCTCAGGCTCCAGAGTACAAATGACTGTCACCTGTTTCCAATCACACACACACACACACACACACACACACACACACACATCAGCCTTTAAAAGAGAGCTTCGTTCACAAACACATTTCGAAGTAATGCTTAGTTGTTCTCGCTTTGGCTTATCAAGATGTTGTCTATTTTGCTGTTCTTGTTTTTAGTACTTTGTCTCTTCTCTGCTGTCCTGTCGGTGATCACCTGACCCTTTGCCTGCCTTGACCTCGTTTCTGCCTACTGTTTTGGATTCGTGTACTGGACATTGTGTGTTATTTAACTGATTCAACAGCACCTGCACTTGTCTCCACCTCTCCATCGTTACACTCTTGCCTCACTCTCAAAATTAACAAGAACATAAAATTCAACTCGTCATGTTGCTGAGAAACCTCAAAGTGAAAAGTCCTCTGTCCTAAAGAATTTTCTGTGTCAGAAAACTTACTGAAACTGGAGACTCCATCCATAAATGTTACTTGTCACATTACAGGCTAATACCTCATCAAATCTGTGCTGTATCCACACAAAAAGACATATCACAGTAAATAAAATTTAAGATTTAATTAAGGAGTATATAATATATATAAGGAGTGCCTTTATGCAAATTTCCTTCCTTGTTATATATTTAAGCAATGAAGAGCAAGAGCTTTTACTTATTCTGCTTCAACACACACACCATGATCTCTACATCTCTACTGCTGCTGCTGCTGCTGGCAGCTGTACATTGTAAGTGTTTTTACATTTGTCATATAATACAGTTTTGATTACTTATAACTTTTTCCTTTTACAACATTAAAATACATTTTCTTTAACAGGTGTTCACTGTGTTGAGCTGATCCAGCTCGGATCCACAGTATTAACCCCTGGTCAGTCAATGACTCTGACCTGTAAAGTGTCTGGATATTCATTATCTGATAGCAGCTACTGTACACACTGGATACGACAACCTGCAGGAAAAGCTCTGGAGTGGGTAGGACGTATATGTAGTAGCGGTAGCACTGCCTACAGTGAGAAACTGAAAAACAGAATTCAGATTTCCAGAGACACTTCCAGCAGCACAGTAACATTAACAGGGAAGAACATGCAGACTGAAGACACAGCTGTGTATTACTGCACTCGTGAACCACAGTGAGACAGATCAACAACATCCCTGTACATAAACACCCCATACAAAGGCCTACTAGTCCACAAGTGCACTTATCTATCCATGTGTAACTGTAAAATCAGACAAATCACATACAGCATATAGTTTAAAGTTAATTTTATATGTTTATAATGAAGATTTTAAACCATATTTATAATATAATAATGCTACATCTCTAACATTGCTGCACATTATACCTGGGGAGTAAACTTGTATATGGACGGTAGGGACATGTCCCTACCAATATTTGTGAGAACACGTTCACATTATCTTTGGAGTGAAGTCATGAAGATTCCATAGCATACTTTCCCAGTAATTCCAGGATTTAGGCATGCTAGCATTTGATTGGCTGAAAGGGAGGGGCTATCTGAAGGCTCATCTTACGTGCAAATATCGAGCTGCCAGTGTAGAGTACAGACATGGAGGCGGGGGCTGATCGGCTGACAATGGTAAGTAAGTTATCAAGGCTGTCAGTCTATACCTCAAGCATGGGCGAAAAATTTTGTCTTTCAGATGACTTTACACCCTTTCCACTATAACCTAGACGGCACAGCATACATAAAGAATTTTTTCCATGCCAGCACGTTTTGTACTTTGTAGATATGCCACCAAAAAAACGACAAGACATCAGAAGCTTTTCCCAACCAAAGCGTAAGTAATAGGTAGTAAACTAACTTTCCAGTAGCCACATTGATTTAAAATGAAAACCTGTTAGTGACCAAACGTCACCAGCCTTGCACTGAGGAAAGTAATGTCAACTGATATTAGTTAACCGTGTTAGCTAGCATTAACTCGCTTGCTAACCCTGGCTTCTGTCATCTGCAGACTAGCAGTCAGGTTGCTCGCTGGAACTTAAAATAGGTGCATATATGAAATTATGTAGAGTTGAATTTTAGTCTTTAAATCCCATGAATCTCATCATTTAATGAATTAGTTTGTATGCAGAAAACGCAGCAGGAGGCTGAAGTAGAGCAGTATGAAACAGCTGTGTCTTCAGGGATTCATGTGAGGTCCTAATTATGAATTATACCTTGGAATTGTAGGGAGGCATCATCATTAATATCAGTCTTTATGATTGTCAGCAAATATACAGTATAACCTTGGAAAGTCAACATATTGGTCATAAGTTTGTTTTTGAAAAAAATCTTACATCAAAACAACATAAGATAATATTCACTCAATATTAAACTTTCCCTCAAAAAATAAATGGGATGCAAAGTTATTACACACAGGAAACTCAGAAATCAAGTAGGCCTAAAGATGCCGTAGGACAGGTTGAGGGAGAAACAGCTGGACCTTCAGGGCTTCAGGTGTGGTCTTAAAATGATACTGCGATTAAACATAGGCCTATATGAAGAGTTCATTTGCAAAAACAGATATCTCCATTCTTATGAATATTTAAAAATAATTTTTTTTTGTTTTTTTTTATTGTGCATTCCAGGTTATGTCAATGAAACTGCAGTTGGGTTTTTTTAATTAAGTGAAATTAAATGTAATCAAAACAACCCAATTGCAGCTTGATTTGTATTACCTGGAATGCACAATTTAAAAATGATTTATGAAAATGAATTAAAATGGTGGATATCTGTATTTGCAAATGAACTCTTCATATGCTATTATGGATTAATTGTAAATGACCAATTTACATGTATTGAGTGAGTGAGGATTATCCTGAAGCAAATCAGTGTAGCAGTGTCATGGACATGGGGAGTAAGCCATACCAGCCTGATCCAAAATTCATCGAAGTACAGCAACTTCCAAACAAGATTTTGCGGTTTCAGGAGAACTTCTACATTCAGTATTCATGGCTTCACTTCAGTCCAACACTGAAAAAGATTCTTTGTTTTGTGTCTCAAAGCATCCACCATAAAAAAGACCACTTTGGAAAAAAGAATGACCCTGCCTTCGGCACCAAAGCTTTCAATAATTGGAAGAATGCCACAGGTAGCTTCAGTCGCCACCAAGCCAGCAAAGCACCAGCATGCAGTTACAATAAATGCCCAGGAGCAAACTCCAGTTCACACACAAATATTAAGTGCATGGGCTAAAACACAGGAAGAGGCGAGGCCCTGTCTGGAGAAAATAATGGGTGCTATAAGGTATCTTGTAGGGCAGGGAGTAGCATTTCGAGAGCATGAGGCAAATGAAGGGAATTTGTACCACCTTGTGAAGTTACTTGCAAATGACGACCCTGTTCTTTCCTCTTGGCTTACCGTTGCCATGATTATGTCAGTCCACTGTGTCAAAATGAATACTTAACCTTGCTTGTAAACACAATTGTCTGAGGCATTGCAGCAACAATCAGGTCCTTACCAGTGGTTCAGTTTTCAGTTATAATGGATGGCACACAGGATATACTGGGAAAAGAGCAAATTTCCACGTGTTTTAGATATGTCGACCAACTTAGTTGAACAAATGATGATATGATTTCTCTTGAAAAAGTCTTCGGCAGTTCTACACTAAAAGTGTGCTCACACCGAGGAGATTTGCACCTATAACTTCACACAGGTGCTTGAAAAAGGCTAAGTATAAACTGTAACCCGTGGACATTTAAGCTAATGCCGTCGTGAGAGATGGGCAGCTGTAACCACCATCCGCAGTTTTCACCGCGGAACTGAAGGTACAAGGACTGTGGAGAACTGTGCTAAGTAGCACGGTAACTACGCCTGTGTAAGAAGGTACTCTGCATTGCCAAACCTGCATCTCTGAATCGACTATTGCCTGCTGGAACCTCGCTTGCAGCGGATTCATTCACTCAGCTTGTTGCTTCCAATTCAGCTAATTCTACTCTTCGAGAGGTGTAAGTAATGGAGAGTTTTGAGTAGCAGTTCATTAAAGGAGCCAAGGAGTTTTTTGTTTTTTTTTGTATGTGCACCAACTCACGGGCCCCAACAGGAAAAAAACAAACAAACAGAAACCCAAGTGCTTGGTAAAGTTTTGAACATCAAAAAAAAGGGTTGAATTTGTTAAATCCAAAACTATATTGTTAATTGTGTTAAGCTGAAATCATTTTAGGCATTGGTTAACTCTGGTATGTTCTATTGTGAGGAAGAAATTAGTATTTGAGTTTACATTTATAAATTTGTCTACTATACATTCATACTGTTTGAGTGTTTGAGACTAAAGCATAAGGGGATTTCTTAAGAAAACAAAAAAAAAAACAGGAAAGATTTGAATACAGCACAGAAAAAACAGAATATATGAAAAATAAATTTATTTTTTGTTATACATATTACTTGGCTGCTTTGAACTTAAATAGAGGTTAGCCAATTCACCATCAACTGATAAGTACTCAGGATCCTGTTAATTAAAACCTTTTAAAATAGTAAAGGTGAGTAACCTAATCTAATGTTACACTTCCAGCACCAGGAAGGGCTTACACTACAATAACAATAAATGTGCAGCATATATTGTGTCAGATATCACCATGTGTTTTCCTCCACAGATGTGCATGGTGAGGAACCGACTAAGTCTGCTTCCATGAAAGTACAGCCAGCCCAGCGTCTCTCCATCCACTGCAAAGTTTCATGTTCAGTTATGAGATATGACACAGCTTAGATCTGACAACCTGCAGGAAAAGCTCTGGAGTATATCGATTTAATTTACTATGATGGGGATATTAGTCAGAAAGATTAACATAAAGACAAGTTTGTCATCTCTCGAGAAATTTCCAGTAACACAGTGACCTTAGAGTTACAGAACATGCAGTCTGAAGACAGCTGTGTATTACTGCACTTGTAATTCACACTGACACGACAAACTGCAGCGCTGCACAAAAGCATCATCTTCATCACAATTCAGTTCTGTATTGAAATAATAACTACATTTAACTGAGTGAGTCATCCCCAGCTGTTTTTAAAGGCGCTTTATAAAATAAAGTTTATTATTATTATTATAGTGTATAAAAACATATTTTGAGGGTTTTCACTCATCTTCATGTAGCGATGTGGCTCATTTCGCAACAACTACGCCACCCCAAGAAAACGGGCAAAATACAGTGCCTTGCGAAAGTATTCGGCCCCCTTGAAATTTTCAACCTTTTGCCACATTTCAGGTTTCAAACATAAAGATATAAAATTGTAATTTTTTGTGAAGAATCACCAACAAGTGGGACACAATTGTGAAGTGGAACGAAATCTATTTGATATTTTAAACTTTTTTAGCAAATAAAAAACTGAAAAGTGGTGCGTGCAAAATTATTCGGCCTCTTTACTTTCAGTGCAGCAAACTCACTCCAGAAGTTCAGCGAGGATCTCTGAATGATCCAATGTTGTCCTAAATGACTGATGGTGATAAATAGAATCCACCTGTGTGTAATCAAGTCTCTGTATAAATGCACCTGCTCCCCAGAGACATTTATTATAAACATGATCATCCATTCACACTCAGCACTCAGCTTTTACTTTTTCATTCCAAACACATCGGCGAACCCCTCAAGCTATTTCTGATTTAATAATAATAACATGGAATTATGACATGTAAGCATTGCAACATTTAATCATGGATTATGATCATTTGGAAATGAAAGAACAATGTGTAAATGCATTGTTATCAAAAGTTTAGTGATCATTTAGACAAATGCAAGGACGCCTATGCATATTGCTGTCTCTCAAAGCTCATTTCACACAACTGAATAATAAAGCTTGATTATGGGGCTGAGGGTCGCTTAGTACTGCATCATTGTTATAATGTTAACATGAGGTACCTGAGATTTCTTTATGTCTTCACTGAGAATATCTTCCCTAGGTTGATTGTCATGTTTTATCCTCTAGGTGTGAGCAGTGATGAGATCAGAGTGGACCAGTTCCTGCTGTGGTAAAGAGACCTGGAGAGCATGTGAAGATCTCTTGTAAGATAAATGGCTTTGGTATGATTGATCACTACATGCACAGAAACCAGGGAAAGCTCTAGAATGGATTGGATATGTGAACTCTGGTTCTCCAGCTGAGTTGTTCTCCATCTCTTGAAAGATCTCACAGTCGAGCTATTGTATTCACTGGATACAACAACCTGCTGGGAAAGCACTGGAATGGCTCGGATATCTGTGTAGCAGTGGTAGCACTAATTTAAAAAACACAATGAAGAAACAGGACACATCCAGCAGCACAATTTATTTAAGAGGACAAAACTTTCAGGCTGAGGACACGGCTGTGAATTACTGCGCAAGTCACATTCCCCCAACAAACACCCCCTCCAAAACCTCTCTGTTAATTTTCAAATCATAAAGTTTATAACACAATGTCAGATCTTCATTTATTTAGGATTTGTATTTAATCAGTTGACCACAGACGTTAGTGTTTTTTTTTTTGTGGCTAATTTAAGATGAATTAATTTTAAAGATAGGATGTAATTATTAATTTGTAAACCTGAGTTTTCAAGGTCATGTAGTACTTTGATGATATTTTTTTAAGGGAGTGTTTGTTTTTGTGTGTGTGTGTGTGTGTGTGTGTGTGTGTGACCCCTCTGTTTTTCAAAGATAAAAGTACATTAACATAACGTTTCATCTTTGGCCTCAACATTCATGTATTTGTTGTCCTGAGGTGGATATACAGTTAATCCATCATTAATAATATGTCGATCCATTCCAAAGCTTTTGTGCAGGTTGTTTAATCTGAGCTGTGTAAAGTGGATGTTGGTATCAGTGACAGAAGCTCCACTCACTCAGCTCAGTACAAAACACACATGTGCAAGAAGAGAACAAGGTGTAAATTTTTTTGCACCTATAGAGGGCAGTAGCTCACTTCTACTGAGGTAAAACTCATGAAACTTGCTTTTAAAGGAAACGTTTTCTTTATTACGTATTACCTATTAGTCCCTCTAGGATTAAGTGATTTTGTTATTTCAGAAATTAATGCAAAATCAAGCAAACAAGGATTTTACAAATGTTCAAAATTACTTCAGATTTTCCTAAGATAATTGCCGAGGCGTGTCATATGATGTCATCAAAATGCACTTTCAACCAAAGCCCTCTTTGATGCATGTGCATCGAACAACTTCTTGTGAATCACTAATATCAAATGTCCTACATTTTTCCTTCCATATTGTCACGGCCCATGACGTGAGGGAAGTAAGGCGGATGCAAGCGCAGTAAGAACGAGTGTTTTATTTTTAGAAAGACAGGCAGACAAATCCAAAATGTGATCCAGAACGTAATCCAAAACATGCAAGAGCTCAGGTGATCGGCAAACAGTGAACTAAACTAACGAATCTAAACATTAACTATGATATGGACTAGGACTGTAACTGTGACTCTGACATTAACTATGAAACACATTTAATCTATCTAACATCTAAATCATACTCTATGCTAATATTCCGCACTGAGTGTTGGGAGGCACGTGGTGTATATGCCGGCATGATCAGCCACGTAACCGCTAACAGCTGAGGGCAATACAGACACACGTGACACCACAACCAATGACAGGACGGGTAGGAGACATGACATAAACATAAACAAATACATGTGTCGATGCACGTATCGAGATGTCACTTCAATCCACAATGGAGAAGCAGGTGCACGCGCACCTGCTCATGCTCGCGTGCTCACATATTCCATAGCCCGCTGCACAAAGGGGGACTCATGACACATATACAACTCATAATGCTGTAATTGATGATGTTTTATTTGAATATCAGAATATATTTTTTATAGTAACTCCTCTAGGTGACATGAAACAAGATTTTTCCTTCATAAGCACAGACTCCAGCTGCATTATTTCCACTTAGTTTAGACTTTTTTCAGGAACAGCCATGCAACAACAAATCATTTACTGTTTTATTTTGAAATTAATGACAATAACCTGTGAGTAACAGCATATTTGTGAATGTATCACTAATATAAATTGTATAATCTTTTGCAACATTGTTTAAAAACTAAGACAATAGTTTTATTTTTACGTTTAATGTTGTGGAACATTCATAAGACAAGTTATTTCCTTCTGAATTGAGAATTTAACAGCACTGTGTTTGTAAAGTCTTTTATTTGTTCGCTTGTCTGTAAATTGAATAATATCTTCATTCTATAACCTTTAACTTGACCATGTCTCATTATAATTTGTATTTGTAATAATTTTAGAACTAAATAGAAACTGTTTGTAAAAAAGGTGGTAGGTAAGTAAGTATAAACTAAGTTGTAGTTACGTAAAACAAAGTCAAGCAGTGCATCAGGATAAGCATCAGCTATAATAAAGTCACAGGAGCGGTTGGTCACATATGAAGCCTGTGTGACCCACAAATGGCCAGAAAAATGAACATGGCCGTGTATTGGTTGATCATGCGATGCTGCATGAAATGTTTGCTGCTACGTCCTTGTTAGTGTCACTGTGGTTTAAAGGTCTTATGTTTATATTCTGGGAAAAAGAACCAAATTAATTTGTTAGAAAATATCACAATCAGGTCCAAAAAAACCCCACATGGAAACGGGCAGGAGAGGAATTAAAATCCAGTCTCTCTCTGACACACACACACACACACACACACACACACACACACACACACACACACACCCACACACAGCTCTAATATGAATGCTAATTGTCCCTAATCCTATAATTTCGGCCTTTACAAAATCCTCAAGCTTGGATAATAATTATCAACCTAAATTTAGTATCTAAACCTTGTTATACGTTTCTCAATATGTTTTATTATTTTTATATAAATAATAGACATTAGAAATTTGTAAAAGAAATTTCTGTCACAGAAAAGATTTGTTCCATTAAAAAGCCACATATTCTCCATCAGATAAATATCCTCAACCATGTCTGAAACATGTTTTAAATATGTTCTCCTCCCATCATCACCAGATATGCAAATACAAGCGTCAAGGTTGGATATCACTCTATTTATGAGATGTGATGGACTAAACTTTGGAGAACAGAGAAGATCCCAGTACAAACAACACACACCATGTTCTCTACATCTCTACTGCTCCTGCTGGCAGCTGCTTCCTGTGAGTGCTTTATCAAATTAATTTACTACAATAACAATAAATGTGCAGCATATATTGTGTGAGATATCACCATGTGTTTTCCTCCACAGATGTGCATGGTGAGGAACTGACTCAGCCTGCTTCCATGACAATCCAGCCAGGACAGAGTCTCTCCATCAACTGCAAGGTTTCATATTCAGTTACCAGCTATCATACAGCTTGGATCCGACAACCTGCAGGAAAAGCTCTGGAGTGGATTGGAATCATCTATAGCAGT
This sequence comes from Ameiurus melas, assembly GCA_012411365.1. Lineage (NCBI taxonomy): Eukaryota > Metazoa > Chordata > Actinopteri > Siluriformes > Ictaluridae > Ameiurus > Ameiurus melas. Next base: position 18,532,182 of record CM022753.1, read on the forward strand.
GGGAGTACAGCTTACAGTGACAAACTGAAAAATAAGTTCAGCATCTCCAGAAACACTGCTACTAACACAATAACACTTGGAGGACAGAATCTGCAAACTGAAGACACAGCTGTGTATTACTGCGCAAGATACACAGTGACACAGAATAGTGGATTCCCCTTACAAAAACTTTGAGATATGTTGGAGATCCTCTCAATGCAACTAATAAACCATCTCAGTCACACTTTTACTTTCTTCCACTGGAATGAAGATTCAACTTCAGCTTGTATCATTTGAAACACACAAAAAGTAATATCCATCAAACAATTGCATAAAAATTATGGTTAGTGGTCCTTCTGAACATTTATTATTTGTTTCATTTTACAGAATATTTAATGAACAGTTAAAATAAATATTTATTTGGTGGATTTAGGAATAAAACAGCATGTCTCCAACTGTTTGTTGGGTTTAACACAAACTGTTTTTACAGGTTGAGGTCCAATACTTTCGGAACACAGTAGGAGGCAACAGAGCACAACAAATAAAGTGAGGGGAAAAAGCCCCTGCAGGTTGAAATTCCAGTTTTGTCAGCATAGTGTGTGAATTGTGGCTCTGGCAGCAAATAAACTAACAGGCTTCCCAGTCCCAATAAACTCCTCTAGTCTCAACCAGATTTCCTGCAAGATTTCTAAAAACAAACTAAAACATCATCCTATTGTCACAGCTCAGCCAGATCAAAACTCCAACTCCCAAGATGCAACACTCCATCCTCGGAGTTCTGATCAGACACACCTGGCACCAATCACACACACCCACACTCTCACCGCTAGAACTTAGGGATGTCATTCACCCAGAGTCAATGCGAAGTGTACGTTCAGTTGACTAGTTCGCTGCGGTTCCAAGCCTTTACTCTTGTCGTTTGTTTGCCTAGTTACCTTGACCCTCGATTACGTCCTTGACCACAATTTTTCTTTGCCCTCTATGCTTTGTTTGTCCGATCGCCTGACCACTGCCTGTATCTCGTTTACGCACCTTGAACATCACTACGTACATCTGCCGCCCGCCTCTCTTCTGCTTCCGTGCCTCATCCCCTCGGTACGTGACACCGATTTGTATTAGTATCTGTTCAGAACACATTATCAGATCATGCAACAACACTACACGTTCTGTTATTTAAAAAAAAGCCATTAAACAATTGTGTAAATGGTACAGGAACTAAAACACGTTAGAACGAACGTCTCTCTGTAAACCTAGCAGCTTGTGGATGGTGGAATTAGTGATAGAAGCCACACACACGCAGCTCAGTACAAAACACATCTGCAAGGAGAAAAACAAAGTGAATTTTTTTTTTTGCACCTATAGAGGGCAGTAGCTCACCTCTACTGAGGTAAAACTTTCTTTTAAAGGAAACATTTTGTGAAACTAGAAATGACACAAGTATTATCTCTCAGAAGGAGCAGAAGGATCCTCTAAACAACAACAGCAATAACACATCCAACACATCAATTCAGACAGCTTTTGTAAATGTAAAATACATGTAAATTATAACCTACAGTATATAGACATTGCCTAAAAAATATATGCAAATTAAACATTTACATTAAGTGTACCTGTATACTGTGCATTTGGCTTTAACAGCTTTAATGAATTTCATCTTACAGTTCTCTAAATTACTCTGTTAAATTGCATCTAAATCTCCCCATCTGCAGATATGACAGAGCACAGATGTTGTCTCTTTTGTTACCTGCAAAGTATGTTTACTCAATGCAATCCTGCATTTTAAAACACCCTGGATGTGATGCCATATTCACACTCATGGGCAATTTACATTAGCCAATTTACCCACCAGTATATTTTTGGGAGGTGGGAGTAAACCAGAGAACCTGGAGGATACCCACACAGACATTCAGAGAGAACATGTGAAACTCCATGAAGACAATAACCTGAGCTCATTATCAAATTGTAGACCCTGAAGTTGTGAGCCATCAATGCTACCCACTGCCAAACAATTATCCACATCAAACGGTTTCATTTCAGTTGGTAAATCCAAGCTGATCTGTAGTTATCCTGAATAACCAAATAATCACAACGGCTCTGCAAACTCTGGAACAAAATACAGAAAAATACCTAATTTGACAGATGCATTTGTTTCAAATACGTATTTAGTTTGTTTTGGTTTAACAAAAGATATTAAACAAAGCCAAGTATAATATAAAACATGAAAGCTTTACACATCCACATACACACATTTAGCCTCAAGAGGGGAGGTTATACATGCTTAAAAAGATAATAATATAAAATTAAAAACACAAAATATGTTGTGACTGTTTGAAACAACTAGACATTGAAAATTTATTGTTACATCTATAACACATTTTTGATACCAAAATATACCACAAACTTATATTTCATTCCCAGAGTGAACAAAAGAACATCTCAATTCTTGGACAGAAAAATGTTTTATGTAACTATATTTTTGCTTCACTAATATCAAATTACCTACATTTTTCCTTCCATATACAACTGATATTGCTGTAATTGATATTTTATTTGAATATCAGAATATTTTTACAGTAACTCCTTTGGGGGCTGGACATGCAAACGAGACTTTCCCTTTATAAGCACAGACTCCAGCTGCATGTTTTCGCACTTAGTTTAGACTTTTTTCCAGGAACAGCCATGCAACAACAAATCATTTACTGTTTTATTTTGACTTTAATTACCATAACCTGTGAGTAACAGCTTATTTGTGCATGTCAATAATATAAATTGTGTAATTCTGTAACACTGTGAAATGATTAAATGTATTTGACAGGTTGCATATGTCAGACACTAAACGAGTCTGAACCGGTGGTCATTAAACCTGGAGGATCTCATTAACTCACCTGTACCTACTCTGGGATTTTTGATCACTATGCAGACATATTCTGGATTAGACAGGCTCAAGGAAAACGACTTGAATGGATCTCACATATTTCTGCTCCGGGTGGTGGTACCAAACAATACTCTCAGTCTGTTCAGGGAAGATTCACCATCTCCAGAGACAACAGCAAGAAGCAGGTGTATCTGCACATGACCAGCCTGAAGACTAAAGACACAGTTGTGTATTACTGTGCTCGGACAAAACACTGACACAAACAGCTGCAGTGCTGTAAAAAAAACTTCACAATCACTAACAACTTAATTTATTTTAAGCAAAGCTCAAATATTCACACCAGAGTCACATGTTCTGTCTAATTCAATTTAAATAAATCCATAGAGCTTCATACTGTGTGTATAAAATGTTCAACAGCTATTTCAAACTGATGTTTTTAATGTCATTCAGATGAAAATGAGGGTGTGTGCTGTTCAGATGGATTCTGGGATGAGTAAATTTACCAGTTATGTTTGGTTCAGCCCAGACTACATTCATGCAGCCCATCAGTGATGGTGATGTCAGGTGATTACACAGAGTGACATGCCCCTAAACCTGATCTCTGTACCACTCTTCAGTAGTGACTGAGAAGGTGGATGTGAAACTGACCTCATCAGCATGAAATCAGCAATTCCTCTCTGTATCAGTCAAAGCCTCTAAAGTGCAGACTATACCAGAATGAAAATGATTTGAGTGCATGGGGCATTTTCTGCTGCACAGTTTGATTTATAATGTTAAATGAAGAAGGGCCCAACTGTGGCAGCTTGGCAGTGCTGGGGCTTGAACCCCTGACCTTCTTATCAGTAACCCAGAGCCTTAAGCCACCACTGCCACTCGGGTTAATGCTATTATTTTTGTAAACATACTAAGTTATAGAAGGTCCAGACACACTACAGGTGATATTTAAAGTCTCTCCTGGCTTTATAACCACTGAGTCTGGCTGGAGGAGCTAAGTAGCACAGAACACTTCTGTGAAAAGAGAAAAAGAAAAGGTTCACATGTGGAACTGAAAGGATCAGATGAAGTAATAAAGCTTAAATCCAAACAGTCACAGGGGGCGAGAGCCAGCAGCAGCGCTGGAGCTGAGGCAAACATATTTGTGTTGAAGGAGGACTAATGAGAACCGCTTTGTGACAAAGGGCTCTGACAGGATTGCAGCAGCATATATAATCCACTATCCACCCGTTTTTCAGTTTTCCCTACCCTACCCTACCCTACCCTTCATTTTCATACATAATGCGCACACACCCACTACATTACCGCATCCTTCCGCCATATCCCACAATAAAAACACAGACATCAGATACCAGTAAATGTTGATTGTACTTAGCTGCACGTCGTATCATGTTAGCAGCTGTCCATTTATGTTGCGTCTTAATCCAGAATACCGGAAGCAAATAGCAAACCCTGGAAGTCATCCAGAAAGCCAGATATAATTAAATTCCCACGTTGCGTTTCTGCGAGATATATATATACATATACACATATACACATACACATACACATATATATATATATATATATATATATATATATATATATATATATATATATATATATATATATATATATATAACAAATAGTGATAAATTTGTATGTATGAAGATTATGTTATCATAGATATTGTGATTTATGAAAACTTACTGTTGTAATACTTACCTCTGGAAGAACATGGAGGGGTCCATGTAGGTGGAGCTTCCAGATTAAATGCCAGGCCTGTTGATTTGTGTAAAGTGGGTTGTGGTTTGGATTTTGTAGGTGCTGTGTTAGTATATGGTGTATTTACCTTTTTGTAGAAGGCGTTACCATCCAAGTGCTGTAGTGTATATGTTTATGTAGAGTTTTTCTCCCATTTTGTATATTTTTTGGGTGGGCATTCACGTGGATGTACATATTTTGGTGCACATTTGGTGGACTGTAAATATGAGCACTGTCATTAAAACACCTTTGCACAAAAGTGCTATTGTGGCCTTGCCATCAATTTTCTTGTGCGGGACAATTTTTCCATCACGCCTCATCACACACTTCCTCTGTAGATAAGCACGGTGCTAATGTTTCAAGAGGAGATGGAGATTTGCATAAATATTACGGAGAAGCAGTGTTGAGACTAGCTCTACAGTTGTTAATCACAGTCACATCCCATTTTGTCTCTATTTAACATCAAATTAATTACCATATTAAATTTATTTGTTAGCTACTAATATTAATATTTTAACACAATCGTTTGTGTTAAACGAGTTATATTCATATAAATAATTTCTTATTATGGTTGTAGTGAAAATTAGACTGATTCTTCGCCATAATACTTTGTATAAAAACCATCCTGCAGTAGAGAATTTCATGAAAACAGATTATTCTCGTATGCATTGCTAGAAATTTTGGCCACTTCAACCTGCACTGGCCCTGCTAGCTCACAAACTTAAACTATGAACTTGTGACTTGTATTTGTATGGAAACAATCTGACTTGTATTTTTAGAGAAATAACATAGCAGAACTCATGTAGACTGGATTCAGAAGAAGCAGGTTTATTTAACAGTCAGTAAGACAGCATATAAACCTGAGCTGGGCCCAGGGGGTACACGCCACACGAAAAGTTTAACTTGCACCAAAGTACAATCATTTACAATATTTCTTATATACAATCCAGTCATACGTGTACCTTTGGGTGTGTCCTTTATCCTAATGTGCCACTTCTGTTCCAGTTACATAGTTCCCTTCTGTTTCAAGTTTATTAGTTACTGCAGCTGTCCTGTATCTGCCCTCTCCCTCACGCAGAAGTCATCAATGGCGTTGTCATAGCACTAAACCTCCTATCTGTTTTCTCCTTTTGCTGAGACATGAGTGTGTGAGGTCCTTTCATATCTATTCCTATGCGATGGCCTCTCTCTCTTCTCTGCTGTGTTCTGGGTGGTGCTTTATATATGTTTTATTTGTTTAATGTCTTTTTATGGTATCCTTGCATCTAAATGTATGATCCAAAACCATCAACCCTGGTTCTTCTAGGCAGAACCCTGGACAGTGAACAGAAAAACTATGTTTCCCCAAGATCCTACGTAAAACCCATTGTTGTTAAAAAGCAATTATTTGCATTTGTTTTATTAAGTGAATCTCCTGTTCAAAACATATTTCTCTGTGTGTGTGTATGAATGTGTGGGCATGTCTATTTTGCATATGCATGGACCTTTCCTATCTACACATGCAGACTTGCTCCACTTGGGTCTCCGTGACACTGAATTTCATCAGTTATTTTAACATCTAAGAGGAGGAATTAAGTCCTATATTTGTATTAAAATATTTTTTACATATATAATAATATTATTTTCCAACAGTATAAGTATTCTGGTAAATGTAAAATGGTTATGTTTTATTTTATAGATATAGAAGAGAGGCTATTCCATATTTGCCACTCTCACAAAGTGAAATATTGCAGTGTTTTCCAAACAGAATGTAGTTAAAACTTTATTGGTGACATTAAAACTGGACTTGGTTTGAGCAAGGCCCTTAACTCTCTCTGCTCCAGGGCCACTGTATCATGGCTGGACCCGAACTTCTGAACATGCTGGGGTAAAATAATTTCACTGTGCTGTAATGTATATGTGACCAATAAAGACTATCATTAAACAGTGATTATTGATTACCTTAATCCGACTAAAGTCATACTCGAAGTAAACACAATTCGAATTAAGACATGTGGAGTATTCCTATTTAAGTTGCATTATTGAAGTGCATTACAGACATGTACACACCTTAATCACTCTATTAACGTATTTTTTGTAACTATTTACAAAAAAATATTTGTAAATAGTTTATGAAACTATTTAACTGGTGAGGCTGATTAGGAAACGACTTTTTTATAACTGTAATAATGTAATTGATGACAAATACTTTGGGTGGTAACAGGAAATGTTTTAATTCAATGTTGATTATTTTCCTCCCAAAGTGTTTTATTCCTTACTGAATCTCTCACTGAGCTCCTCCACTTCTGTTGTATTGTAAATGATGCTCCGAGTGTTCATGTCTTTTAGCAGAAAGGTTCAACAGCAGTTTATATTCAATTGAGGTCAAAGTTACTGTTATTTTACATTGAAGGGGCAGTCTGTTTAAACTAAACCATCTATGCATAACATTCCTATGAATTTGTAGTGTATACAGTAACATTTTTGGTGTCTTCAGTCAGCTACATTTAGTAAAACTGACCTTATAATCATTCACTCATCTATACACTGAGCAGCCTGTGGTTGTGGATTTAATACATCCATAGTGGTCATGGACACTCCCTATTCAAATAGAGTCGGGTATAAACAGCACGTTTTTGGCTGTTCTAGTTTCCAGTGAGCTCTGTGATAGATAACACTCCTATACACTTTAAATCTAGGTGAAGCAGAACTCAGAGAAGGATGATTTTAGGACATTGTATTTTATTTCTCCTCATTTCATGTAAGTTTCAGACTTTTTCATGTGTTAATTACTAGGAAAATGAACCATTCCGTCCCGATAAGCATTATAACATAACATTACCTAGTTATACTCTTCTCTTCCAGATTCTTATGGACAGTCCTTGACCTCCTCTGCTTCTGTGGTGAAGAGACCTGGAGAGTCAGTCACTCTGTCCTGTACTGTCTCTGGATTCTCAACGGGCAGCAACTACATGAGCTGGATCCGTCAGAAACCAGGAAAAGGACTGGAGTGGATCGGGCGCATTGACACTGGCACTAGCACAACATATGCTCAGTCTCTGCAGGGCCAGTTCTCCATCACTAAAGACACCAATAAAAACATGCTGTACCTAGCAGTGAAGAGTCTGAAAGCTGAAGACACGGCTGTTTATTACTGTGCACGATACTCACACTGACACAACAGACTCCAGAGCTGTACAAAAACTTACACAAGCACGTCCTCATGAGCTGTAAATATTCCCTCAGCAGGAAACTGAACTCCAGAGACATTTATTATAAACAACATCCATTAATTTTAGTGCTCAGTTTTGTTTCTCCTTTTGTCTTACCACATTAACAGTCAAAATTCCTCTATAAAATTCTAGCCTTTTTCTTTTATTATCTCTGGCTGGTGCTTAAAGCTGAAGACAAACATGAAAGCAGCATTAAGTATACGCAAAGACATTGAAAGATAAAACATTCACTTGCATTACATTTCAATCTTTGATTAAAACTTAACTCATGAGAAATCTTTTAGCTAAATTATTTGTTTCTTCATATGCAACACTAAAACTATATTTTGATTAATATTAATTAGGTTATTTGTTTATTTTTTCCTTTAAGTTTTTGTCTACACAGTTTTATGAATGACAATGTTTGAAGAAATGCTGTATTGTAGAAAGACTGCCATAATAACTGTAAAATACATAACCCATACTGATTCAAATCTGCATGGAAAAGGTTTGGAGTGGATCGGGATCATATGGGGTGGTGGAAGCATAGACTCTGGAGCTTCCTATGAAACTTGCTTCAGTGTCTCCAGAGACATAAGCATCAATGTGATTTACTTAGATATTGTCACATAATAGAGGTTGCAATTGCAGAGAAGAGCTTAATTAAGCTCTTAGGCAGGCAGACAAATCCAAAACGTGAATCAAAAGCATGGTCAAAACAGGCAAAAAGGTACAATTCATGTAAATCCACCACATCCTATATACATAAAGAAATCTTAAATGATTAAAGGCAAGATGAACGCATAATAAACAATGAATGAATAGAAAAATCTGCTTTAACATTTCACTATTTTTTGCTTTGTCATAGACAATAAAATGTACCTAAATGTTAGACTTGCACTGTATATATTTATATTTAGCATATTTACATACCTGCACCCGCATAAGAAATAAACATTATGTTTTTCGTTTTGCTTTAAGTCCTCTGAGAGGCACTCTTTACACAACATCTACCCAAAATGTTGCGGTTAAGGTGACAGAGATTAAAGGTTATAGAACATTGTTAAAAAAAAATATTAGTTTTAATTCTTTATTTAATGTTGTGGAACTTTTACTAGACAAGATATTTCCTTCTGAATTGAGAATTTAACCACACTGTGTTTGTAAAGTCTTTTATTTGTACCTCAGTCTGTCAATTGAACGTTACCTTCATTCTAAAACCTTTAAAAGCACAAGTGTCTATGAAATGGAAAGAAAGAAACAATGTGGTTGGAATTCTTCTGATTATGAAAAAATGAACTTACGAGAAAAGTACAAACTAGAGGTGTGCATCAGGATGAGCATCAGCTATAATAGTCACAATAAATAAATAAAAGTCACAGGAGCAGTTGGTCCTGGTACACACAACACCTAGTACAAATGCTAACTGCCCCTTAACCCTAATTCTATGATACCAATATCTTCAAGCACAGATAATAATTGGCATAAAATTTGTATCTAATCCTTGTTGTGAGTTTTTCTACATGTATAATTCCCTTTATTATTGATAATATAAATAACATGAGTTAGAAAAAGAGTGTTCTGTCATGGAAAAGATTTGTTCCATTAAAAAGCCACATGTTCTTCATACGATGAATCTCATTCCCACATTTTAAATACATTTTAAATACTAAACTGAACACTGAGACAATCACTTATTGGCAAATTCCCACAGAGGACCAAAGTCTGTGCTTATTGAGTACATACACTACATACACCAAGTTTAAAAATGAAAACAAATCATTGAATAAAGCTTTAACTTTTACTTTTTCAGTATGGAAAAAAATCAGGATGGTCTTTGCGGTTTCTCTGTAACAAGCTGCATTTTTAAAATAAACTTTATGGTGGTAACTGTAACTCTGCTTCATCCCACCACCAGGTCAATGCTTATTTCCCTGTAACAGAACCCCTGCTGTGTTTTATTCCTTACTTAATGTGATCATATTCTAGTGTGTTTGCTTATTCACCTGAAAACACCTAACTGTCCATGAGCTGATCGAACAGGACTGATAAATATATTTAAAACAAAATAGACACGGAACAAATTATTATATATCTAAAGTCTCATATTTGAGACATGGGGAGGTTTTATCATATGTAAGAATCTCTCAAATGTTCTCCAATATAAGGAGTGGCACTATGCAAATGTCCTTCACTGATATATAATAAAGACAGAGAGATTTTTACTCGGCTTCAACACACACCATGATCTCTACATCCACACTGCTGCTGCTGCTGGCAGCTGTACACTGTAAGTGTTTTTACATTTGACATATAATACAGCTTTTGGGCACATTTTCCTTTTCCAAAATTAAAATAACCTTTCTTTAACAGGTGTTCACTGTGTTGAGCTGATCCAGCCCGGATCCACAGTAATAACCCCTGCTCAGTCAATGACTCTGACCTGTAAAGTGTCTGGATATTCATTAACTGATAGCAGCTACTGTACACACTGGATACGACAACCTGCAGGAAAAGCTCTGGAGTGGATCGGAGAGATATGTGGTGATGGTAACACTTACTACAGTGAGAAACTGAAAAGTCGGTTTCAGGTTTCCAGAGACACGTCCAGCAGCACAATGACATTAACAGGGAAGAACATGCAGACTGAAGACACAGCTGCGTATTACTGCGCTCGTGAACCACAGTGAGAGCAATCAACAACATCCCTGTACAAATACACCTCAAACAAAGTCCTATTAGTCCACATGTACAACACTTATCTATCCAAGTCTAACCAAATAACATATAATCACACAAATGACAACAGAGTTTAAAGTTATTCTTTAGAAGTGTATAATGTAGATATTAAACCATATTTCTAACATAATTAATTAATAATAATATGTACATCTGCTTTTTTGTTTATTTGCTGGTATAATGTTGGTCTGTGTTTGCCTACCCGTATCTTAGATTTGATTTATTATTTTAACTATTCTTTGGATTTGTCCATGGCTTATTATTCCTATGTGCTTTGTGTTAGATCTGTGGATTGTCTTGACTTCTGATTTTGAATTTTGTAATATTGTGTTTGTTATTAAACCTCCTGCACATAACTCCTCACACATCCCCAAAGTCCTATAAGACATGCAGAAATGGCCCTGAGAAGACTTTTTTGGTGGGAAAGAAGAAGAATGTATGTATGTATGGATGTATGTTGTCAAGCTGCCTGCTGGAGACAAGCGCAGATGGGAAGGGCGGCGAGTGCAGGAGCGAAGTGAGATGAAGCGCGGAAAGCAGATTAATAATAGCGAATAATCCAATGGGGATAAAGCGAGGAACCGTAACTGTAGAGAACAGTCAGAGAAGTCCAAATAGCAGGAAAGATAGTTTAATTCTAAGCTTGGTAACATCACTAAATCACAGGAACTAAGCGTTTACTTCGCGAGGGCGCGGCACTTAAAGAGGCCTTTTATAACTTCGTCAGCCGCACAGGTGTTGGTGATCAACATCAACATGATCAACATGAGCGCGGGCATGCTGGGAAGTGTAGTCTCCGTCCCCCATGTCCGTAAGTGGCGGTGCTCTCTGAGTATTGTGGTGTAACGTATGTATGTATGTATGTGTGTATGTGTGTATGTGTATTTCCCAGCATAGTGTAGTGCAGAGGACTGTAGAATTGGCTTCAGCTAATATGAAATATTTTCAGACAACAACTGGGGATGTAACGATACACTCAGTTCATGATATTGGGCAGCTGTGGCTCAGGTGGTAGAGCGGGTTGTCCGCTAATCATAGGGTTGGCGGGTCGATTCCTGGTCCACATGACTCCACATGCCGAAGTGTCCTTGGGCAAGACACTGAATCCCGAGTTGCTCCTGATGGCAAGTTAGCTCCTTGCATGGCTGCTCTGCTACCATTGGTGTGTGTGTGTGTGTGTGTGTGTGTGATTGGGTGAATGAGACACAATGTAAAGCGCTTTGGAACCGATAAGGTTAAAAAAAAAGTACAAGAGCAGACCATTTACCATACACAAGTATGAACACAAGTTCAATTTTCAGTATATATATTCAATATTGAGAATATTTTGAACAAAAATGTCAATGATGTAAAATTATGACTGAAAATACTCCATTACTTCTGAATCATAAACATTGCACACCGTGTCTGTTTTCATCTGTACAAAATTAAATACATCAAATATTGCTCAAAACAGAGGTTTAATGTTATAAACAAAATGTACTACATGTTCACCATATCTTAAAATCTTGAAATTCATAAATCCTCCCAAAAATGTAATTGGACAAACAAAGTCCCTGAGTTGGGGAAATGATCAACTAAAACATATAAAACAGAGTTCTGTAGCTGCACCTGAGGCACCCTTTTAACTGGAAACAGAGCTCCAAAGTCAGCTGAAGTTCCCCAGTTCTGCTGAACCTTTCTCGACCACTGTAGATTACATTTGATAATATATTTAATGACAACAAAGCTCTGTAATGTGGATGCCACCATGTGTAATTTTTACCTGTTAAGGTTACGTGCCTGTTTTTTATGGTAATGTTAACAATCTTAATAAAGTTAGATCTAAACAACATGACAAGCTGCATTTTTTTCTTATTTCTAATTTTTATTAGAAAAAATGAGAGACCTGAGAGGGAACTACTGTTTATGCTGCTACAACATAAGTGATGACAGGAACTAACATAATGTCTTGTCGTCATCACATTAAATGTCACTATGAATGGATAAAAAGCATGACATTTGTTACATTTTAAAAAAAATTAATCATTGGAAACTAATGTTATTGGAGAATGTACTTTGGGGGTTAACAGTAACTCAGCTGTATCACACCAGCCCATTGTTGATTATTTTCCTATAACAGCATGCCCCATCATGTTTTATTCCATATAATAATAATAATAATGATAATGATAATGATGATGATGATGATGATGATGATGATGATGATAATAATAGTAATAATAATAATAATAATAATAATAATAATAATAATAATAATAATAATAATAATAATAAATATCTACTTCTCTGGCAACTTATTGAGCCATACCCAGTTTTTATTTAAGTGCCTGAGTTACCGAGCACTTTGCTCGCGATTAATAGTTGTTTATGTTGGTATGTGTTGAGTATGTTGGTATGTGTTGAGTATGTTAGTACATTAGTAGCGGTCGTGTGTTTGAGCTATTTTCGGCTTATGTTAAGACAGCGTCTGTATTAAGTTGCTGTTAATAAAGACTGATCTGCGTCTGCATCCGTCTCCTGTTAACGTGTCGTTACACAGTTGTAAGAAATTGACTGTAAAATGTACAGTGCTCACTTGTTTTATACGTGTATTAAATAAAACTATAAGACCCTGACCAGGATAAATAAAAAACAAATATAAGGTAAAATATAACAATACAATTCAACAACTTTCAAACTAAATTTATTTGAATATTATTTACTCGGTTAATAGAGAAGAATGTGTCAGTTGTCCTAAACAGCCAGTGGGCTGAATTTTCTACAGACACATTAAACCTGAAACTAAATTTCTTTTGAAAATTGAGGAAAACATTAAACAGGAAGTGGGCCATTGCAGAAATGTGGTCTTACTTCCTTTTTTTTTTTTGTATCATATATTATTTAGCATGTAAACATTACCCACAGCTCCACCCTGTCGGCACTGTTTCCCAGATCTCAAGCTCTGTCTGTCTCTCTCTCTCTCTCTCTCTCTCTCTCTCTCTGTGTGTGTGTGTGTATAAAGATCTCCAGTGTGTAATGTTTTACTCAGATACATTTTTGTCTGAACAGTTTTCAAAACCCTCACTGTGGCTGCTGAGATCATTTTGATAAAAAAAAAAAAAAGTGAATATAGAATTCAAAAATAAAAAAAACTTATTAGATGTCATGTTGGTATATAAATAAAAATGACAGACACACAGATATTTTGCTCAGCTTTAACCCGTGAAGTAAAAGATAAAATTAAACACTATAATCATCAGCAAATATTATGAAATTTGACAGACTGTACATCATTGTTTAGCATTTTGCTAATATAGAATATACAGTACTGTACTCTGGACATTTGGGTCATCTCTAATTCAGACTTTAATACAGTATATTCTCATGATGATCTCTCTTCATCTTATTAAAGTGTAGTTAATTGTAGATATGTCATACTCCAGCCATACACATGTTTATCATTTAAGGGCTAATACTAAAAATACATGACTCTTCAAACTGAGTAACAGTATGAGTAGACGGCTATTTTCAGTCTGTGCATATGCATGGTATTGATGAATTAATTCTCTTTCTTTTTTCTTGTAAAACCTTTAGATTGCATGTTAATAACTTTAGACTGACTTCCCAGTTTGGCTAATTTGCACCAAAGTTTTCATTAAACTGTGAAAGAAATTCACTTTTGATAAAAAATTTGGTCTTCATTTAAACAGATTAATCACTATAAACACAAAAAAAATGTTATTATTTCTGTATTAAGAAATCGTACCAAAGCACTGAATTCCAACTCTCCTGTAATAATGGAGTGAACTTTAAGAGGATCAGGGGTGTGTTTAAGTGTGTAATAATATTAACAGAATTCTGCTGAATTTTTTTCATCCTCTGCAGGTTTGTTGTTTCAGGATCCTCTTATCTGTAGATTTAATGAGAGTAATCAGTGTTATGTATCTCTGGGACAACAACTGCACCTGCAACTGTCCCTGGATGGGTTTGAACAAAAGATCACAGACAAGACATCTACCGATCATTACATTTTCAAATATAGGAAAAAACCAAAGTAACCCGCCAAAAGCAAATCCCCCAAGATGGCAGTTTATTAAATATGATAAAACTATGATACTAACCAGTGCAGAGATGAACGACTATGGAACATAAACTTTTTAATAACCTTTGATACAAACGGGAATAATAAAGGCAGTGATCCTCTCTAGCTGAACATTGAAGTTCAAAATGAAAACACTTTACATGAAAAGAACAAATGTCTCAAGTTTTCACTCTCACTATTACAAAAGGTACCTGTATCAGTTACATGTAGGATTCTAAAATGAACTTCTTTCATTTTATTTGCTATGCAATGCTTATATGGGAACAACCATGCTTTTGAATCCAACAATAAGAAACATATACATTTCCTCTTGGGGAAATTGAGTTTTGAAATTGAGATAATTGGCACATGAACTTGTTATTGTCATAGAATAAAACGTGAAAATATCTTGAGCTTGAGATAATCACAGACCTTATTTCAGGATTTAATAAAAAAAAGCTATTGACTTCACTCTTCTGTGGTGTAATGTAATGTGTGTTGTAATGCTTCTTCCGGGAGGAAGAAAGTATAGGTTTGGAAGAAGTAGTTGCTTAAATGCATTTGTGAGAAAATTGCTTTCCGTTTGTTTGAGAGTCGAGTTTTCATTTGCAAAGCAGATTGTGTTTGTTTGCAAAATGGTATATTTATTTGTTTAGTTTTGGCACAAATTTAACTCAATAGAAATTCACTGTTTCACATTCAAGGTTTTAGATTTCTTCAGGCAGACTAATATTTTTTTTTCGTGTTTGTTAAACTCGATCCTTATACATGTTTTGAAATTTATCAACGGATTCATAAGATTGAGGTGTCAAAGTATATTATAGACAGAACCAACCCCCCCCCCACACACAATTTTGCTTCACCTGCATCTGATGCTTTTTCCAGACCTCCACACATGTACAGTAAAAGATGTTCAATTTCATTTTCAATCACAACCATGTAGTACATCATGTACTAATAATTGATTACAGACAATTTGAAAGTATAATCAAAAATGACTTTTGCTTAGGTCTTGTGTATAGTGTATAGTCTGCACCCACATTAGAAATGTATGAACATTATACTTTTCTTTAAGCTTTAAGTTAAGAGGGGCGCTCTTTCTCTATTCACACAACATCCACCCAACATGTTAAGGTTCAATGGACTGAGAGAGTGTAATAAATATAAGAACATATTGTCCTGGGATTTAAGTCATGAGCTCTAATATGTGGAGAGATTTAGAGATATACAGACACTTGTGTACCTATTTACTTTTAGAAAGAATGCACCTGATTAATTGATTAATTTGTTGTTCACAAAAATTAAATGTATTGAACTGGTTCAGCCTGCAGTCATGGTGGTTAGACCTGGAGAATCATTTTCAGTCCCCTGCAAGATCACTGGGTATTCAGCCACAAGTTCCTGTACTAACTAGATACGACATAAATCAGGACAAGCACTGGAATGGATTGGCTGGTACTGCAGCTCCAGTGATACTGGCAGTAAAGATTCACTATAGAACATGGTCCATTTCTCAGCCGAGGCCTCCAGCAGCACTGATTTTACACAGCCAAAACTTTCTGACTGAGGACACAGCTGTGTATTACTGCATTCATGAGACACAGTGACACAGATCAACAAGGACCCTGTACAGGAACACCCAGTAAAGACCTCAGAGGCAGAAAAAAATGTCTTATCTCTATGTTTTAACTTCTAGAATTCTCAGAAGTGTGTGAGGACAATTCGAATTCAGAGTTCGATGGAGTATGACACGAAGTTGGAGGCTCCTGCTGATTTCAATTAAAATTTTAATTAATTAGCGCTTTTCGGTGCTACAATAGATTTTGACTTATTCTACTCCATTTCCTTGTTTGCACTTTTAACTTTGTGGTACGTTAAAATGTCTGGAAGAACACAAAAACCCGTGGTAACATTCAGATACGACTGAGGCTGAGTGTGTGTGCCGCGAGTGATTCCATTCTTCCCCTGAATTCGCGTCGCCAAGTGGTGACTTCGCCGCACTCAGGCTTGAATTGCTGGCTTCATTGAGGAAAGTCATTGCCGATATTTTTGAAAAGGAACTCCAGGTGATTCTCAGGGATGCGTTGTCTATTATCCCGCTTGACCTGCAGGCTGTGAAAACACAGCTGGCTAGTGATAAAGTTGTTACCAAGGCTACCATATCAACACTGAAAGGTACTGTTGGGGAAACGGAGCACACTCTCTCCAGTTGCACCAATGACATCGCTCACATAAAGACTACTATCGAGTCTCTCACTGCGACCGTGACTCAATTAGAGAATAAATGTGAGGATTTGGAGTCGAGGTCACAGCGCAATAATGTTAGGATTGTAGGAGTTCCAGAGGGCTTTGACACCTGTACAAACGCTGCTGTAGCGGCCTTGTTAAAAGAGGCATTTGGTCTGGAGAAGGAGCGGGTTTTGGACCGGTCCCACCAGACCCTTAAGCCAAAGCCTAAGCCTGGTGAACGACCACGAGCTATTGTGTGCAGATTCCACCATCACTTAGACTGTGTTGACATTTTATGCCATGCGAGAGAGCTCCAGCGGATTAAAGTGAGGGATTTGACCATCTCCATTTTCCCTGACTACACACACAGCCAAGATACCCCGGGCCTGGGCCGCATTTTACGATGTTCGGCGTCAACTTCGTGGTATTGAGAGCGCTCACTATGGAATACTTCACGCAGCTCGGCTTGGCATTACATATAACGGTGTTTTGAAGGACTTTATTTCAGCGGAGGAAGCAGGAGACTATGTTAAGCTCTTGATATCGGGGTGAACTGTATCACCTATACAGCTTTGTCTTTTTTGCTCTTCTTTTATTTATATTTTTTGCACTAGCCAGGAGAGATTTTAACCATCACCCATAGAGTGTCTGGAGCTTCTATCACTGATAGCAGCAGCGACTATGGAACAGCTTGGATTCGACAACCTGCAGGAAAATCTCTGTAATGGATCAATATTATTTATTATGATAGGGTATTTATTAGAAAGATTCACTTAAAGACAGGTTTGTCATCTCTCGAGCCACGTCCAGAAACACCGTGACTTTACAGGGACAGAACAAGCAGACTGAAGACACAGCTGTGTATTACTGTATTACATGACAAGCTCCAGTGATGCACAAAAAGAATAGCTTCATCATAACATTACAAACACTTCAGCCTAGACACATAGATAATCATTTAACAAAAACTATAGAAACTTGTACTTAGAGCATAGTTATTGATAATGTATCATTTATCTTTTTAGCTGTTTTGATTTTCATGTAATTGAAATTGAATAGTTGTCACAATAACTGTCTTTTAAATGAAGTGATAACTGATTTACAAAAAAAGTTTCTTTATGAATAATTCCTGATGTTGATTTCAATACACAACACATATGAAAGGTATTAGAGGAAAAACGCACTTCTGCACATGCTACTGTAGGAAAATAATTAACTTTAATGTGGTAACTGTGACATTCCTTCAAGTGAGGATGCATCAAATTAATGTGCCATTGATTATTTTCCTATAACAGCATGCCCCCAAACTTAACCATCTCTAACTGCTGATTAATACACATTCAGCTTCTCTCTCCTCACAGACTGCAATGATTCACCATCATCTCACTCACATTAAACAACTGAAAGACAATTGCTCTTTGTTGCTAACATTATCATAGTATTCATATATATATCATTACACTATTCTGCAAAGGTAATACTAAAAACTCTAAATGTTTTACACTATACCATCATTCACAAAGCTTTAACAACAGTAATGATTTGCTCTGCGTAACAACCGGGACAAACTAAGAGCATCTGAAAGGAAATGATGCAAATCAAACAACCCAATTGTCCTAACAAATTAACAGACACTTCTCTCCTGTTTTTCCAATAGAATCTCCATTGCTAAAGCCACATACTACCAAGAGAAGATTGGTAGTTCTACCAACACCCGCACTCTTTTCAAAACATTTTCCTCTCTTCTCTGTGTACCCCCCTCTCTCACTGCAGATGACTTTGCCACTTTCTTTTCCAACAAGATTACATCAATCAGGAACCAGTTCTCAACCCCAGACATACATAGACCGACTCTTCCTCCATGTAACTCCCAACCGACTTCCTTCTCTCCCCTCTCAGAGACTGGTGTCTCTAAACTCCCCCCAGCCGTTCCACAACCTGTTCTCTTGACCCTAACCCTTCTCACCTTCTTCAGTCCATCTCTCCCACACTATTACCTGCACTCACACACATCTTTAACACATCGCTCTCTACTGACACACACCCTACCTCATTTAAGCAAGCCCGGGTTGCCCCATGGCATAAAAAAACATCACTCTGCTATAGGTGACAATTACAGACCTGTTTCCTTCCTCCATTTTCTTTCCAAAACTCTTGAAAGAGCCGTTTTTAATCAACTCTCCAATTTCCTCACACAGAACAACCTCCTAGACACCAAGCAGTCTGGCTTCAAGAGCAACCACTCCATGGAGACTGCTCTGCTTTCCGTCAGTGAAGCCTTACGATTAGCAAGAGCAACCTCTAGATCATCTGTCCTCATCCTACTTGACCTCTCTGCTGCTTTCAACACTGTGAACCATCAGATCCTCCTGTCAACTCTCTCCAGCCTGGGCATCACTGGAATGGTTCTGCACTGGGTGGAATCCTATCTCTCTGACAGATCCTTCAAGGTATCATGCAGGGGAGGTATTTCTGAGACTCAGCAACTCACAACTGGTGTTCCACAGGGGTCAGTTCTGGGTCCACTCCTCTTATCTATCTACACTACATCTCTAGGGCAGCTGATTGAGTCTCATGGCTTATCATATCATTGCTATGCTGATGACACCCAGCTCCATTTGTCCTTCCACCCTGACGATCCATCAGTCTCTGCACGCATCTCTGCTTGCCTGTTGGACATCTCGGTCTGGATGAAGGAACATCATCTTAAGCTGACAAAATCTGAGCTTCTCATCATCCCAGCCTGTCCCTCAATCAACCACAACCTCACTGTACAGCTCAGCTCACTCACACTCATGCCAACTAGGATGGTCAGGAACCTTGGAGTGATTCTTGATGACGACTTGAATTTTACAGACCATATCTCAGCAACTGCAATTTCCTGTAGTTTCATCCTGTACAACATCAAGAAAATCCGACCCAACATCACCGAACAGGCTACACAGATACTAGTCCAGGCTCTTGTTATCTCTGAACTGGACTACTGCAACCCACTACTTTATGGCCTCCCAGCCAGGTCCAACAAACCCCTTCAGATGATCCAGATTGCTGCAGCGTTCCTTGTCTTCAGCCAGCCCAAGAGAACCCATGTCATACTCTTCATCGCCCTCCACTGGCTTCCTGTAGCTGCCCGCATCAAGTTCAAGGCCTTGATGCTCACCTACAAGACCTTGTCAGGAACAGCACCCTGCTACCTCAACTCTCTCCTGAAGGCGTACGTTCCCTCTCGCAATTTGCGATTGATTAGCGACCGACGTTAGTAGTTCCCACTCAGAATGGCGCAAGGTCCCTTTCCAGAACCTTCATGCTAACTGTTCCTCAGTGGTGGAATGCACTTCCAATCTTAATCTGGACCGGAGAATCCCTCACCATCTTCAAAAAACTGCTAAAGACCCACCTCTTCCGTGAAAACCTAACCAACTCATAATAAAAAAATAAAATATTTTTTTTTACACCTCTACTCTGTGCACATTGCGTCCTCAGGAACTCAATTAATGGATCTTGTATAGTAGAACTTCTTGTATTGTTCTTTGCTTGATATATCGCTTTGGTTGTATTTTTTCTCATTTTGTAAGTCGCTTTGGATAAAAGCGTCTGCGAAGTGAATAAATGTAAATGTAAATGATTTGTGACCTGCAATATTTCTGGAACTATGTTCAGTTTGTATTGGATAACCTTGATTAGACACACAGCTGAAAAATATTTCTGAAAGGACTGGGCATGTTTGTGTTGTTCCTTGATCAGAAAACTTCATGTTCTTCTGGGTGTTACAGTGATACACAGTGATGTAATAAAAGGACATGATATCTAATGAATAAAGAGTAGTTATGGACTTGCTTGAAACATAGCTGGAGTTTTTAATGTAAGCTCTTTCTCTTCATGGCTATTTCTCTGTGAATATTCTCTGAATAGTCTCTAGTGGGCATGCCATGCAAATGATAGCATGTGTTTGAAGCATTTATGCTGATATACGATCAGCTCAACAACATACCAGCAGTTTGTGTTCATTTACAGCAACAGTAATTGTTTTAATTCTTTGATATGGGACTAGGCAGAGTTCTGAGTTACTTTGCTCTAGCAATGATCATTCAATGTTAGTATTAAATTATTATTATTATTTTTTCACTATTTCTTTCTGTTGTTTTTTTTGTTTTTTTTACTTTAATACCCATCTTTGTGTATTTTTATTTTTCAGATTCCTGCAGTCAGGCACTAATCGAGTCTGATTCAGTGATCATCAAACCTGATCAGTCTCATAAACTGACCTGCACTGCCTCTGGATTTGACTTTAGTAGTTACTGGAAGGCTTGGATCTCACAGAGCAGTGGTAGCACATATTACTCCAGTGCAGTTAATGGCTGCTTCACAATCTCCAGAGACAACAGTAAGAAGCAGGTGTATCTGCAGATGAACATCGTGAGCACAGAAGACACTGCAGTGTATTACTGTGCCCGTGACCCACAGTGAGACTTCTCCATAGACATCAGTACAAAAACACATGCTTGCTAAAGTCACATGACAAACTCACATTTACATCAGCAATGTATTCATGGACTTCAAAGAACCCAAACTTTTAGATTGTCTAATGTATGTCTGACATGTTACCACTTCCTGACTTTTACTGCTTGTGGCTTGTTGTGAATGTTTTATGGACATTTATACTGCTGTAAGATCACTTAAGTCAGGTCTGAATACATGCAATATGGTGTATATATAACACAACAGTGTAATCTAAATCTTTTTTGTAAAAGCCTAACATTGAGTGTTTTGTCTTTCTTCGATGCTTCCAAGAGTCTGTTTAATGAGCTCCAGCAAGTATAAAAGTTCTCCCTACATCCTCTTTTAAACACAGCAATATTTCACTGTGTGACAGAGTGAGAGCTAAGCAGTTGTTCACAGAGATAGGAAACAGAGCTCAAAGCAACAACACCCAGATTCGAGAATTCAGCAGCACTGTGATGTAAGTGTATTTATCCATCCATCCATCCATCCATCCATCTTCTACTGCTTATTCCTTCTTCAGGGTCGCAGGGAACCTGGAGGCATCGGGCACAAGGCAGGGTACACCCTGGACAGGGTGCCAGTCCATCGCAGGGCACAATCACACACCCATTCATACACTATGGACAATTTACCAACCTACCAATCAACCTACCATGCATGTCTTTGGACTGAGGGAGGAAACCAGAGTACCTGGAGGAAACCCCCACAGCACATGGAGAATATGCAAACTCCGCACTGGATTGCCCTGGCGAGAATTGAACCCTGGACGTGTGAGGCGAACGTGCTAACCACTAAGCCACCGTGTGCCCCTAAGTGTATTTATTATCTTTAAATATTATTTTTAGGACGCTTCTTTATTTTGGCTTTAAATGACGTTAGAGAAGCACACTACACAGAGAGTGAAGAACAAACTCCATCATAAAGACAGGGTTATAAATGACTTCATTTCCCTCTGATACTGTATCTGACTGTTTTCTCTCTTTTGAACCGTGGTGATACAAATACTCCAATGTGGAATTCATGCATTCTTAGTTTGTATTGGTGCTCCATGTGAAGTTTTTATTGACAGCAAGAACATTTGACTGTGTTTCTTTAATATTCCTAAATGTAGTTCTGGATATTTTGAAAACAGGACTTTTGTGGCTCTAGATGGCAGTCTGTGCAAACTCAACCATCTCAGTCTGCTGCTATCTGCACATTTAGACAATCTCTCTCCTCGCGTTCTGCTAGGACTGCATCGAGCATCATGACTCTCAGATTAAACCGAATTACACGTATCATATTAGCAACCTGTGTTGTGTTGATCAGTAATTAAGGCTCTTTGTTATGGAGAACCTGATTTCGTGGAAAATTTATGAAGATCTGAGCGAGCAAGATCAATTGTTAAATTGTATATGATTTCATTGATACATTTTTATTCAATTGGTTTAAGGGTTCATTGGATAATTAAGGGTTCTTAACTTGGAAACCTTTCTCATAGTGAAAAATTCTGTTGTAGGGATCTACACAGAACCTTATAATCATCCACTCATCTATACAATGAGCAGCCTGTGGTTGTGGATTTAATACATCCATAGTGGTCATGGACACTCCCTATTCAAATAGAGTCGGGTATAAACAGCACGTTCTTGACTGTTATGCTTTCCGGTGAGCTCTGTGATAGATACTCCCATACACACCCGTACACTTTAAATCTGGGTGAAGCAGAACTCAGAGAAGGATGATTTTAGGACGTTGTATTTTATTTCTTCTCATTTCATGTAAGTTTCAGACTTTTTTGTGTGATGATTAACCTTTCTTTCACGATAAGCTTATAACATAACATTTCCTGGTAATACTCTTCTCTTCCAGATTCTTATGGACAGTCCCTGACCTCCTCTGCTTCTGTGGTGAAGAGACCTGTAGAGTCAGTCACTCTGTCCTGCACTTTCTCCGGATTCTCAATGAGCAGCTACTACATGAGCTGGATCCGTCAGAAACCAGGAAGAGGACTGGAGTGGATCGGGGGCATCGACACTGGCACTATATTCGCCCAGTCTCTGCAGGGCCAGTTCTCCATCACTAAAGACACCAATAAAAACATGCTGTACCTAGAAGTGAAGAGTCTGAAAGCTGAAGACATGGCTGTTTATTACTGTGCACAAGACTCACACTGACACAACAGACTCCAGAGCTGTACAAAAACTTACACAAGCACGTCCTCATGAGCTGTAAATATTCCCTCAGCAGGAAACTGAACCCCAGAGACATTTATTATAAACAACATCCATTCATTTTAGTGCTCAGATTTATTTCTCCTTTTGTCTTACTCCATTAACAGTCAAAATTCCTCTGTAAAATTATCAGCCTTTTCTTTTATTATCTCTGGCAGGTGCTTAAAGCTGAAGACAAACATGAAAGCAACATTAATTACACACAAATATATTAAATGATAAAACATTCAGTTTCATTACATTTAATTTCTTGATAAAAAAAAAAAATCTCATAAATCTGTTTGCTAATTTATTTGTTTGTTCATATGCAACACTGAAACTATATTTTGATTAAATTTAATACATTTATTTGTTCCTGTAAAAATTTGTCTACACAGTTTTATAAATGAAAATGTTTGAAGAAATGCTGTACTGTAGAAAGACCACCATAATAAATGTTAAATACATTACCTATACTGGCCTCAGTGAAGTTGTCCTGTCAGATTTCTGGCTATGCTCTCACTAGCTACGGCACAGGCTGGATCAGACAGCCTCCAGGAAAAGGCTTGGAGTGGATCGGGATCATATGGGGTGGTGGAGGCATGACCTCTTTAGCTTCCTTTAAAACTTGCTTCAGCATCTCCAGAGACACAAGCAACAATGTTTTTTTCTGTACATAAATTAAACCTCACATATGTGTGACGATTCTTTTGAGTTAACATAAATGGTACAATTTAAGGAACAACATGACATCCTATATACATAAAGAAATATTAAATTTCTATAGACCAGATGAAAGCATAATAAATGAATGGATTAAAAAAATCTTCCCTAACATTAAACTAGAAGTGAAAATAATTTAGCTTTTTCACAGTCAATCCAATTTACCTAAATGCTTGACTTGCACGGTATGTATTCATATTTATTATATTTATATATCTGCACCCACATTAGAAATTATGAACATTATGTTTTAAGTCCTCTGAGTGGCGCTCTTTCTATACTTACACAAGATCTACCCGACATGTTGAGGTTAAATTCCAAACAAGTCCAAACAAGAAATACACACAGAAGTGGGCAGGAGAGAATTAAAAAAAAAGTCCCACACACACACACCATGTGAAATGGACTTATTGTTACCACCCTGAATTTATCATCATGTTTTTAAGTAACAGCACATCCCAAAGTGGTTTATTTCTCTCATAACACAGTAATGTCACTTATGTCAAATAAGTTATAAACTGTTGTTCCTTCTCTAGATGATCCTTTGTCTCACTCTCGAAATTAATAAGAAAATAAAATGTAGCTTGTCATGTTGCTGAGAAACAAGATAAGTGCAAAGTCCTCTGTTTGAAAGAGTTTTCTGTGTCTGAAAACTTACTGAAACTGGAGACTCCTTCCATAAATGTTCCATGGCCAATTAAATAAAACTTCATCAAATCTGTTTCATCCGCACATAAGGACAGATATCAAGAGTTAATACAATTCACAAGTTTCCCTTAGCAGCAGTGTTACTTTTAAGATTTAAAACTGTTTAAGTCAACAAGCAAGCTTAATATATGATATAAAATCACTGAGATATTTTGGGGGGTGACTTTAACTCTAATGAATATTCAAAACAAACAGACACAACCTATAAAATTATTTATACCATACCCATGTAGAATTCCCAATACTGATTATTCAGAAGGGCAAATGTGATCATTCTAACATGATGATGGATCAAAAGCATCACGTCAATCTGACACTGAAACAAAACAAAAGGCAATTAGTGTGCATAGATGTATTTATGCATTATGATGAAATGAAAATAAAGTCACTCACATGTTAATAATGTACATTGGTCCAGATATGTGGGATTGCATCCCCTAAGATATGGAGTGTCTCTATGCAAATGTCCTTCCCTGTTATATATTTAAGCAATGAAGACCAAGAGCTTTTACTTATTCTGCTTCAACACACACCATGATCTCTACATCCCTACTGCTGCTCCTGCTGGCAGCCGTACACTGTAAGTGTTTTTACATTTGAAATAAATATGGCTTTTGGGCACAGTTTCCTTTTCCAACATTAAAATAACTTTTCTTTAACAGGTGTTCACTGTGTTGAGCTGATCCAGCCCGGATCCACAGTAATAGCCCCTGCTCAGTCAATGACTCTGACCTGCAAAGTGTCTGGATATTCATTGACAAGTACCTACTGTACAGACTGGATACGACAACCTGCAGGAAAAGCTCTGGAGTGGGTCGGAGAGATATGCTATGATGGTAACACTTACTACAGTGAGAAACTGAAAAGCAGGTTTCAGGTTTCCAGAGACACGTCCAGCATTAACAGGGCAGAACATGCAGACTGAAGACACAGCTGTGTATTACTGCGCTCGTGAACCACAGTGAGACAGATCAACAACATCCCTGTACAAAAACACCCAGTACAGAAAACTGTTTTATTCCACATTGAATCAGTCACTGAGCTCTTCTTCTTCTGTTGTATTTTAGGTAAAGGTCTGTGTAAACTAAACCAGCTCTAACTTCTCATTAATACACAGCTTCTCTCTCCTCACAGACTGAAATGATTCACCATCATCTCACTCGCATTAAACAACTGAAAGATAATTGTTCTTTGTTGCGAACATTGTCATGTTATTATAATTTTTTTTCAATAAACTACTCTGCAAAGGTAATAGTAAATGTTGTAAATTATACCATTATTAACAAAGATTTAACAGAAAAGTTGTTGGCATGAGCTCTTGACTGAATAAGTCAGTGATGATTTGTGACCTGCATTATTTCTGAAAGTACATTTAGTTTGTATTGGATAACCTGTATTAGATACACAGCTGAAAATGACACTTTCTGAAAGGACTGGACTTGTTTGTGCTTTTTCAGTGATCAGAAAATAGTTTATAGTTTATAGTTTATATCGGCTTATAGTCCAGAAATTATGAATATATTTGAATATTGTTTACCTGGTTAATACAGAAGAAAGTGTCATTTGTCCTAAACTAAAATTTTCTACAGACACATTTTGAAAGTTTTGAAACCAATTGTAACATTCTGTCCATTTCATTAGGTAAGAAAAGAGGAAGTGGGCCATTGCAGAAATGTGATCTTACTTCCTATTATTATTTTTTTTTTCATATATTATTTAGCATGTAAACTGGGGTGGCTGTGGCGCAGTTGGTAGAGCGGGTTGTCCACTAATCGTAGGGTTGGCGGTTTGAATCCCGGTCCGGGTGATTCCACATGCCGAAGTGATTCCACATGCCAGTTGCTCCCAATGACAAGCTAGCGCCTTGCATGGCAGCTGTGCTACCATTGGTGTGTGTGAATGGGTGAATGAGACACAGTGTAAAGTGCTTTGGATTAAAGTGAATGTTTCTTAATTTAATGAGGATTTTCTGTACAGTGTGTAATGTATTACTCAGATACACTTTTGTCTGAACAGTTATCAAAACCCTCACTGTGTAAAAGTGAATATAGAATTCTAAAATAATAAAAAAAAAAACTTATTAGATGTCATGCTGGTATATAAATAGAAATAATAATAAAAATATTTTGCTCAGCTTTAACCTGTGAAGTAAAAGATAAAATTAAACACAATAATCATCAGCAAATATAATGAAATTTAACCGACTGGACATCATTATTTAGCATTTTGCTAATATAGTATGTACAATATAGCTTTTGGCCATTTGGGTCATCTCTAATTCAGACTTTAATACAGTATATTCTCATGATGATCTCTCTTCATCTTATTAAAGTGTAGTTAATTGTAGATATGTCATACTCCAGCCATACACATGTTTATCATTTAAGGGCTAATACTAAAAATACATGACTCTTCAAACTGAGTAACAGTATGAGTAGACGGCTATTTTCAGTCTGTGCATATGCATGGTATTGATGAATTAATTCTCTTTCTTTTTTCTTGTAAAACCTTTAGATTGCATGTTAATAACTTTAGACTGACTTCCCAGTTTGGCTAATTTGCACCAAAGTTTTCATTAAACTGAAAAGTATTTTGAAAGTATTTCACTTCTAATAAATTTATTTTATTATCCATTTATTATTAGCTTTTGATTATGTGAAGTGTCTGCTGTACAAGTCCTTGAATATGAGCGGTTACTATAGAAGCATAATGTATGAGAATGATTGCATTAACATAAAACTATCATTCATGTTACAATCGGAACTTTCCTTGCTGTTAGACGTGAATAATGCACACCTTCTTCTCGGGCTGCACAAGTAATCGAATATCAATCGCGATTACGATTTTGACTGCCCACGATTAAATGATTGTATTTAAAAGATTGTATTAAACGATATTTTTAAAAAGGAGTATTGAAAAGGAGTATTGAGTCTCTCACTGCGACCCTGACTCAATTACAGAATAAATGTGAGGATCTGGAGTAGAGGTCACGGCGCAATAACGTTCCAGAGGGCCCTGACACCTGTACAACTGCTGCTATTAAACTCTTAAAACCGGGGTGAACTGCATCATCTACACAGTGTAGTGTTTGTTTGTTTATTTATTTATTTATTTTTTGTTCTTTTCTTTCTTTCGTTGTTTATTTTTTCTTTATTCTTTTTTTGCACTCGGCCTTCCAGCTCTACAGAATTCGAATTCTTATATTGTCGGTGCATTATTACTTCGTTGTTCTCTTACTGTATTTTATTTTAATATGCTACACTATGTAATATTATTAGGTATAAGTCTTTAAAAGGTATGGACATTATATTTGTTAAAGTGCGCAGACTATTTATTAGATTTGAAGTCAGCAAGGGACTTTTTTCTTACTGGATTTTTTTTTTAGTAATTTTGTTTAGCTTACTCTAGGTCCACTTTGTGGACAACCCTAGGGGTGATACACTGCTGTCTCCTTTGTTTTACGGAGACTTTGGGTGTGTGTCCCTCTTCAGCTCCAATTGGCTGTTTATATTTTTATTTTTACTTTAGTTCTTGGGTTTTATAATTTTTATATAACCAGCGACAGCTATTGAGTAGCCATGATGAGCGGGGGGATTCACTTCTCAACTCGGAGGATTCACTTTTCGACTCGGAGGATTCACTTCTCAACTCGGAGGATTCATTTTTCAACTCGGAGGATTCATCTCGTATGCCGAAGCCGGGAGACTGTGCGTGCGCGCCGAATGCGGAAGGAGTCTGGATCTGAGGTTGTGCATCGTGTAACTGGGCTTGGAACTGCGTTTGCGCATCATGGAACTGAGCTTGGGTTTGCGCGTGGCTGTCGCTGACAGGAGGCTTCGGCTTGACCGCTTTCTTTAACTGCTGTATACGGTCCCTCAGTTTTCTCTTCTGCCATTCCAGCTGCTGTCGTACCGTTGCATACTCTAAAGCCATGATACTGATACTCTAGTTCCGTGTTCAATCTGTCCACGAGTGTGTCTGTGTTCGCCACTCGCTCCATCACAAGCTCAAAGTCCCTCTGTTTACTTGCAAGTTCGTCTGTCAGTTGTGACATGCACAAGACCTGCAGCTCTTGTTTCTCTTCTTGGAGAGATGCTATCAGTGAGTGACCCCTGGTTACCTCCTCATGTAGGGTGTTTCTGTCCTTCAGTACCTGCTTCAGACGGTGATCAGCTGCAGACAGATCCCTCATCAGTTGTTCCCTTTCGGCTGCCAGACCTTTGACTGTGCGTTCTTTCTCGTTGGCGCTGCTCCATCGAGTTTCTCCATCTCACGCATCTGGTCCCCGAGCTGAGTCTCAGCCTGTTTTAGCTGTCCATGTGTTTGGGCACGAGCTTCTACCTTGAAGATGAATTGTGCTTCTTGCTCAGAAAGTTCCATCTCCAGCTTCTTCTGTGCTGCTTCCGCTTGTGCTCTTAATTTTCGCTCATCCTTGAGCTCCGCCTCCATCTTACACGCTTGGTCCAGCTTTTTATCCTTTTCGGCCGTTATCACTTGTAGGGAGTGGAGCCGCTTCTCCACGCTCTTTCGTCTCTCTCTCCTCCTTCAGTTGCTCCCTCAGCTGTTTGTGTTCATCGTCCAGTTGACACAGCAGGGAATTGGCAACTCGTTTACGGAGTGTCTCCTCGTGCAGCGACACTTGTGTTGTCTGCAGCTGTGTTTCGGCTTCAGATAGAAGGTGGCATAAACTCTCCAGTTCTAGCTGCATCTCGCACATTTTGTCAGTCCTTCCCTTTTTCTGCTTGCCATCATCCTTCTTCCCTGGCGTGGCAGTGACTGGACTCGGAGGCGTGGCTGTGATCCGAGTCTTTGTGCGAGCTGGAGATGTGGCAGGGACTGGAGACGTAACGAGGAAGGGAGACGTGATGAGGACTGGAGAGGTGATAGGGTATTGAGACTCAGCCGGCTGTGCTGTGGTGTTCGTGTTTACCTCCTTTTGGTGTCTCACATGCGCGTAGTGCTTGTGGAAAAGAGGCCCAGTATCAGCTGGCCAAATCACATCCCTGAGCACTTTATCCAGGTCATACCTTGTTCCACGCTCTCCAAATTCCTCAAAAAATAAGTCCATGAACTGTTGAACATTCTCCAGCACTCCGGGTCTCGTTGCCGCGACTTGCTGTGCCCATGCGCGAGCCGGATCGCAAAAGCGAGACGTGATGAACCGCACAAACTGTCCCTCGGTCGGTTTCGGTTCGCTCTGGCTGGAGAAATAACTCTGACAGTCACGGGTGAAGAACTCCAGACCGCCGTAACGACCAGAGTATCGGTCCGGCATTTCTTCCCTAATCCCCTGCAGAAACTGCACTGAATCCAGGGCTGGGATACCGGTTGGTGAGTCGCGAGTTCGGCGTCATTGCCGTACTTCCGCGGCTCCTCTGGTGAGGCGGTTGGATCTCTTCATGATCTGCTACGCCCTTGGGTGGCTCGTGATTTCTGTTATGATATGTGACTGTGGTGTAGACGGAGGCAGACTGGACACGGGCGTAGACACAGATCGATGCTTTATTTACAAGCTTTGAAGATACAGGGCACACTCTTCATTCAACGCACATAATGCAAAGCATAAAGTTAACTCAAATTACTTCCGTACTCAAACACGTATACATACATACATACATACATACATAATCACGAGCAACGCGCTCGGGAAACACAGGGCCTTAAATAAAGCAGGTGATTAGCCTAACCGCCGATACCTGGTGAAAGTTCGCGGCCACGCGCGGCCACGCCGCGCTTGCTCGTGCCCGACTCAACTGCGCCACAGCGGCCCCCAGTGGCCGTGTTGTCACACATAGTAATGTTCTGAGCTATATTTTCTGCTATTGCCTACTAGGCTAATTTGCATTGTAGCGGGAAAGGGCGATGCACAGAGACACGGAGATGTGAGTAGAGCAAAAGCTGAGGCTTTATTCTCGTTTTGGTAGGTTCGTGGGGGGCATGTGTGTAGGTCTGCGGGGCCGGGCTGACGCCGTGATGCTTGCGGGGGCGTGTCGGGGGAATCCCGGAAGAACACTCGGGGTTCTTGAGCCGTCCCTCAGCGCTGCGTGTCGTCTCGGCCGGCGCCGTCCTCGTCGGTGCCTTACAAAGAAAAAAAAAAAATATATATATATATATGGATGGGGAGGGAGAGAGAGAGAGAACGATTAGTCAGCTTTTAAAGTGGGTACGGGGGAATACCTGTACTGGAAATCCGTTTCAGACACCAACCGTTTCGGTGAGTCGTTACTCAACTTTCCCGGAGCGGAAGGGCGTCCTTTTATTTCCGCCTTCCGGTTAGAGAGTGGTGGAATTCTTCCGTCCGATCCTCCAATCCCCGGACGGTACGGCATCGGCGGGTCCTCCCCGGCATGGCGTCCTTTCCGGTTAATGCGGGGTCCAGCGCTGGACTGCCTGTTTCATGCCGGTACCGCAGTCGGAGAAGGAGCGAATTCCTTTCCTCTTGCGCCGAGTGTCAGTCCGTCGCGACAGCATGTATTTTATATCTGTAAATATTTTAGAAAATTTAAATGCTGGACTCAAGTATGCTTTCACTCAAATCTCAAATAAATGTTTAAAAAATATGCAGTTAAAAGTCTCATTGTTTTCTAGATCTTATTTGAATTACAGCCGGTCTGGAAGTATCGTGTTTATTTGATGAGGCTTAAATTTTTATATAAAAAAGTTTAAATGGGAAGATTGTTGCCTAATGCTCCCATCTGCTGTTTGCTGTGCTCAGTGAAGCCTGTCCTGCACTCCTTCCTCAAGCCACACCACAAAACATCAAAAACTGTGAAACAAAACAGGCATATGCACACACACACACACACACACACACACACACACACACACACACACAAGTTGTTCTATAACCAGGCCTGGCTACCATCTAAGAAATTAATTTAGCTTGCTCTGTAGATTTGATTTATTATTATCAGTTATACAGAAGAAATAAACACTGGTTTATCTTTTAACCCTCATGATGAAGTTGTTTGGCTTTGCTGCAGCTTTGGAGACAGAAAATTAAGAAAGGATGTTGCAAATTTCCAAGAACAAAAAATAAGCAAGTATTTATTTTTTAGTTCTTTTGCAGTGGTGGATATTGAAAGGATCAAACATAAATGTCCAGTACGTTTGCTTATATTCACTCACCAGTAAGGCAATGTCACGTTGTGCTGAATGTATGATTTTCTCTCTTGTCTTAGGTGTTCAACTTATGACCTGATTGTCACAATGCACTTTTCTAAAAACATTATTAAATATAGCTTTCAATTATTTATCGACACACATATAGTAGTGCCATCTTCTCTGATTTGTGCCATGAATGTTTGAAACAAAGTTCCTTCTGGAATATGAGATGTACACATATTTCTTGTGAGGACTTCATCATCATCACCATCATCATCATCATAATCAATATAATGTTTATAGTCCAACAATATAACAGTTTTAGTGTTCCTTACCAAAGTGTTGTGCCAGTATCTTAATACACATCAAAATTTTAAGTAAAACATTCAAATTTTAAGGAAATTCTATTAATTATAGAATTTAATTATTTTAAGCTTTAAATATATATGCCATGTACTTGAATTGTTTTATCTTACTGTTTATAGCTCAGCGTGTGACTGAGCCCAACATCACCATGAGCACCAGTACAATGGACAATGACGTTAATCTGTTTTGTTGGTTGGATGGTTTTTCTCCGAAAAAAATAAGTGTTGAGTGGTACAAGAGTAACACGTTGCTCACAGAGAAAGCAACCATGAACATATTCGAAAGTCACAACAATGGAGAAAAGACATTTAATGCACAGCAATGGAATGAAGGCAAAGAGTTTGCCTGTAAAGCCAAACACAACTCCAAGATTTTCAATAAAACGTGGAGCAAGTGCAAAGGTCAGTTCTACAGAAAAACACTGCAAAATAAAAATCTTCCATGATATCTTACTGTAAGTGAACAATCTCTTACATATTGCAGCTGAACCCACATCCAAACACTGATATGTCTGGAGAAACCTGCTCTCATGTCAGTATTGACAGATTCACATGTAACAGCTTCCTGTGTTGTTGAAACTGTGCACATTACCAGACTGTCATGGTTTCTAGATGGAAGCTTAAAAATGGACAGAGTCACCTTGAAGACACTGGACGGGAGAACTTTTAGCAACCTGACTATCTCTACAAACGAATGGAACAAGTTGAAAACAATAAAATGCACAGCTAAACATCCATGTTTTGACACAGTAGAGAAGACAATTAATATTCTAGGTATGTTCTGTATATAATTTTTAATTAAATCATTAGGGGCAACTTAAAAAAAACAATTTACAACTTATCGCAGTTGTGGAAATCAGTCACATGATCAAATATTTTCTACTGTATACAGCGTGTACATAGACAGACAGACAGATAGATAGATAGATAGATAGATAGATAGATAAACAGTGATTAGAGACACAGTCTTTACATGCATGGGAGATCCTAAATGCCATGTGTACACACATTAGGTTCCATCTTGGAAAAGTAACTTTAAAATATTTCACTTTAGTGAAACATTTTAACTCATAACACTTTACCTTATGTTCCTCAGAACCTGTGCAGAAAACTCCTACAGTGGTGATCAGGAGGAATCTGGCAGACATACTGAAGGGAGACAGCGCAATACTGGAGTGTGCTGCAAGAGATCTGCCCTCTGGTGAGCTCTCTGTCACCTTCCAGGCCAATGGAATAAGAGTCCTTGAACCTCAGTATGTGGATCTGCCCAAAGGAGTGGACACTCTGACTGCACGCTTCACTGTTCCCTCAACACACAGGAACAAAAACCAACGGTTCACCTGTCAGATTCAGCAAAGCCGGTCCATACAGTGGACGTCCAGTTCTACAGAAAACCTTTTTGGTAAGGAACATTTAAATCTCAATCTCTAGATCATCTGAATACTGGCAATATTTACAGGTCAAAATAAAACTGAAGTGGGGGAAAAGGAACACTTGCAGAAATGACAGCACAGTCAGCATGGGGTGTGAATTCTGGCTCTCAAATTTAATCAAATAGCGCATCAC
Organism: Ameiurus melas; assembly: GCA_012411365.1. NCBI lineage: Eukaryota > Metazoa > Chordata > Actinopteri > Siluriformes > Ictaluridae > Ameiurus > Ameiurus melas. The sequence goes on from CM022753.1 coordinate 18,566,156, forward strand.
TCGAGTTCATACTGTAACTGGTCTCAACTTGAAATGTACATGGGAATGTTTTTTTTTTATTCCTCGCTTATGCAGTTATAATAATAATAATAATAATAATAATAATAATAATAATAATAATAAACTTTATTTTATAAAGCACCTTCAAAGCAGCTTTTCAAAGCGCTGTACATAAAATCACAGTTCATCGAAAAATAAAATAAATAAAAGTTAATAAGAACACAAACAACAACATTAATAATAAAAATAAATATAAACCAATCTATAAAGACATCAGCAGTTGAATGCAAGTTTAAAAAAGTGTGTCTTGAGAAGATGGCAAAAGTCTGGGCTTCCCTGAGTTCAGGAGGAAGAGAGTTCCAAAGTGAAGGGGCATAAACAGAAAAGGCCCTGTCACCCATAGATTTTAGGTGGGTTATTGGAACAGTTAACAGATTACACTGTGAGGAGCACAGTCTGCGATTTGGGGTTTAAGGAATTAGTAAACCAGATAAGTATTGCAGAGCCAATCCATGTAATGCCTTGTATGTCAACATCATGATCTTGAAATCGACACGGAACCTGACCGGGAGCCAGTGTAAGGACTTCAAAACAGGAGTAATATGGTCACATTTCCTGGTTCCCATCAGGATCTGAGTTCTGAACATACTGCAATTTGTTTATTGCGGTTTTAGAGACTCCGGCTAAAACGGCATTTCAGTAATCCAGCTGTGTGACAACAAATGAATTAATCAACTTTTCAGCGACAGATAAGTTTAGCTTGGGCGTAGTCTGGCTATGTTTCTGAGGTGGAAAAAGGATGCCTATTATTAGTTTCTTTGTTATTTGTCCATGATATTTCCTTTTCAATACAATTGGTAATAGTTTCAAATATAGGGATCCTGATTCCTCCATTCTAGAGCTGTAGAGCTATCTTACTGCAACATTTTGACACTGTGATGTGATGTAAAATGCCTGCTTTCTGTAAATACGACACAGGAAAGTTTATTTTATTCCCTTCACATAAGGGGAAATACATTTTTGCTTTGAAATGTCAAGACATGACTTGGATCAGCCATAAAAACACAAAATAAGTTGGTTTAAATCTATACAGCCAGAAATTAAAATTTTTTACATTTAGCAACTTTACATTTCATGTTCCTCTCCAGGTGACCCTTCAGTGGAACTTTTAGTTATTTCCAGTGTAGATGAATCTGCATCGGCACCACAAAAACTTCTATGTGCTGAAACTGGACTTAACCCAAAGATAAAGTGGCTCCCCGAATCTGTGGTAAATGCTCTCAGTGCTCTCAGTACAGTAACAGTGGATTCAGATGGACGTTTAAAAGTCTTCAGTGAAATTTCAGTTCGACATCAACAGTGGAATAATAGAGTTACATTTACCTGCCAAGTCAGCGATCAGGATTCTCTGAAACCTGTTGAGAAGAGCACCAGTGTTTGTGCAGGTATTCTAATAACAGCCTAAATATCAGAAACGTTCATGACCTTTATACAAAAAATACAAATCTTAGATGCATGTATGTGTCTGTACATCTTTACACTAATGATATTTTTTTATCTCCAATGACTCCAGATTTTGCTCAGAAGACACAGGTTTACCTGTTGGCTCCCTCCATCAGTGACATGAGAGCAAATGATCATGTCTCTGTCACCTGTCTGCTGTAGGAAAGGACATTTCCTCTCAGGGTGTGACCAAACAACCGCTCAGTGTCCACAGCAATGGAACAGAGAGTGTCCAAAGTGTTCTAAAGGTTCCTGCTGAAAAGTGGAACGCTTACACAACTGTTTCCTGTGAAGTGACGCACCTCTGCTCCAGCAAGAAAATGGAACACACCATCTCTAAAACCAGAGGCAAGTTCTCACATAAACAACGATCTCTAAGACCCAATATTTATTCTTTATTGTTTTGTTAAAAAAGAGGAAAACCCTTTGCACTTGACTCACTTAAATTTTTTTTCATTTTATTGTCCAAATATGATTTTAATCCATGTCACATTGCATTGATTTATTATATGCACACACACTTGAAGCATCCACCAGACAGGTCCATATGTATTAGCTGTTACTTTAGGAATGATCATGTATTAGAACAAGAGCATTAATATAAACCTGTGACCTGAACATCTGACCAGTCAAAATGGAGAATTCGGTGGTGTAACTGTATACTATTTAAATTATTTGTAGCCTCAGACCTCAAAAGTCCCACTGTCCGAATTCTCAGTCAAAGGTGATGATGATCTGCCAGGCGTTCACAACACAAATCTTCTCTGCTTTATCGACGGCTTCTGCCCTGCTGATATCTTTGCACTGGGAGCTGAATGGTAGCCGGCTGGATGCATCTCAGTTCACCAACAGTCCAGTCGCCATTCGCTCTGCGTGGAGTGATTATTCCATGTACAGCACACTGATATTACCAGCATCAAAAAGGGAGGACGGAACTTTTTCCTGTGTGGTCAGCCATGAGTCATCTGAAAAGTCAATCAGGAACTCGATTAACAACGTATACGGTCAGTAACATGTCACATCCTGTCTCTGGTGGAGCAACTTGTTTAATTTATTTATTATTTATATCAAGTTTCTTAATCTGAATTACACATGATCATGACTTTACTGATTATCTAATGTACTATTATTTAGTAGTGTTTCATTAATTAAAAAAATCATGCTCTAAACTGTTAGTTAACTCTAAGTGTAGTTACTTTTGCCACCCTGAAGATGTTTTTTCACTGTAACAGCATAATCCAGTGTGTTTTACTCTTCTTACACCAAGCAATTTGTCAATGATTGCAATTTTTATTAATTAAAAAATGAAACTTTACCCATTATTTCAAGCCTTAAATACTGTTATAAAAGCACAGAGATCCTATTATTATTACTATTTTTTTTTAAATAAAGAGCTAGTTGCAGAAAACTTTACCATGTTAATGGTTACACATTTTGCAAAAATTTTGCAAAAGATTTTTATAGTGTAGTATTAACATAATGTTATCTTTTCTATAGTTACAACTAACATAAACGTTTAATTTAATTTGCAGTCGGATCTACTCTTAGAGTAGCTCTGTTATACAGTAAAAAAACAACAAAAAAAACAAACAACAACAACAAAAACATTCTGACCAATCAGATTTAAGAATTCAACAGCTGTGTTATGTACTAGATTCAATTATGATGCTATATGTGCTTATTTATGTCTTTAATGCATCATGTATATTTGATAGAAATTGATCAGATGATATTTTGATATTATTTTGATTCAAACCTGGTTTATGATCCCTTGATCAAATACTTAAACCTTTTATACTATAAGCAATATTTAACTGTTGCTTTCACTAAAATCTATCTTTTTATTTTCACACCTCATCCTGGTTCATCATCCAGCCTCTGTGAATGAAAACGCTCCCTCTGTGGAGCTGCTGCAGGGTCAAAATAAACGGGTGTGTCTGGTGTACGGTTATAGCCCTTCAGCCATTAACTTCACCTGGCTCCTAAATAATGTGAGTGTACAGCATTACGACAGCACCAACAGATCTGCCAAAAGGCCTAATGGGAAATTCAGCATTAAAAGCCATCTGCAGGTCCAGGCCTCTGAATGGGCACCTGGTGACACTTACACATGCCATGTCGAGCACATAACTGGCATCGTCACTCATGACATCTCCAAAAAAGGTCACTTTTTTTTTCTCCCTAGAATCTTATAGTCCTGGGATCTATCCTGTATCATGTACAGTTCTGTTGAAGAATGCTAGCAATGCTAGCTTTAGTTTTTAATTCTGATTTCTACAATAGACAAAAGTTAAAATTATTCAACAACTACCGACCAATCAGAATTAGTATAAATACTTTTAGTTCATCTGAGAACAAACAAAAAAAAACTCTTCCCTTGATTTCTTGAAGTAGGAGTATGAAGCAGATCTGTACTTCTAGATTCTCTTTAGGTTCAAGTATGGTGACAAAATAACTAAAAATCCTTTCTTCTTACAGAATTTACTGAAGAGACGATATACTTTGATGAAAACAAGTATGAGCAGCTGTTGACGGCACCTTCTAGAGTTTAGATAAAGGATTCTAATATGCTTTATTTCTGTATTTGTTTGAATTAAACATTTTAATGACTAGTTTTAAGTTGATAGATGCAAGTGAGTAAAAAGTTGCATAAAAAAAAAAATAAATGTACTTGATGCTGAAAAGTAGGGTTTCAGCTGTTGTTTCATTTTTTGAGACTTTTATTCAAAAGAAGGGTATATTATGACCCTGTCATATTGAAATAGCAATAGCAATTACCCCGATTGCACTTCCTCAGTTTTGTGTATGGAGCCTGCCAACATTGAAATGGAATTGAAAATCCATTTTAATTTATTATGCCTTGCACAGAAACTTGTCAGTCAGTGTTGGGGGTGGGCGTATACTATTGGCAGGGGTGCAGTATTTGCTGAGGGGCATGCAAGATCAATGTTAGTGCCTCCAATTTCTTTTCTGAACTTTGGGCTGTTGAACAGAATATAATAGAATAGAATAGAGTAATGAGTGATATTATATACTGTGTGCTATATATATGCAATACAATGTACACTAAACACAATTCGCAATTTTTTAATAATACAGTGTAATTAGACAAAGGTCAGAAAAAAGAACACCCTTGACATTCTTCTCCCCCACATCTGAAATGATGGCTACTATGCCGCTGCTCCATAATATATTCTGTGCTTTACAAACTATACAGTGGCAAGACAAAGTATGTGAACCCTTTGGAATTAGTTGGTTTCCTGCATTAATTTGTAATAAAATGTTATCTAATCTTCATCAAAGTCTCAAGTATGTAAAAACACAATGTGCTTCAGCTAACAACGAAAACAATTGCAATCTTTCATTATAAAACACATCCCATGAATCATTCACAGTGCTGTGGAAAAAGTAAGTGAATTTTGTAATCCTCCAGATCCTGTGCATTCTTTGGTTTTCCAGCATCTTCTGCATATTTGACCCCTTTCCACCAGCAGCTATATGATTTTAAGATCGATCTTTTCACACTGGGGACAGTTGATGGACCCGTACACAACTATTACAAAGAGTGAAAATATTCACTGATGCTCAAGAACACAACATGATGCATCAAGAGTTGGGGGGTGCAAACTTCTCACTTACGTTTCTCACAGCACTGTGAATGTTTAATGGGATGTGTCAATAAAGACATGAAAGATTATAACTGTTTGTGCTGTTATCCTATGCACATTGTGTTTGTCTATACTTGTGATGAAATGAAATTCAATTTTGTGACCAATTACTGAAGAAAACCAATTAATTCCAAATGGTTCACATACTTTTTCTTGCCATTGTATATTCTATCCACTAACGCTAACACTTACAGGGAGCATTTTTACATTGAAAAATCCTTCATTTAGTTTTGTTTCAAGAGGATGCTTTAGTGTTTGTTTATAGCATAATTATATGTGTATAATATAGAATAGGCCTAGTGAATAGTTTTCGTTAACTACCTTGCATATATGAAAGAGTGGTTAAAAACTATTAAAAAATTATATTATTAAAAGTGCTTAAGGTCTTTAAGACATATTTTTTATGAAAAATAATTTCATCATTTTATCTGATTCTTTTCAATAGAAACAGAAGCAGAAAAAAATGCTTAAATGTTCCAAATGATTAGTTCTAAGCAACTTCTCAATCAGAAGCAACTCAATGACTTTGCCTCTGGAATTATTAAAATATTATATCTTGCATGCTGCAAGACATAACATGCTCGTCTATATTAACAGAGGATGAGGCGAAAAGCCCAATAACTTGGTTATGTTTGTGGTTATGGAGGCTCAATTTTATCTCCTGTTTCTCTCGAATGTAAGTCAAACACCCATTCACAAACATGCTGCTACTGTCATGGAAAATCACCTTAGCCAAAATAAAAATCCAGTCCAGAGGTTTAAGTTGCCAAAATTCAGGCTTTTATTGAAGAATCATAAAAGCTGTGGTGTCTGCATGTCATGGTAAACAAATGAACATCAATCAATGTTCATGCTTTTATACAGTACTTATAAAAATTATCTCATTAGGCTGGGCTTTCCCAGCCCATGTTTTCTTTTGATCCCATTTCTTTGATCACATTTCTGATGACTCACCACAATTATGTTTCTTTCTTCATATCTTATCTATAAAGGGGGTACAAGTTCAGTCAGCATATTTTTAAGAAGTTTTTATTTTAAGGATCTTGGTCTTGGTTTCAACAATACATCTTAAGAAATCCACATCAAACTGTCTTTAAAGATACAGACTTAAAAAGACATAGTACAACTGTAGTGTCTTTATGCAAGTGCAGAAGGTAACTTTTGTAAGAAATAACAGCAAGCCTTGAAGAAAAAGATACTTTTGTAACTGAAGAATGCTCTGAAGAATGGATGCTCTGAATAATGACGCTCTGAAGAACGGGCACTCTGATGAATGCTCTGAGGAATGTATGGTAGATTGATTGGTTTGTCTAAATTGGCCATAGTGTATGAATAGGTGTGTGAGTGTATATGTGTTTGTGCCCTGTGATGGACTGGCACCCTGTCCTGGGTGTACCCTGCCTTGTGCCCGATGCCTCCTGGGATAGGCTCCAGGTTCCCCACGACCCTGAAGCAGGAATAAGCGGTTGAAGATGGATGGATGGATGGATTTTGGCACATTGGTGAACACACTCCAGGTAAGATTTTTCTCTTCATGGCTATTTCTCTGTGAATTGTTTTTATGTCTCCAGTGGCCATGCCAAGCAAATGATATACTGCGTTTGAACCATTTATGCTGATATACGTTCAGCTCAACAACACAACAGCAGTTTGTATTTACTGACAGCAACAGTGATCGTTTTAATTATTTCAGATGGGTCTATGCAGGTTCCCTGTGACTGAAAAGTGGTAAGTGGTAGTTGATGGATGGAAATTACTTATTGTCTTCATTTTTGATGAAGATAATATGGTACTGCATAATATCATATTATCCATCCATCTTCTACAGCTTATTCTTTCTTCATGGTCGCAGGGGAACCTGTAGCCAATCCCAGGGAGCATTGGACACAAAATGGGGTACACCCTGGACAGGGTGCCAGTCCATTGCAGGGCACAATCACATACACACTCACCCATTCATACACTACGGACACTTTAGACATGCCAATCAGCCTACCATGCATGTCCTTGGACTGGGGGAGGAAACCGGAGTACCCGGAGGAAACCCCTGCCCCGGTGGGACTCGAACCCCGGACAATATGGACAATATGGTGCAACAAAAAGAAAGTAAGGAAAATGCTTACACAAGGGAGAGGAAGATGAGTACCAGGACAAGGGAGATGAGTGGGATAAGGCCAAGGGTGAGGAATGCCTGGATAAGAACAATGTAGAGACCCTCCCGGACCCTGGAGGTGTGACGGAAACATGCTAACCACAAAGCCACCATGTTTAAATTCACAATATGAACAGATTTTGACTTTGACTTTAGCGTACAAATTTGGTTTAGAACATGATGTTATCTGTTCTGACATACAGTGTGAAAACATTTGTAAATTTGGCACTAAATATCCATTGTTTTTATCTTGGTTGAGCTTGTGTGTAAACGAACTTCAAAAGAAGTTCAAGCATTTTAAATTTGTGTTAACTGTGTGCATTTTGTGTCAAAGCAACAAGAAATGTGTTAATTGTATAGCTTACACATATGGATGTTGTAACTGTGTAAAGAGTTTAGGAAAATTATTAAAAGTATTGAAAAAATTGTCATAGCAATCATAAAAAACTGTAAACCTCACATATGTGTGACGTTTAGTTTCAGGTACAATATATGGAAGACCATCTCTTCCTATATGCATACAGTAATATTAAATGATTATAGATATGATGAAAGCATAATAAATGATGGATGGATAGAAACATCTGCTCTAACATTTCACCAGTAGTGCAAATTATTTTCCATTTTTCACAATTTTAACATTTGACTTGCACTGTATATATTTATGTTTTATATTTTTACAGTATTGGATGATCAGTCAATCAAGACTAATGAAGATGATTAGTTAATCACGTGACTTGAATCCATTTGAACAAGATTTAAAGACAACATGTTTGACTGGAACCCTGTCCAGGGTGTTACCTGCCTTGTGCCCGATGCTCCCTGGGATAGACTCCAGGTTCCCCTTGACCCTGAAAAGGAGTAAGAAGTTGAATATGGATGGATGGATGGATGTTTAGAAGAATGGGTGAAAATCACACCGGGATACTGTGGCCCATTCATTTCTTCATACAGCAAGCATCTTGAAACTGTCATTACAAACAATGACTTCTCCAATAAGTATTAAATACATTTCATTTAATGTGGTCATTCCACTTTATTACTCATAACTTTAATTATAGACTTTAATGTTTCGAGTTCTTTATATTTCCAAATTTTTTAGTTAATACTGATATCTGGTGAAAATTTCATGTGAATAGCCTCATTGGAAATATATTTACTGAAAAAAATGTTGATGCATCCAAAACTTATTTCTCCCACTGTATATATCTGCACCCACATTAGAAATTATGAACATTATGCTTTAAGTCCTCTGAGAGGCGCTCTTTATCTACTAAAACAACATCTATCCAACATGTTGAGGTTAAAATGATTGAGAGAGGACTGATGGTTTCTGGTGTGCTTCTGATCTTTTAAAGCATAAAAACAAACACATTGATAGATATATTTAACACAAAATCCAAATTATATCTTTAAAATGTCAGATTAAACATGTTTGAGAGATGGGGAGGTTTTCTCATATAGAATAATCTCTCAAATGTACTCCAGAATAAGGAGTGTCTCTATGCAAATGTCCTTCCCTGTTATATACTTAAGCAATGAAGACCAAGAGCTTTTACTTATTCTGCTTCAAAACACACCATGATTTCTACATCCCCACTGCTGCTGCTGCTGGCAGCCGTACACTGTAAGTGTTTTTACATTTGATATATAATATGCCTTTTGGGCACATTTATCTTTTCCAACACTAAATAGCTTTTCTTTAACAGGTGTTCACTGTGTTGAGCTGATCCAGCCCGGATCCACGGTAATAACCCCTGCTCAGTCAATGACTCTGACCTGTAAAGTGTCTGGATATTCATTAACTGATAGCAGCTACTGTACAGCCTGGATACGACAACCTGCAGGAAAAGCTCTGGAGTGGATCGGAGAGATATGTGGTGATGGTAACACTTACTACAGTGAGAAACTGAAAAGCCGGTTTCAAGTTTCCAGAGACACGTCCAGCAGCACAGTAACATTAACAGGGAAGAACATGCAGACTGAAGACACAGCTGTATATTACTGCGCTCGTGAACCACAGTGAGACAGATCAACAACATCCCTGTACAAATACACCTCATACAAAGTCCCATTAGTCCATAAGTGCAACACTTATCTATCCAAGTCTAACCAAATAACATGTAATCACAAAGACAAAAGAGTTTAAAGTTATTTTTTTAGAAGTTTATAATGTAGATATTAAGCCATATTTCTAGCATAATTAATTAATAATAATATGTACATCTGCTTTTCTGTTTTTTATTTTGAATAAATTTGCTGGTATAATGTTGGTCTGTGTTTGCCTACCCGTATCTTAGATTTGATTGATTATTTTAAGTACTCTTTGGATTTGTCCATGGCTTTTTATTTTTAGGTGCTTTGTGTTAGACCTGTGGAACGTCTTGGCTTCTGATTTAGAATTTTGTAATATTGTGTTTGTTATTAAACCTCCTGTACATAACTCCTCACACATCCCCACAGTCCTATAAGACATGCAGGGGGTGGCCCTGAGAAGACTTTTTTGGTGGGAAAGAAGAAGAATGTATGTATGTATGTATGTATGTATGTATGTATGTATGTATGTATGTATGTACAGTGGTGTGAAAAAGTGTTTGCTCCCTTCCTCATTTCCTGTTCCTTTGCATGTTTGTCACACTTAAGTGTTTCGGAACATCAAACCAATTTAAACAATAGTCAAGGACAACACAAGTAAACACAAAATGCAATTTGTAAATGAAGGTGTTTATTATTAAAGGTGAAAAAAATCCAAACCATCATGGCCCTCTGTGAAAAAGTGATTGCCCCCCTTGTTAAAACATACTATAACTGTGGTTGTCCACACCTGAGTTCAATTTCTCTAGCCACACCCAGGCCTGATTATTGCCACACCTGTTCACAATCAAGGCATCACTTAAATTGGAGCTGCTTGACACAGTAAGGTCCACCAGAAGATCCTTAAAAGCTACACATCATGCCGAGACCCAAAGAAATTCAGGAACAATTGAGAAAGAAAGTAATTGAGATCTATCAGTCTGGAAAGGGTTATAAAGCCATTTCCAAAGCTTTGGGAATCCAGCGAACCACAGTGAGAGCCATTATCCACAAATGGCGAAGACATGGAACAGTGGTGAACCTTCCCAGGAGTGGCCGGCCGCCCAAAATTACCCCAAGGCGCAGCGATCGACTCATCCAAGAGGTCACAAAGACCCCACAACAACGTCCAAAGAACTGCAGGCCTCACTTGCCTCAGTTAAGGTCAGTGTTCATGCCTCCACCATCAGGAAAAGACTGGGCAAAAATGGCCTGCATGGCAGAGTTCCAAGGAGAAAACCACTGCTGAGCAAAAGAACATCAAAGCTCGTCTCAATTTCTCCACAACACATCTTGATGATCCCCAAGACTTTTGGGACAACATTCTGTGGACCGATGAGACAAAAGTGGAACTCTTTGGAAGGTGTGTGTCCAAGTATATCTGGCGTAGAAGGAACACTGCATTTCATAAAAAGAACATTATACCAACAGTAAAATATGGTGGTGGTAGTGTGATGGTCTGGGGCTGTTTTGCTGCTTCAGGACCTGGAAGACTTGCCGTGATAAAAGGAACTATGAATTCTGCTGTCTACCAAGAGATCCTGAAGGAGAATGTCCGACCATCTGTTCGTGTACTCAAGCTGAAACGAACTTGGGTTCTGCAGCAGGACAATGATCCTAAACACACCAGCAAGTCCACCACCGAATGGCTGAAGAAAAACAAAATGAAGACTTTGGAGTGGCCTAGCCAAAGTCCTGACCTGAATCCTATTGAGATGTTGCGGTATGACCTTAAAAAGGCCGTTCATGCTCGAAAACCCTCTAATGTAACTGAATTAGGACAATTCTGCAAAGATGAGTGGGCCAAAATTCCTCCAGGACGCTGTAAAAGCCTCATTGCACGTTATCGCAAACACTTGGTTGCAGTTGTTGCTGCTAAGGGTGGCCCAACCAGTTATTAGGTTTAGGGGGCAATCACTTTTTCACACAGGGCCATGATGGTTTGGATTTTTTTTCACCTTTAATAATAAACACCTTCATTTACAAATTGCATTTTGTGTTTACTTGTGTTGTCCTTGACAAGTGTTTCGGAACATCAAACCAATTTAAACAATAAAGTGTGACAAACATGCAAAGGAACAGGAAATGAGGAAGGGGGCAAACACTTTTTCACACCACTGTATGTATGTATGTATGTTGTCACGCTGCCTGCTGGAGACAAGCACAGACGTGCAGGGTGGCGAGTGCAGGAGCGAAGTGAGATTAATTAAGTCACATTAAATGTCACTATGAATGGATAAAAAGCATGACATTTGTTACATAAAAAAAAAATCACTGGCAACTAATGTTATTGGATAATGTACTTTGGGGGTTAACAGTAACTCTGCTGTATCACACCACCCCATTGTTGATTATTTTCCTATAACAGCATGCCCCATCAAGTTTTATTCCATATAATAATAATAATAATAATAATAATAATAATAATAATAATAAATATCTACTTCTCTGGCAACTTATTGAGCCACACCCAGTTGTAAGAAATTGACTGCAAAATATACAGTGCTCACTTGTTTTATACGTGTATTAAATAAAACTATAAGACCCTGAACAGGATAAATAAATTAAAAACAAATATAAGGTAAAATATAACCGTACAATTCAACAACTTATAGATAAAATCTATTTGAATATTGTTTACCTGGTTAATAGAGAAGAATGTGTCAGTTGACCTAAACAGACAGTGGGCTGAATTTTCTACAGACATATTTTGAAAGTTCTGAAACCATTTCATTCTGTCCATTTCATTAGGTAAGAAAACTGGACATGGGCCATTGCAGAAATGTGATCTTAATTCCTATTTTTTTTTTTGTATCATGTATTATTTAGCATGTAAACATTACCCACAGCTCCACACTGTTTCCCAAAACTCAAGCTCTGTCTGTCTGTCTGTCTCTCTCTCTCTCTCTGTGTGTTTGTGTGTATGTGTGTGCGTGTATAAAGATCTTCAGCTAGTGAAAAGCTTCAGAGAGAACTGCACAGTGTTTCTTTCCCTTCAGTTGGTTTGTGGGCTTCTGGATGATTTTACCTCTGTTTTCTGGACTTAGCGAGAAAAAAAATGCAGGACATCTTTTGCATCTTGTTGATGTTCATAGGAACTGCTTCACGTGCATATCCATGTCATGCAAGTTACAGCATACAGCATGACGACAGCACCAACAGCTCTGCCAAAAGGCCTGATGGGAAATTCAGCATTAAAAGGCATCTGCAAGTCCAGGCTTTGAATGGGCACCTGGAGACACTTACACATGCCATGTCGAGCACATCACTGGCACTCGTGACATCTACAAAAAAGGTGACTTGTTTTCTCCCTAGAATCTTATAGTCCTGGGATCTATCCTGTATCATGTACAGTTCTGTTGAAGAATGCTAGCAATGCTAGCTTTAGTTTTTAATTCTGATTTCTACAATAGACAAAAGTTAAAATTACTCAGCAACTACTGACCAATCAGAATCAGTATAAATACTTTTAGTTCATCTGAGAACAAACAAACAAAAAAAACTCTACCCTTGATTTCTTGAAGTAGGAGTATGAAGCAGATCTGTAGTTCTAGATTCTCTTTAGGTTCAAGTACGGTGACAAAATAACAAAAAATCCTTTCTTCTTACAGAATTTATTGAAGAGACGATATACTTTGATGAAAACAGTATGAGCAGCTGTTGACGGCACCTTCTAGAATTTAGATAAAGGATTCTAATATGCTTTATTGCTGTATTTGTTTGAATGAAACATTTTAATGACTAGTTTTAAGTTGATAGATGCAAGTGAGTAAAAGTTGAATAAATAAAGAAAAAAATAAATGTACTTGATGCTGAATATTAGGGTTTCTATCAGCTGTTGTTTCATTTTTTGAGACTTTTATTCAAATGAAGGGCATATATTCAAAACCATTCCTTAATTTCAATTACACTTGTATTAGTAATGTTATTTTATATGGAAGAATTTTGAGGACAATATTAATAACCAATCTTGCCAATGTTGGTCTTGTATTTCAACAATACATCTTAAGAAATCCCTAACATCAAACTGTCTTTAAAGATACAGACTTAAAAAGAAATAGTACAACCTCAATGTTTTTAACTTTTGTAAGAAATAACAGCTAACCTTGAAAAAAAAGATACTTTTGTAACTGAAGAATGCTCTGAAGAATGATGCTCTGAAGAATGGGCGTTCAGTGATCTAACTGACTTTAGCTTATTTGATTAACACATTCTCTCTAATGATCTCATTTAGCCCTATTGGTTACACATAAGATCTTACTTTTGACCTTAACATACTAATTTATTCTATGATTTCTTTAATAAATACCATTAACATACAGATTTATTTAATGATTTTTTTTAATATATACCATTTGCTTTAAAAATATACCATACAACTTTTTTTCCCCCATCATCTCCCTCTCTCCTTCTGTTGAGCCACACATGATTGTATGGAGATGCCAGTGATCCTGACCCTTTCTGCTTTCCGGATCTGCCTGATCCATCCTAATCCCCTACCTCTCTCACTAGTTCAACAAACAGACTTCATGTAAAAACCATAATAAACATTCTTTTACTTTCACACTTTCCATTGTTACCCAGATGAGGATGGGTTCCCTTCTGAGTCTGGATCCTCTCAAGGTTTCTTCCTCATATCATCTTAGAGAGTTTTTCCTTGCCACCATCGCCACCAGCTTGCTCAATAGGGATAAATTCACACACTTAAATCTGCATCCTGTGTTTATAGGTTTCTGTGAATAAAATTGAACTGATTTTTTTTTTGAGCGAGGGAGATACTCGGAAATGAACTGATATTAATATTAAGTCCCTTTGCCCTCTCAGGCAACACCGTTAAATGTTAATTAACTTCAAGACATACAGTTATAAAAATAAAATAATTATATATATATATATATATATATATATATATATATACACACATATACACACATATATATACAGTGCCTTGCGAAAGTAGTCGGCCCCCTTGAACTTTTCAACCTTTTGCCACATTTCAGGCTTCAAACAAAGATATAAAATTTGTATTTTTTGTGAAGAATCACCAACAAGTGGGACACAATTATGAAGTGGAACGAAATCTATTGGATATTTTAAACTTTTTTAGCAAATAAAAAACTGAAAAGTGGTGCGTGCAAAATTATTCGGCTCCTTTACTTTCAGTGCAGTAAACTCACTCTAGAAGTTCAGCGAGGATCTCTGAATGATCCAATGTTGTCCTAAATGACTGATGGTGATAAATAGAATCCACCTGTGTGTAATCAAGTCTCTATATAAATGCACCTGCTCTGTGATAGTCTCAGGGTTCTGTTGAAAGCGCAGAGAGCATCATGAAGACCAAGGAACACACCAGGCAGGTCCGTAATACAGTTGTGGAGAAGTTTAAAGCCGGATTTGGATACAAAAAGATTTCCCAAGCTTTAAACATCCCAAGGAGCACTGTGCAAGCGATCATTTTGAAATGGAAGGAGTATCAGACCACTGCAAATCTACCAAGACCTGGCCGTCCCTCTAAACTTTCAGGTCAGACAAGGAGAAGACTGATCAGAGATGCAGCCAAGAGGCCCATGATCACTCTGGATGAACTGCAGAGAACTACAGCTGAGATGGGAGAGTCTGTCGGCACCATCAGTCAGTACACCACAACAAATTGCTCGGCCTTTATGGAAGAGTGGCAAGAAGAAAGCCATTTCTCAACGTTTGGTGTGTCTCCCAGGTGGCTTGTGGCAAACTTTAGACGAGACTTTTTATGGATATCTTTTAGAAATGGCTTTCTTCTTGCCACTCTTCCATAAAGGCCAGATTTGTGCAGTGTATGACTGATTGTTGTCCTATGGACAGACTCTGGGCGTGCCATGCAAATGATATACTGTGTATGAACCATTTATGCTGATATACGTTCATCTCAACAACATACCAGCAGTTTGTTTTCATTTACAGCAACAGTAATCATATTAATTGTTTGATATTGGACTAGGAAGTGTTTTGAGTTACTTTGCTCTAGCAACGTTCATTCAATGATAATATTATAATTTATTTCATATTTAAAATATTAAATCTTTTTGCTTCTTTTCATTGCAGCAAAAGTACAAAAACACCTGCTTGCTATAGTCATATGACAAGCTCACATTTTCATAAGCAGTGTATTCATGTAGGTCAAAGATCCAAAACCTTTGGATTGCTTATTGTATGACTGACAAGTTTCCATTTCTGACTTTTACTGCATACGGCTTGTTGTAAATGTTGTCTGGATATTACTGCTGTAAGATCACTTAAGTCAGGTCTGAATACATGCAATATGTTGTGTGTGTGTGTGTGTGTGTGTGTGTGTGTGTGTGTGTGTGTGTATATATATATATATATATATATATATATATATATATATATATATATATATATATATATATATATATATATATATATATATATATAAATGTAAAACAGTGTAATATATATCTATATATAACACAACAGTGTCATACAAATCTTTTTGTAAAAGCATAATATTGTTTTTTTTTTCTTTTTTCGATGCTTGCAAGAGTCTGTGTAATCCGCTCCAGCCAGTATAAAAGTTCTCTCTACAAGCTCCTTTAAACACTGCAATATTTCAGTGTGTGACAGAGTGAGAACTAAGCAGCTGTTCACAGAGATAGTAAACAGAGCTTAATGAAGTAACACACACACATCTGGGGGAAAAAATAAAAAACTCACAATTCATTACACAAAAATAAGCAAGTTTCTAAGATTTTAATCAAATTTCCTATAAGACAAGTATGTGTTGATTTGGGCATCTAGTGTCCATGTGGAATGAGGTTTAGATTCAATTACATAACAAAATTTAACTTACTTATCCAGTCTTTAATATACAAAGCAACTGAATCACCAAAGAACAATTTTCCATTGTGATTATTAAAACCTGTAGAAGACAGAAACCAGCATTCTGATTTGAATGAACATAACAATATGCAAATTCATATGCAAAACTTCCCCACGAACAACTGCATATAGAGAAAAATCAGCCTCGGTCACTGAGAGCTCTGTAGAATCTAACTCTCCTTTTAGTTCAACGATGTTCCTTCCATTGTTGCTGCTGCTGGCAGCTTCATCCTGTGAGTTTCACTTCAATAATGAACTCAGAGCTGCTAACAAATTAATTCATTCAGTTATAAACTACTGTACATACATTTGTTACTGAAATTGTGACATCTCTTTTTTCAGATGTGGGATGTGCAGTAGAACTCACTCAGGTCACCTCAGTGATGTTAAAGCCAGGAGATTCTTTAACCCTCAGCTGTAAAGTATCCGGCTACTCTGTTACTGATAGCAGCTACGCCACAGCTTGGATTCGACATCCTGCAGGAACAACTCTGGAGTGGATAAACAACATTTGGGGTGGTGGAAGTACTTATCATAAAGATTCTCTAAAAAGCAAGTTCAGTATTTCTAAAGACGGCTCCAGCAACACGGTGACACTGAGGGGACAGAATCTGCAGACAGAAGACACAGCTGTGTATTACTGTGCCCGCTACACACACTGATGCTTCTACTTGGGTGTCAATACAAAAACATGTGCGTGATCCTCACACACTGAGCTCATATTTTCATCATCAGTGTATTAGATCTAAGGAACATCGAGACTAAAACTGAACACTAGGACTTTCCTCTATGCTTAGAAGAACATCTGGATTAAGCAACATTTCCTGAAATCTCACTTCAGTAAAATAAGGAGACTGATGTGTGTTTCTGAATGTTAGCAAGTTTCACCATATCAGCTATTACACACATTTTTATAAATCTGTTTATGTGAATCGTCCACCATGCAATGCATATGTAAGATGTTATGATAAAGTACTACAATAAGCTAATTAATATAAACCTGTGATCTGCCTTTCTAAAATTCTTTAATATTCCTAAATCTAGTTCTGGATATTTTGAAAACAGGACTTTTGTGCCTCTAGAGGTTCAGTCTGTGCAAACTCCACCATCTCAGTCTGTTGCTATATGCACGTTCAAGCAATCTCTCTCTTCACATTCTTTTATGACTGCATCCAACATCATGACTCTCAGATTAAACAGAATTACACGTAGCCCATTAGCAACCTGTGTTGTGTTGATCAGTAATTAAGGCTCTTTATTATGGAGAACCTGATTTCATGGAAAATTCATGAAGATCTGAGGGAGCAAGATCAATTGATAAATTGTAAATGTAGGATTCTTAGCTTGTAAAAATGGTTCCCCTTGTAAAGCTTTCTCATTGTGAAAAATTCTGTTGTAGAGATCTACACAGCACCTTATATTCATCCACTCATCTATACACGGAGCAGCCTGTGGTTGTGAATTTAATACATCCATAGTGGTCATGGACACTCCCTATTCAGTCGGGTATAAACAGCATGTTCTCGGCTGTTCTAGTTTCCAGTGAGCTCTGTGGTCGATAACATTACATCTGGGTGAAGTAGAACTCAGAAGGATGATTTTTAGACATTGTATTTTATTTCTCCTCATTTCATGTAAGTTTCAGACTTTTTCATGTGATGATTACAAGGAAAATTAACCATTCTGTCCTGATAAGCATTATAACATACCATTACCTGGTTATACTATTCTCTTCCAGATTCTTATGGACAGTCCCTGACCTCCTCTGCTTCTGTGGTGAAGAGACCTGGAGAGTCAGTCACTGTCCTGTACTGTCTCCGGATTCTCAATGGGCAGCTACTACATGAGCTGGATCAATCAGAAACCAGGAAGAGGACTGGAGTGGATCAGGCGCATTGGCACTGGAACAACATTCGCTCAGTCTCTGCAGGGCCAGTTCTCCATCACTAAAGACACCAATAAAAACATGCTGTACCTAGAAGTGAAGAGTCTGAAAGCTGAAGACATGGCTGTTTATTACTGTGCACGAGACTCACACTGACAACAGACTCCAGAGCTGTACAAAAACTTACACAAGCATGTCCTCATGAGCTGTAAATATTCCCTCAGCAGGAAACTGAACCCCAGAGACATTTATTATAAACAATATCCATTCATTTTAGTGCTCAGTTTTATTTCTCCTTTTTTTATTACTACATTACCAGTCAAAATATCAGCCTTTTATTTTATCCTGGTGCTCAAAGCTGAAGACAATCGTGAAAGCAACATTAATTATACACAAACACATTAAATGATAAAAATTCAGTTTCATTACAAAGTAATTTTTTTGCTAGTTTATTTGTTTCTTTATATGAAACACTGAAACTATTTTGATTAAACCAATACATTTATTTGTTCCTGTAAAAATGTGTCTACACAGTTTTATAAATGAAATTGTTTAAAGAAATGCTGTACTGTAGAAAGACCACTATAATAAATGTTAGATACATAACCCATACTGCATGCAAATCTCCCCAACCTCAGACAGATATAAATACACTGCAAGTACACAGCAGTCCCTGTGTTTGGTCGAGTACAGCAGAGGATTCATGAGCTGGCCTCTTCTTCTTCTGATATACTCTGTGTCCTGTGAGTAAACACGTCTCTCCACACCTTCTTTTGGTGTTGTCTCTGGTTATAAACCAAATTTAGATAAAAGCGACTGTTTTCCTGTCAATACTCCAGCTCTGTCTCTCCAACAGTCAGATCTACCATTTCGATTTAGTCAGTCAGGTTTTAAATACCTAGGTATCAACGTGACACGTTCTCTATCTAATCTTCTATCAGCTAACTTTACTCCCCTAATCTCAAAGGTTAAATCTAACATTCAGAGTTGGGGTAACTTACCACTTTCCCTAATTGGCAAGATCAACGCAGTCAAAATGAATATTTTACCGAAGTTTCTTTTCTTGTTCCAACAAGTGCCTTTCTCTCCCAAAATCATTCTTTGATTCATTGGAGAAGATAATTAGTACATTTATTTGGAGAGGGAAACCACCAAGGGTTAGTAAATCTTTATTGCAGAAGTGTAAACTTATGGGAGGACTTGTATTACCCAATTTTCAATTCTATTACTGGGCTGCACACATCCATAAACTTTGTTACTGGTTCAATCTCCTGGATCTTCTTGGTCTAAATTGGAATTATCTTCTTGTAGGGAATCCTCTTTACCTGCTCTACTTTACACCTCTTTACCTACAAAACTTTCCCAAAATACTGATAACCCTGTTGTCTTCAGCACACTTAAGACTTGGTATCAATTTAGACGACATTTTAAATTTGTAGGTGCATCCTCTGTGTCCTTTAGTGAACAACCATCTATTTCCCCCCATCGTGTATGGACTCCTCATTTTCAGTGTGGTATGACAAGGGTGTTAATCAAGTTAGAAATTTGTATTCTGATGGTGTGTTTGATAGCTTTGCCAATTTGGCATCCACTTACCCTCTCCCCTTGACATTTCTTTCGGTACTTTCAAATATGGAATTTCGTTTCTAGATGTTTTCCTGATTTCCCTTCTGCTCCTTCAGAACAGGCCTGGGAAGACCTGTTTTCAAATAACCCGCACCAGAGAGGAATGATTTCTAAGATTTTTGATTTTATTTTGACGCAAGGTAGTGGGTCGAGTAATAAAATTAGGAATACGTGGGGAATGGAATTAGGAGTACAAATAAGTGAGGAGTATTGGGAACATGCTATAGGGAGGGTACAGACTACCACTTTTTGTGCTCGTCTTGGACTTATACAGTTCAAAGTTTTAAATAGAGTCCATTTGTCCAAGTCGAGATTGTCTGTGATGTATCCGGATGTTGAGGACAAGTGTGCCATGGCTCTCCCTGTCATCTTGGCCATATGTTTTTCTTCTGCCCTGAACTCCATGGTTTTTGGTCTGGCTTTTTTACCATCATGTCCACTATCCTCAGGGCAGATTTAAAGCCTTGTCCACTGATTGCGATATTTGGGATCCCTCAAGCTTCAATACCTTTGAGTTCGATACAAAAGGATGCTATTGCTTTCACATCCCTTATAGCAAGACGTTCTCTACTGTTACACTGGAAGTCTGCTAAATACCCATCTATCTCTCAGTGGATAAAGGACATGATGTTTTTTCTGAAACTCGAGAAAATACGATATACGATGAATGGATGTACAGATAAGTTTTTTCATAAATGGCATCCCTTTATTGCCTACTTTATGGAGTTACAGACACTACCCACTTAAAGGTTGGTGCCTGTTGTTGAATTTTATAATATCTCTCTGACCAGCGACAGTTAATGGGTAGCCATAATGAGCCGGAGAGGTGGGTTGTGAGTTCAATTTTGTTTTTCTTTGTATAAAAAAAAATAAAAAAATCTGTGAATATTTACTGCTGTTGCTCATTTTGTATTTTTTGGGAAATGGTGGGGAGGACAGAACAGAAAAGGCGATTTAGATAGGCTTAACAGTTCAACAGAAATGTTCATCAGAAATGTTTAATAAAAAAATACGTTTTGCAGAAATGTGTAGCAAAAAGTGTTCTGTAGAAATGTTCAATAAAAATGAAACATAAAAAATCATTAATTTTAATCCGTTCATAGTAGTGGTGATTTGTCAGAGGTCCAATCCATATAAAGCCATATCCATATGAAAAAACTATGATTGACATATTTTATCTGTGTGTACACTGATCTCAGCTGATTCAAAAAAAAAAATAAATAAATAAATAAAAAATAAAAAAAAAATAACCCACACACACATCTCTCCACACCTTACTCACCTTCTCATATGCTCCATATTTCAGTCAGAGTTGAAGTGAAGTGCGTTTAAAAGCTTCTGTATGTTTTACCACTCTCCTCTTCTCAGATGTGTATGGCATCAGTCTGACCTCGTCTCCTGCTGAAGTTAAAACTCCCAGAGCCTCAGTGAAGTTGTCCTGTCAGATTTCTGGCTATGCCCTCACTAGCTACGGCACAGGCTGGATCAGACAGCCTCCAGGAAAAGGCTTGGAGTGGATCGGGTTCATATGGGGTTATGGAGGCATAGACACTGGAGCTTCTTTTAAAACTTGCTTCGGCATCTCCAGAGACACAAGCAACAATGTTCTTTACTGTACATAAATTAAACCTCACATGTGTGAAGATTATTTTGAGTTAACATAAATGGTACAATTTAAGAAACGCCATGACATCCTATATACATAAAGAAATTGTTATGGATCAAAGACCTTAAAGCGGATGCAGGTGCAGATCAAAACTCTTTATTGAATATAAACACAAACTCAAAGTAACACGATCTTTACCTGGACACATGAAACGTGGCGTAGAGCACTAACCTTCTTAGCATGGACGACCGCAACAACCATAACAACTAATACTCTAACGAGCGTGGCTCTCCGTAACCACGGCACTTAAGTAGAGAGCAGAATCCTACTTAAAGTACAAACACCTGTGATAAATCAAGGTGGTTATGCTAGCACTTAACCCGGAAGTGAGCGAACCAAAACAAAGTCACGTGGCTTGTCCGGAGACGAGCTACAGTGCCATAGTGAACTCTGCTGGCCACATCGTAATAGAAATATTAAATTACTATAGACCAGATGAAAGCATAATAAATGGACGGATTAAAACGGATTGTGTCTTCTCTAACATTACACTAGTAGTGAAAATTATTTAGTTTTTTCACAGTCAATCCAATTTACCTAAATGTTTGACTTGCACTATATATATTCATATTTAGTATATTTATATATCTGCACTCACATTAGAAATTATGAACATTATGTTTTAAGTCCTCTTTCTATACTTACACAAGATCTACCCAACATGCTGAGGTTAAAAGAACAGAGAGAGATCTCATGTCCTCCTGGTATTTCACAGTCATAAAATCTAATTACAACATTGTTTAAAAACTAAGACATTAAAGATCTACTATATCATTGCCTCATTAAACCAGGTTGCATAATCCACATTGTTTGTTAAATTAGTAAGTAAATCGTAGTAGCACTTATATTTTGTGAATGTGTACATGTTTTTATATTTGCAGGAAATATAGTATGACTTTAGTTCTATTGCACATTTACAACACCTAAACACTCATGCAAATCAAATGATTTAAAGGACTGTTATATTTTTATTGTCACGAAAAAGAACCAACTTAGTTTGTTAGAAAATATCACAGTCAAGTCAAAAAAAAAAAAATACACAGAGAACTGGGCAGGAGTGGATTTAAAAAAAGGAAATAATAAAAAAAATAAAAAGTCCCCCCATACACACCATGTGAAGTGGACTTAGTGTTACCACCCTGAATTTATCATCATGTTTTTAAGTAACAGCACATCCCAAAGTGGTTTATTTCTCTCATAACACAGTAATTTGCTAACGCTGGCATTTTTTTTTGCAACACTTATACTTTTATCCATTAATAGTTACATTAAATGTTGTGGAACAGGTGCAAAACAAGTTAGTTCCCTTTATCACTTATGTCAAATAAGCTATAAACTGTTGTTCTGTCTCTAGATTATCCTTTGTCTCACTCTCGAAATTAATAAGAAAAATAAAATGTAGCTTGTCATGTTGCTGAGAAACAAGATAAGTGCAAAGTCCTCTGTGGGGTTTTCTGTGTCTGAAAACTTACTGAAACTTGAGACTCCTTCCATAAATGTTCCATGGCCAATTAAATAAAACTTAATCAAATCTGTTTTATCAACACATAAGGACAGATATCAAGAGTTAATACAATTCACAAGTTTCCCTTAGCAGCAGTGCTACTTTTAAGATCTAAAACTGTTTAAGTCAACAAGCAAGCTTAATATATGATATAAAATCACTGAGATATTTTGGGGGGTGACTTTAACTCTAATGAATATTCAAAACAAACAGACACAACCTATAAAATTATTTATACCACACCCCTGTAGAATTCCCAATACTGATTATTCAGAAGGGCAAATGTGATCATTCTAACATGATGATGGATCAAAGGCATCACGTCAATCAAACAAAACAAAACAAAAGTCAATTAGTGTGCATAGATGTATTTATGCATTATGATGAAATGAAAATAAAGTCACTCACATGTTAATAAGGTACACTGGTCCTGATATGTGGGATTGCATCCCCTAAGATACGGAGTGTCACTATGCAAATGTCCTTCCCCATTATATATTTAAGCAATGAAGACCAAGAGCTTTTACTTATTCTGCTTCAACACACACCATGATCTCTACATCCCTACTGCTGCTGCTGCTGGCAGCTGTACACTGTAAGTGTTTTCACATTTGAAATAAATATGGCTTTTGGGCACATTTTCCTTTTCCAACATTAAAATAACTTTTCTTTAACAGGTGTTCACTGTGTTGAGCTGATCCAGCCCGGATCCACAGTAATAACCCCTTCTCAGTCAATGACTCTGACCTGCAAAGTGTCTGGATATTCATTGACAAGTACCTACTGTACAGACTGGATACGACAACCTGCAGGAAAAGCTATGGAGTGGGTCGGATGTATATGTTATGATGGTAACACTTACTACAGTGAGAAACTGAAAAGCAGGTTTCAGGTTTCCAGAGACACGTCCAGCAGCACAGTAACATTAACAGGGAAGAACATGCAGACTGAAGACACAGCTGTGTATTACTGCGCTCGTGAACCACAGTGAGACAGATCAACAACATCCATGTACAAAAACCCCCAGTACTGAAAACTGTTTTATTCCATATTGAATCAGTCACTGAGCTCTTCTTCTTCTGTTGTATTTTAGGTAAAGTACTGTGTAAACTAAACCAACTCTAACTTCTCATTAATACACATTCAGCTTCTCTCTCCTCACAGACTGCAATGATTCACCATCATCTCACTCACATTAAACAACTGAAAGATAATTGTTCTTTGTTGCGAACATTGTCATGCTATTATACATTTTTTCAATACACTACTCTGCAAAGGTAATAATAAATGTTGTTGTAAATTATACCATTATTAAAAAAGATTTAACAGACAAGATGTTGGCTTGAGCTCTTGACTGAATGAGTCAGTGATGATTTGTGACCTGCATTATTTCTGGAAGTACATTTAGTTTGTATTGGATAACCTGTATTAGATTCACAGCTGAAAATTACAGTTTCTGAAAGGACTGGACATGTTTGTGCTTTTTCAGTGATCAGAAAACTTCATGTTCTTCTGGGTGTTACAGTGATACACAGTGAAGTACTAAAAAGACTTGATATCTAATGAGATCAATGCAACGCTAACATTGACAATGCAATGATCCCATTTGATAATATATTAAATGACAACAAAGCTCTGTAATGTGGATGCCACAATGTGTAAATTTTTTACCTGTTAAGGTTAGTTGCCTGTTTTGTATGGTAATGTTAACAAAGTTAATAAAAGTTAAATCTAAACATGTCAAGCTGCATTTTTTTCTTATTTCAAATTTTTATTAGAAAAAAATTGACCTGAGAGTGAACTACTGTTTATAGCTGCTTCAACATAAGTGATGACACGAACTAACAATGTCTTGTGGTCATTACATTAAATGTCACTATGAATGGATAAAAAGCATGACATTTGTTACATTAAAAAAATTTAATCACTGTCACTGTTATTGGATAATGTACTTTGGGGGTTAACAGTCACTCTGCTGTATCACACCACTCCATTGTTGATTGTTTTTCTATAACTGCATGCCCCCCATCATGTTTTATTCCATATACAACAACAACAGCAACAACATCTACTTCTCTGGCAACTTATTGAGCCATACCCAGTTGTAAGAAATTGACTGCAAAATATACAGTGCTCACTTGTTTTATACGTGTATTAAATAAAACTATAAGACCCTGACCAGGATAAATAAACAAAAGACAAATATAAGGTAAAATATAACAGTACAATTCAACAACTTCTAGTTTAAATCTACCATAATTTTCGGACTATTGAGCGCACTTGAATATAAGCCGCAACCACTAATTTTAAAAAGAAAAGCATTTTTGTACATATATAGGCCGCACTTGTCTATAAGCCGCAGGTGTCCACGTTATAACATGAGATATTTACACAGATTTTTTTAAACTTTTAATTAAATACATACCGTAAATGTTTTTTTCCAAACAGTGCCTATAACACGGCTGGTTAAAAAAAAAAAAAAAATACAGTTGCCTATCAGAAAAAGTCATTGATCGCTATCTTCATCTTCCTCCTGCGCACTAAAACCACTAAAGTAGTCTTCTTCAGAGTCGGAATTGAACAGCCTCAGAATTACTGGTACTTCGTCACACACCACCTCTGAAAGCTTCAGTTTCACAGTCAGTTCTTCACGCTGCCATCTCCACCGTCTCACCATCGATTCATTGATGCCAAGCTTACGTGCAGCAGCTCTATTTCGTTCTTCGACAGCCAGATCGATCGCCTTTAACTTGAAAGCTGCATCAAATGCATTTCTTCGTGTGTTTTCCCTGATGAGGGGGTGTGCATGAAGCACAGAATGACTGATCTGAAGAATTTAGTGTGAGTGCATTTGATTTAATTCGAACAATTTCATTGGGCCACTGTGACCTGTTCGGTAATTTCATTGGTCATTTGAATGGCATAAAACGAGATCATGAATAAAGGCATGTAAACAACGCTACAAACGACATCACCTATCTAACCTTTATAAACTATAATACTGAGCGAAGTGCTCAGTAACCGAGCGGTTTAAATAGTAAACACAATCAAACCAAACCATGGACACCTGGGGCAAATTAAAGTCACTTAACTAAACTAAATGCTCAAGCAGGATGCGATGAACGAAACAAAGTCACGTGACAAGTCAGGATCCGTGCCACAGTGCCCTCTGCTGGCCGTGGTGTAACAGGTGGCATGAAGCTCGTTAGCCCGTAAAAATCCATAAAGTAGCCGCATCATTGTTTAAGCTGCAGTGTTCAAAGCGTGTGAAAAAAGTAGCGGCTTATAGTACTGAAATTACGAATATATTTGAATATTGTTTACCTGGTTAATAGAGAAGAAAGTGTCAGTTGTCCTAAACTAAAAATTTCTAGAGACACATTTTGAAAGTTTTGAAACCAATTGTAACTTTCTGTCCATTTCATTAGGTAAGAAAAGAGGATGTGGGCCATTGCAGAAATGTGTTCTTACTTCCTATTATTATTTTTTTCATATATTATTTAGCATGTAAAACGGGGTGGCTGTGGCGCAGTTGGTAGAGCGGGTTGTCCACTAATCGTAGGGTTGGCGGTTAGATTCCCGGCCCGGGTGATTCCGAAGTGTCCTTGGGCAAGACACTGAACCCCAAGTTGATCCTAATGGCAAGCTAGTGCCTTGCAGCTAACATTGGTGTGTGTGTGTGTGTGTGTGTGAATGAGACACAGTGTAAAGTGCTTTGGATAAAAGCACTATATAAGTGCACATTTACCATTTACCAAACATTACCCACAGCTCCACCCTTTTTCCCTGATCTCAAGCTCTGTATGTCTGTGTGTGTGTGTGTGTATATATAAAGAGCTAGTGTCCAGCCAGTGAAAAGCTTCAGAGAGAACTGCACAGTGTTTGTTTCCTTTCAGTTGGTTTGTGGGCTTCTGGATGTTTTTACCTCTGTTCTCTGGACTTAGTGATAAAAAAAATGCAGGACATACTTTGGATCTTGTTGAAGTTCACAGGAGCTGCTTCAGGTGCATATCCTCCAGAAACATGAATTATTTACGGAGTTTTTTTTAAGTGAATGTTTCTTAATTTAATGAGGATTTGCTGTACAGTGTGTAATGTATTACTCAGATACACTTTTGTCTGAACAGTTATCAAAATTATCACAGTTATCACTGTGGCTGCTGAGAAAATTTTAATTAAAAAAAGAACGAAAAGTGAATATAGAATTCTAAAATAATGAAAAAAAAATATTAGATGTCATGCTGGTATATAAATAGAAATAATAATAAAAATATTTTGCTCAGCTTTAACCTGTGAAGTAAAAGATAAAATTAAACACAATAATCATCAGCAAATATAATGAAATTTGACCGACTGGACATCATTGTTTAGCATTTTGCTAATATAGTATGTACAGTATAGTTTTTGGCCATTTGGGTCATCTCTAATTCAGACTTTAATATAGTATATTATCTTGATGATCTCTATTCATCTTATTAAAGTGTAGTTAATTGTAGATATTTCATACTCCAGCCATACACACATTTATCGTTCAAGGGCTAATACTAAAAATACATGACTATTCAAACTGAGTAACAGTATGAGTAGATGGCTACTTTCAATCTATGTATACACATGGTATTAAGGAATTAATTCTCTTTCTTTTTTCTTGTAAAACCTTTAGATTGCATGTAAATAACTTTAGACTGACTTGACAGTTTGGCTAATTTGCACCAAAGTTTTCATTAAACTGTGAAAGTATTTCACTTCTAATAAATTTATTTTATTATCCATTTATTATTAGTGTGGCAGGTGACAAGGTGTATCTGAGGGATTTGGTTGCATCAACTACGCCACCTAGGGGACGGGAGGCCGGCCCCCAGGACAAGGAACTAAACTAGAATAACCCCTAAGGGTAATTCGGGCACACAGGTTCGTAAACTCAAGGAACCGGAGACATGCGTTACATCAACGATATTTATTCCAGCAAAACACATTAATTATTACCGTTGCACGGTAAAACATGACCATACAATTGACACTCTGATGGAGAGGTCCCACCAACACAGTGACCAGGGGGCTGCTATATAAGCACTGTAGCTATGGGGTTGACTAGCACCTTGCTATTGGGCGAGTGACCTGGTCTCAGGGGAGGGTTAACTAGAACAGGGGAAATGCTTACCACAGCGAGCCGGACTACTGCATGACAGAGGGGAGGGGATCTAGAAAATACACCATGCGTGAGAGAAGCACTACACTCCAAACAAAAAACACCTCAATGTGCACACAGCAAGGGAAAGTGAAAGCCTCCACCACAAACTCAGTCCTCCGCTCACGTGGGCCACACTGCTCCTGTCCGCCAACGGGAAAGAGGAAACACAAGCACTTATTAACAGAGTGGTTGATCTTACAAGCCAGGTATGCTAGCAATACTACAAATAGCTACTTATCTCGAGCAGCAGGTTTGGTGCTCCAGCTCCACACATATCAATGGTCAAAAATGGGACAACCACCCTGGCCACAGTATTGGGATTGTACACCAACATGCATACACACACACAACAAGCAGAGTAGTAACACAAGCAGGAGCGGGGTTTATCCCACAACCAACAAATACAAGTACAAAGTGCATGCAGGTTAGGCCAGAGAAACGGCAACACGGCACTGCATAGCCCAAGCATGCATTAAAACAAACAAAACAAAAATCCTAGCACCAGCCAGAGCCAGTGGCTAGACAGATCACAAACTAAACAGATATCCTAATAATTAAACATGACATTACTAAAAAAAGGAGACAAAGCAGCAGTCTCTTAGGACGTGGGAACAGCCGATGAGTATAGCCAGCATATAGGCCACTCTCAGAGCTGGCGATCCTATGCTCCCTTACAGGTTCGAGGAGGAGAGACAACGCACTCACCACTCTACTGCTGATAGCAAACTGACACCAACAAGTTTCTTGCATTGCGATCCACTGGACGCAATGCATGCGCGTTTCCAAGGCAAATACCAACCGCACTGTTGAGCCCGTGGTTTCACCTACACGCACACCAAGCTACCGGTATCCCACGTCACTAACCAGGAAGTCCATTCCCTGACTGAACAAACTCCCTGTCAGTCGAAAGCCACTTCCTTAAATACTAATCTAGGGCACGCCCCCCTAATCAATAACCAGTCAGTCAAGATGACTCAAGGGGAAGCCCATTTCACCACATTAGCTTTTGCTTATGTGAAGTGTCTGCCGTACATGTCCTTGAATATGAGCAGTTACTATAGAAGCATAATGTATGAGAATGATTGCATTAACATAAAACTATCATTCATGTTACAATCGGAACTTTACTTGCTGTTAGACGTGAATAATACACACCTTCTTCTAGGGCTGCAAAATTAATCGAATATCGATCGCGATTACGATTTTGACTGCCCACGATTAAATGATAATGATCGACTGCGATATTGAAGTTTAAATTCATCCTCAGCTCATAGAAAACTCCACTTCAGATCAAATCAAGCGCTTCCTACACTTACAGCCAATCACATAGAGTGGCGCAGATATGACGTCATTTTGTAGTGCCAAATCCCCACATTGGAATTAGCATTTTAGCCCTCGAGCTGCTATCTTCGTGCGAGGGAAAATAATGAAATTAGCATCGAAATTAGTTAGATAAAAACTACAGTAAGTCCAAAATGTATCTACACTGCACAACAGTTATGTTCACATTGCTTTTCATCACACTGCTTTACGTTTCATGATGAAATGTTACACTGAACATCTGCTTCAACTCCCTGATCTCACAACTGCCATATTTTATTGATCCCGCAAAATAACCTGAACTTGCACCTGCTTGTGTAGACACAGCGGCTTCGCGTGGAGTAATTAATAATAATGCTAACGCTACAAGGTGGGATTAATTCAAACTTATTCCATTCAAAGTTGACCAAGGTAGGAGCTAGAATCACTTTTATTTTTTTAAATCTTTTTATGACATCATCTGAATGTCCAATGTTGACATCCACAGGATCTCTGTACAAGATTACAAATAAGTTTAAATGGAGTCATTATGGATGGCTTTTCAACGTCTTATAACGTCAACCACAGACTCATTTTCGACAATTCTACTGGTCTGGACCAAATAAACAGTACCAGGATGCATTCAATTAAAAGTCACTTTTATTTCAACGTAATTACCATTTGTAGTTGCAAAGCAACTCTACAGAGTTTGTGTGGGTCCAAAAATATTGAAAACAAAAGAAACTTAACTCAGGCGGCAGTGGATAACAATTAACAAACAAATAAACAACAATCCATAAAATATAGCTAACACTAAGCAAATTCAGGAACATAATATTAACTTAGTTGATCTTTCCTTAGGTGTGTTCAACTAACTCGACGAGTTCTCAGTTTTGCTGTGATTGGATATACATTTTTTGTCCAATTCAATTCAAGTGTGCTTTATTGGCATGAAAGTGCCAGAGATCATGTCTACTTTGCATCAGTTGATCAAGGATCATATCTGTATGTGTGCACGACATGCAAATCAGGTTCAGTATCTGGTTGTCCGACTACAACCCCTCTCGATATGCAGTTCAATATTTGAACGCCTGGCTATGATGTTTTTTTGGATGTCTTTGGATGTGCAAGACCTGAACCTGATTTGCATGTCATGCACACATACAGATGGTCCTAGACCGAGCGACGCAAAATAGACATGATCTACACATCTAGCAGACGTGTTTGCTGGGTTATATATGGTAGACAATATGGACATGGAGGCCTATGTCTATATAGTATTTTAAAAGTTTTATGTCATATCACTTTGACACAGACTATTTACCTGTAACAGAACATGGTAATGTTGTTGTAAGCACTTTTATTTCAAAAGTTAAATGTTTATATAAATATTACATCAAAACATGGCATTGAGCTATTAGTAACTTCTTATGAAACATTGTTTAATGTCTCAAGCAATTATTCAAGACTAATAAAATAATAGCAAAAGACAAAGTCCCAATAATATAACAAAGTCTTTCCAGTCAGTCTGATGTCTAACAGCTTCAGAATTAGAAAAGAATGCAGTCAAATGTAAAATAAAACCACTTAAATTACTCATTGTGGCTTAATGGTTAGCACGTTCACCTCACGCCTCCAGGGGCCGGGGTTTGAGTCCCGCCAGGGCCATGTGTGATACTGTGATACTCTGGTTTCCGGTTTGCCCTGCAAAGGATTGGCACCCTGTCTAGGGTCTAAGGTGTACCCCACCCGATGCTCACTGGGATAGGCTCCAGGTTCCCTGTGACCCTGAAAAGAAGTAAGTGGTAGCTGATGGATGAAAATTCCTCATTGTCTTCATTTTTGATGAAGATAATATGCTACTGCATAATATAATATTAAATAAAGCTAATAAATGTATCCATCCAAGAGAAGTGAGTTGTATTTGTATTTTCCTGATGGTGTTATATTAAAACACATCACATTTCTGGGCTATCATCCTCGTGACCCCCCCGCACGCACACACACACACACAAACACAGACACAAACACATACAAACAAACTCTATTTACATAATAGTGCAAAAAGATGGGGACCTTGACCATGTAATTGTTAGTTCAGTATGCACCAGCAAAGTAATGGGAAAATGATGTAACAGTACCGGTAGGGGGGCAACTCTTACAGTTGTTTATATAATTATTAAACAAGCAACAACAATATTGTTGTTTTTATATCAAGTAAATGTTTTTACACAGTTAATAACATCAAATAATAAAAATCTGTTTTTGAGTTTTTCAGTATAACTAGTGTACTTCATGTGAGCTCTTTCTCTGAAAAGCTAAACAAAGCCTGTTCCTTTTTTAGCCACCTGTGGCTTAGGACTTCTCGTATGCTTGTTGCTACAGCGTCTTACCAAAATATATTTAAAAGTTTGCTGTGGCATCAACAATTAGAAGTGATATATTAGATTTTACAGACTAGTAAACTATAATTTAAGTGTTTCTCAGCTTTAGTTCCAGATAACCAATGCTCTGCAATGGGATTTTCTCCTAATCGGTTCTAAATCCTACATCATTTGCTTACCCATAATTAGCTTAATATGCACAGAAGAGAAAGACGGGTGCTGTTGTAGGAAACTAATCAACACGTTGGTGTAATGTGCCTATACTGACTTATAATCACAATTAGCTAATTAGAGACTTCTTCCATAAATGTTAAATAAATGTCAACTTTACAATTTTGACTTTACAAGTTTTACAATTTCAAAGTTATAAGATATTGTTTGATATATAACACATATATAACACTTTTAAAATGTGTTTATTATTAGGCTTTGATTATGTGGAGCATCAACTATACAGGTACCTGCATTAATACAAAATATACACAATTTACTAACATTAATTTAGAATTTTTCAGCACTCATAAATTTGGATATTATGTGGTATTAAAAATGTACACTTTTGTGGCCTTCATATAATGTGGCAACACAATATATTTCTAAACTGCAATAACTGTTGTGCCCATTGCTGCTGCATCCGGATCTGTGCGTGTTTGTTTTGCAGTTGAGACATATGGTATGTACTGTATTGATTTACTTATTTTTTTCATTGTTTTTTGCAACTTTTACCTACGAATTTGAAAGAAATGTCAGAATAACTGAATAACTAACTTGACTAAGAAGTCAATTTCACTTAATTTAATTAAAACTTGATCTAACTTGGTTTTAGGTTGATGGTATTCTTACACCTTAGAATGATGAACAGTTAATAATGACAAACTACAAAGCTGTAAAGCACTTTGAGTGTCTAGAAAAGCACTATATAAATGTAACTATAACTAACAAAGCACTTGCTAAATGCTGTAAATGGAAATTTGCTTAAAGTAATTATTTGCCCTCTAGTTTGAATGAAAATGTCAGTTATGTATCAATTATGTAATTAGTTGAGTGTAATATGCATTACAATACTAGATCTATGGCAGATTATACAGTGGTGTTTGAAAGTTTGTGACTTTAAAATTTTGATTACAAAACAGGACTGAAAACAGGAAGTAAACACAGGAGTAACATCTTTATTTCGATTTAAGCAAAGTACCTGAAACTTAAATACTTATCCCTTAACTAGGAATGAGGCATAAAGCACTGCACTTAGAACACAACTATAACATGAAATACTCGTTTCACTCGGGCATCAAATACCGCGCAATGTGTGCAGCAACTCGAGGGGTTTAAATAACCAGTCACAATTACCCCTGAATACAGACAGCTGGGACCAATCATGAGACACCCTCGTATATCAACCAATACCTGAACTGGCAGAGAACCAAACCAAAACAAATGGCATGTGTCCGTAGGACACAGTCTTAATGTCCATGTGCACTTTGAGCATGTGCACGCCCTTTCCCAGTGCTAGTGCACATTGTCTCCACAGCAACCTCTGCTGGCAAGATTCTGACATTTTTTTTTTTAATTTCTGCATAAACATGACCTAAAACATCAGATATTCACAAAAGCCCTAAATGTAGGTGAAGCAAACCCAATTAAACAAATGATAGAAAATATAACAATATTATACTTGGTCATTTATTTACTTGAGGACTATATTAGTGTGTCTGCCAGTTGTAACTACAGAAGAAGCGATTATTGACCCAGGCGAACAGTAAGTGGTAAGTGTTTCTTTCTGGATTTTTTTAGTTGGAACTTGTTTTAGCACCGATTGTCAGATAGAAGCTGTAACTGTGCTTCCTTGTTGCTACGAGCTGTATACTTGTTGCTAGATTAAAGCAAATTCCGGTACTCAGTTTCGGTTTCGGTCGGGAGTCGCTCGTTCACACGACCACTCATTGTTTTGCTAATTAAAGAGGCGTGCTCAGCTGAAACACATCAGTATTTATTAAGTAAGAAATTCTGAGGCGGAAGCTTCAGCGGAAGCAAGGACACCGACAAGACACCACACGTGCTGCTAAGTATACTTTTTCTCCCTTTATTATTCTCGTTTACCTATCTACACACACTAACATGTGTCATCAGTTTATTGACAGATTCACAAGTAACAGCTTCCTGTGTTGTTGAAACTGTGCTCAACACCACAGTGTCATGGTTTCTAGATGGAACCTTAAAAACGGACAGTCACCATGAAGACACTGGACGGGAGAACTTTTAGCAACCTGACTATCTCTGCAAACTAATGGAAGAAGTTGAAAACAATAAAATGCACAGCTAAACATCCATGTTTTGACACAGTAGAGAAGACAATTACTATTCTAGGTATGTCCTGTATATAATTTTTAATTATATAATTAGGGACAACTTAAAAAAAAACACAGTTTACAACTTATCGCAGTTGTGGAAATCAGTTACATGATCAAATATTTTCTACTGTATACAGCGTGTACATAGACAGACAGACAGACAGACAGACAGACAGACAGATAGATAGATAGATAGATAGATAAACAGTGATTAGAGACACAGTCTGTAGATGCATGGGGGATCCTAAATGCCATGTGTACACACATTAGGTTCCATCTTGGAAAAGTAACTTTAAAATATTTCACTTTAGTGAAACATTTTAACACTTTAACTCTTTACCTTATGTTCCTCAGAACCTGTGCAGAAAACTCCTACAGTGGTGATCAGGAGGAATCTGGCAGACATACTGAAGGGAGACAGCGCAGTACTGGAGTGTGCTGCAAGAGATCTGCCCTCTGGTGAGCTCTCTGTCACCTTCCAGGCCAATGGAATAAGAGTCCTTGAACCTCAGGATGTGGATCTGCCCAAAGGAGTGGACACTCTGACTGCACGCTTCACTGTTCCCAGAACACACAGAAACAAAAACCAACGGTTCACCTGTCAGGTTCAGCAAAGCCGTTCCATACAGTGGACGTCCAATTCTATAGAAAACCTTTTTGGTAAGGAACATTTCAATCTCAATCTCTAGATCATCTGAATACTGGCAATATTTACAGGTCAAAATAAAACTGAAGTGGGGGGAAAGGAACACTGGCAGAAATGACAGCACAGTCAGCATGGGGTGTGAATTTTGGCTCACAAATTTAATCAAATAGCGCATCACTGGAGTTCATACTGTAACTGGTCTCAACTTGAAATGTACATGGGAATGTTTTTTTATTCCTTGCTTATGCAGTTATTAGTTTTGTTGTTATTTGTCCAAGATATTTACTTTTAAATACAATTGTTTATAGTTTCAAATATAGGGATCCTGATTCCTCTATTCTAGAGCTGTAGAGCTATCTCGCTGCAACATTTTGACACTGTGATGTGATGTAAAATGCCTGCATTCTGTAAATATGAAACAGGAAAGTTTATTTTATTCCATTCACATAAGGGGAAATACATTTTGCTATGAAATATCAAGTCGAGAGATGACAAGGATCAGCCATAAAAACACAAAATAAGGGGGTTTAAATCTATATAGCCAGAAATTAAATCTTTACATTTCATGTTCCTCTCCAGGTGACCCTTCAGTGGAACTTTTAGTTATTTTCAGTTTGGATAAATCTGCATCGGCACCACAAAAACTTCTTTGTGCTGAAACTGGACTTAACCCAAAGATAAAGTGGCTCCCCGAATCTGTGGTAAATGCTCTCAGTGCTCTCAGTACAGTAACAGTGGATTCAGATGGACGTTTAAAAGTCTTCAGTGAGATTTCAGTTCCACAACAACAGTGGAATAATAGAGTTACATTTACCTGCCAAGTCAGCGATCAGGATTCTCTGAAACCTGTTGAGAAGAGCACCAGTGTTTGTGCAGGTATTCTAATAACAGCCCTAATATCAGAAAAGTTCATGACCTTTATACAAAAAATACAAATCTTAGATGCATGTATGTGTCTGTACATCTTTACACTAATGTCATTTCTTTATCTCCAGTGACTCCAGATTTTGCTCAGAAGGCACAGGTTTACCTGTTGGCTCCCCCCATCAGTGACTTGAGAGCAAATGATCATGTCTCTGTCACCTGTCTGCTGTTGGGCCACAGGCTCAATGACTTCTCGATTGTTTGGAAAATAGGAAAAGACATTACCTCTCATGGTGTGACCACACAACCGCTCAGTGTCCACAGCAATGGAACAGAGAGTGTCCGAAGTGTTCTAAAGGTTCCAGCTGCAAAGTGGAATGCATGCACAACTGTTTCCTGTGAAGTGACACACCTCTGCTCCACCAAGAAAATGGAACACACCATCTCTAAAACCAGAGGCAAGTTCTCACATAAACAACGATCTCTAAGACCCAATATTTATTCTTTACTGTTTTTGTAAAAAGAGAGGAAAACCCTTTGTACTTGATTCACTTAAATTATTTTAAATTTTATTGTCCAAGTATTATTTTAATCCATGTCACATTGCATTCATTTATTATATGCACACACACACTTGCCATCAGTCAAAATAATAATAATTGACAAGTTGATGCAGTTTCTGTTACTGTGCTGAAGTTGGTTATTTTCCTATAACAACATGTTTCAAAGTGTTTATTCCTCTTATATTACAGCAATTTGCAACCAATTATAATTTTTATTTTATTAAAGAATGATTGTGATACATTTGATCTATTTATAGTTATCTGTAATATTTTAGAATGTCTGCAAAACAAGTGAAGCATTTTGTAAAGTGAAGATTTTGTGAACTCTAATTTTAGTTAACTCTAAGTGTAGTTACTTTTGCCACCCTGAAGATGTTTTTTCACTGTAACAGCATAATCCAGTGTGTTTTACTCTTCTTACACCAAGCAATTTATCAATGATTGCAATTTTTATTAATTAAAAAATGAAACTTCATTATTTCAAGCCTTACATACTGTTATAAAAGCACCGAGATCTTATTATTATTACAATTTTTTTTAATAAAGAGCTAGTTGCAGAAAGCTTTACCATGTTAATGGTTACACATTTTGCAAAAAGTTCATAATAAAGATTTTTATAGTGTAGTATTAACATAATGTTATCTTTTCTATGGTTACAACTAACATAAACGTTTGATTTAATTTGCAGCCGGATCTACTCTTAGAGTAGCTCTGTTATACAGTAAAAAAACCAACAAAACAAACAACAACAACAAAAACATTCTGACCAATCAGATTTAAGAATTCAACAGCGGTGTTATGTACTAGATTTAATTATTATACTATATAGGCTTTATTATGGCTTTAATGCATCATGTATATTTGATAGAAATTAATCAGATGATGTTTTGATATTATTTTGATTCCAAACCTGATTTATGATCCCTTGATCAAATACTTAAACCTTTTATACTTTAAGCAATATTTAACTGTTGCTTTCACTAAAATCTATCTTTTTATTTCTACACCTCATCCTGGTTCATCATCCAGCCTCTGTGAATGAAAACGCTCCCTCTGTGGAGCTGCTGCAGGGTCAAAATAAACTGGTGTGTCTGGTGTACGGTTATAGCCCTTCAGCCATTAACATCACCTGGCTCCAAAATAATGTGAGTGTACAGCATGACGACAGCACCAACAGATCTGCCAAAAGGCCTGATGGGAAATTCAGCATTAAAAGCCATCTGCAGGTCCAGGCCTCTGAATGGGCACCTGGTGACACTTACACATGCCATGTCGAGCACATAACTGGCATCGTCACTCGTGACATCTCCAAAAAAGGTCACTTTTTTTTTCTCCCTAGAATCTTATAGTCCTGGGATCTATCCTGTATCATGTACAGTTCTGTTGAAGAATGCTAGCAATGCTATCTTTAGTTTTTAATTCTGATTTCTACAATAGACAAAAGTTAAAATTACTCAAAAACTACTGACCCATCAGAATCAGTATACATACTTTTAGTTCATCTGAGAACAAACAAACAAAAAAACTCTTCCCTTGATTTCTTTAAGTAGGAGTATGAAGCAGATCTGTACTTCTAGATTCTCTTTAGGTTCAAGTATGGTGACAAAATAACTAAAAATTCTTTCTTCTTACAGAAATTACTGAAGAGACAATATACTTTGACGAAAAAAGGATTAGCAGCTGTTTGACGGCACCTTCTAGAGTTTAGATAAAGTATTCTAATACGTTTTATTTCTGTATTTGTTTGAATGAAACGTTTGAATGACTAGTTTTAAGTTGATAGATGCAAGTGAGTAAAAAGTTGAATAAATAAAAAAAAAAAATGTACTTGATGCTGAATATTAGGGTTTCTATCAGCTGTTGTTTCATTAATTTAAATTACATTTGTATTAGTAATGTTATTTTATATGGAAGAATTTTGCAGACAATATTAAAAACCAATTGCAAACTGTATTTGCAATTGCATTTCCTATTTGTGAATGCATAAATTGTGACATGCAATTGCTAATTGTGTATATGTGTATCTCATTTACTTGAACATACATTGTCTGCCAAATTTCAAATGGAAATGCAAAGTCCATTTGCAATTGCATTTCCGGTGTGTTACGCATTATGACCCTGTCATATTGAAATAGCAATAGCAATTACCCTGTTTGTACTCCTCAGTTTTGTGTATGGAGCCTGCCAAAATTGAAATGGAATTGAAAATCCACTAATTTATTATGCCTTGCACAGAAACTTGTCAGTCAGTGTTGGGGGTGGGCGTATACTATTGGCAGGGGTGCAGTATTTGCTGAAGGGCATGCAAGATCAATGTTGGTGCCTCCAATTTCTTTTCTGAACTTTGGGCTGTTGAACAGAATATAATAGAATATAATAGAGTAATGAGTGATATTATATACTGTGTGCTATGTATATGCAATACAATGTACACTAAACACAATTCGCAATTTTTAAATAATACAGTGTAATTAGACAAAGGCCAGAAAAAAGAACACCCTTGACATTCTGTTCCCCCATATCTGAAATGATGGATAATATATTCTGTACTGTACACACTACAAAGTATGTGAACCCTTTGGAATTAGTTTAATTAATTTGAATTAATTTGTAAAAAAAATCTTCATCAAAGTCTCAGGTATGGACAAACACAATGTGCTTCAGCTAACAACACAAACAATTGCAATCTTTCATTATAAAACACATCCCATGAATCATTCACTGTGCTGTGGAAAAAGTAAGTGAACTTTGTAAGTGACTACCTTGTTGTTGTTACATGGATAATCCACAATTGTTTTTATGTTTTGGGATCATTGTTCATGAGTCCTTTGTTTGCCCTGAGCAGTTAAACTGTCCACGGTTCATCAGAAAAATCCCTTGGTTTTCCAGCATCTTCTGCATATTTGACCCCTTTCCACCAGCAGCTATATGATTTTAAGATCGATCTTTTCACACTGGGGACAGTTGATGGACCCGTACACAACTATTACCACGAGTGAAAATATTCACTGATGCTCAAGAAGACACCATGATGCATCAAGAGTTGGGGGGTGCAAACTTCTCACTTACATTTCTCACAGCACTGTGAATGTTTAATGGGATGTGCCAAATAACGACATGAAAGTTTATAATTGTTTGTGCTGTTATCCTATGCACATTGTGTTTGTCTATACTTGGGATTAAATGAAATTCAATTTTGTGACCAATTACTGAAGAAACCAATTAATTCCAAATGGTTCACATACTTTTTCTTGCCATTGTATATTTTATCCACTAATGCTAACACTTACAGGGAGCATTTTTACATTGAAAATCCTTCATTTAGTATGTTTTTAAGTATTTTGTTTCAAGAGGATGCTTTAGTGTTTGTTTATAGCATAATTATATGTGTATAATATAGAATAGGCCTAGTGAATAGTTTTTGTTAACTACCTTGCATATATGAAAGAGTGGTTAAAAACTATTATATTTATTTATATTTATATATATATATATATATATATATATATATATATATATATATATATATATATATATATATATATTATTTATTTTTATTTTTTTTAAGTGCTTAAGGTCTTTAAGACATATTTTTTATAAAAAAATATTATTTTTTATTCATTTATTTAAAATTATTATTCATCATTTTATCTGCACGATTATTTTCAATAGAAACAGAAGCAGAAAAAAATGCTTAAATGTTCCAAATGATTAGTTCTAAGCAACTTCTCAATCAGAAGCAACTCAATGCCTCTGGAATTATTAAAATATTATATCTTGCATGCTGCAAGTCATAACATGCTCGTCTACATTAACAGAGGATGAGGCGATAAGCCCAATAACTTGGTTATGTTTGTGGTTATGGAGGCTCAATTTTATCTCCTGTTTCTCTCGAATGTAAGTCAAACACCCATTCACAAACATGCTGCTACTGTCATGGAAAATCACCTTAGCCAAAATAAAAATCCAGTCCAGCGGTATAAGTTGCCAAAATTCAGGCTTTTTTTGAAGATTCATAAAATCTGCGGTGTCTGCATGTCATGGTAAAAGAATGAACATGAGTACAATCAATGTTCATGCTTTTATACAGTACTAATAAAAATGATCTCATTAGGCTGGGCTTTCCCATGTTTTCTTTTGATCTCATTTCTTTGATCACATTTCTGATGACTCACCACAATTATATTTCTTTCTTCATATCTTATTTATAAAGGGAGTACAAGTTCAGTCAGCATATTTTTAACAAGTTTTTATTTTACCAATCTTGGTCTTGGATTTCAACAATACATCTTAAGAAATCCCTAACATCAAACTGTCTTTAAAGATACAGACTTAAAAAGACATAGTACAAACTCAGTGTCTTTATGCAATTGCAGAAGGTAACTTTTGTAAGAAATAACAGCAAGCCTTGAAGAAAAAGATACTTTTGTAACTGAAGAATGCTCTGAAGAATGACGTTCTGAAGAACGGGCACTCTGAAGAATGCTCTGAAGAATGCTCTGAAGAATGGATGCTCTGAAGAATGCTCTGAAGAATGGGCGCTCTGAAGAACGGGCACTCAGTGATCTCACTGACTTTAGCTTATTTGATTAACACATTCTCTCTAATGATCTCATTTAGATTTATTCAATGATTACTTTAATAAATACCATTAACATACAGATTTATTTAATGATTTTTTAAATATATACCATTTGCTTTAAAAATATACTATATGACTTTTTTTCCCTCCATCTCCCTCTCTCCTTTTTTGAGCCACACATGATTGTATGGAGATGCCAGTGATTCTGACCCTTTCTGCTTTCCGGATCTGCCTGATCCATCCTGATCCCCTACCTCTCTCACTAGTTCAACAAACAAAAAAGACTTCATGTAAAAACCATAATAAACATTCTTTTACTTTCACACTTTCCGTTGTTACCCAGATGAGGATGGGTTCCCTTCTGAGTCTGGATCCTCTCCAGGTTTCTTCCTCATATCATCTTAGGGAGTTTTTCCTTGCCACCATCGCCACCGGCTTGCTCAGTAGTGATAAATTCACACACTTAAATCTGTATCCTGTGTTTATACGTTTCTGTGAATAAAATTGAATTGAACTGAATTTTTTTGAGCGAGGGAGATACTCCGAAATGAACTGATATTGATGTTAAGTCCATTTGCCCTCTCAGGCAACACCGTTAAATGTTTATTAACTTCACGACATACAGTGATAAAAAAAAATAAAATGATAGGTCAAGCTTACCAATCTCTGGTGAACACCCTCCCGTATACACCCACTCAGATAAACTCCTGACAAATAATAGTTTTTACTTGTTATCTTTGGCCTTGAGTAACAAAATATAAGGAAATAAATGCAATGTTATACATTTTACCTTAAGTCTGGCTTTATTTAGTATTAGATATTCATTATTAAATTTATTAGGGATTATCTGTGGCCTGTATTCTCAGAAAAAAGGAACTGAATTGTACTTTCTTGTCTTTGGAGTGGTTCCATTAACTGTGCATATTTAATAAGTCTTTCAGCTGAAAATATCAAAATAGTGTACTTTTAGAAAAAAAAATTTAATGTAGGTTACATAGTTGGATCTTAATAACCAGTGATGTAGCTTTAAAACTTTTCTAAAAAAAAATAAATAAAGCAAATGACATATGTACCCTTTATGGTATCACCCCAGTCCCAAGGAAAATCACTTTTTGAGAGTATACATAATCTCTGTAAAACATTTTACAGTATACTCCTTCAGAAACACCTGAATCAGAAAGACAGATGGAAAATTAGCTGTACATGAGAATTCAAGTAAACACATGTGAGATCAGGTGAATAATATTATCATATATTAAACGAACATGATCCAGGAAAAATAAAGATTCATTTGAAAGAAATCACATTTAAAAAAACCCTAGTCCATGTGAAAAAATAGAATGAAAATGAATTAATTGTTAAATAAGTAAGGGTTCTTCATAAAATGGTTCTACTTTGATAGTGAAACACCCTGTCGTCGGGTCCTACCATATCCACTCATTAATATAATCAGTGATTAGAAAACTTCATGTTCTTCTGGGTGTTACAGTGATACACAGTGATGTAATAAAAGGACATGATATCTAATGAGTAAAGAGCAGTTATGGACTTGACAGCATGAAACACAGCTGGAGTTTTAAGGTAAGATTTTTCTCTTCATTGCTATTTCTCTGTGAATAGTTTTTATGTCTCCAGTGGCCATGCCATGCAAATGATATACTGTGTTTGAACCATTTATGCTGATATACGTTCAGCTCAACAACACAACAGCAGTTTGTATTTACTGACAGCAACAGTGATCGTTATAATTATTTGAGATGGGACTATGCAGGTTCCCTGTGACCCTGAATAGTGGTAAGTGGTAGTTGATGGATGGAAATTACTCACTGTCTTCATTTTTGATGAAGATAATATGGTACTGCATAATATCATATTATCCATCCATCTTCTACAGCTTATTCTTTCTTCAGGGTCGCAGGGGAACCTGGAGCCAATCTCAGGGAGCATCGGACACAAAACGGGGTACACCCTGTACAGGGTGCCAGTCCATTGCAGGGCACAATCACATACACACTCACCCATTCATACACTACGGACACTTTAGACATGCTAATCAGCCTACCTTGCATGTCCTTGGACTGGGGGAGGAAACCGGAGTACCCGGAGGAAACCCCCGCCCCGGTGGGAATCGAACCCCGGACAATATGGACAATATAGTGCAACAAAAAGAAAGTAAGGAAAATGCCTACACAAGAAAGAGGAAGATGAGTACCAGGACAAGGGAGATGAGTAGGATAAGGCCAAGGGTGAGGAATGCCTGGATAAGAACAATGTAGAGACCCTCCCGGACCCTGGAGGTGTGACGGAAACATGCTAACCACTAAGCCACCATGTTTAAATTCACAATATGAACAGATTTTGACTTTGACTTTAGCGTACAAATTTGGTTTAGAACATGATGTTATCTGTTCTGACATACTGTGTGAAAACATTTGTAAATTTGGCACTAAATATCCATGGTTTTTATCTTGGTTGAGCTTGTGTGTAAACGAACTTCAAAAGAAGTTCAAGCATTTTAAATTTGTGTTAACTGTGTGCATTTTGTGTCAAAGCAACAAGAAATGTGTTAATTGTATAGCTTACACATATGGATGTTGTGCTAACTGTGTAAAGAGTTTAGGAAAATTATTAAAAGTATTGAAAAAATTGTCATAGCAATCATAAAAAACTGTAAACATCACATATGTGTGACGTTTAGTTTCAGGTACAATATATGGAAGACCATCCCTTCCTATATGCATACAGTAATATTAAATGATTATAGATATGATGAAAGCATAATAAATGATGGAT
Source organism: Ameiurus melas (assembly GCA_012411365.1). NCBI lineage: Eukaryota > Metazoa > Chordata > Actinopteri > Siluriformes > Ictaluridae > Ameiurus > Ameiurus melas. The sequence continues at coordinate 18,609,779 of CM022753.1, forward strand.
GGATAGAAACATCTGCTCTAACATTTCACCAGTAATGCAAATTATTTTCCATTTTTCACAATTTTACCTAAACATTTGACTTGCACTGTATATATTTATGTTTTATATTTTTACAGTATTGGATGATCAGTCAATCAAGACTAATGAAGATGATTAGTTAATCACGTGACTTGAATCCATTTGAACAAGATTTAAAGACAACATGTTTGACTGGAACCCTGTCCAGGGTGTACCCTGCCTTGTGCCCGATGCTCCCTGGGATAGACTCCAGGTTCCCCTTGACCCTGAAAAGGAGTAAGCAATTGAATATGGATGGATGGATGGATGGATGTTTAGAAGAATGGGTGAAAATCACACCGGGATACTGCGGCCCATTAATTTCTTCATACAGCAAGCATCTTGAAACTGTCATTACAAACAATGACTTCTCCAATAAGTATTAAATACATTTCATTTAATGTGGTCATTCCACTTTATTACTCATAACTTTAATTATAGACTTTAATGTTTCGAGTTCTTTATATTTCCAAATTTTTTAGTTAATACTGATATCTGGTGAAAATTTCATGTGAATAGCCTCATTGGAAATATATTTACTGAAAAAAATGTTGATGCATCCAAAACTTATTTCTCCCACTGTATATATCTGCACCCACATTAGAAATTATGAACATTATGCTTTAAGTCCTCTGAGAGGCGCTGTTTATCTACTAAAACAACATCTATCCAACATGTTGAGGTTAAAATGATTGAGAGAGGACTGATGGTTTCTGGTGTGCTTCTGATCTTTTAAAGCATAAAAACAAACACATTGATAGACATATTTAACACAAAATAGACATGCCACAATGCTCCAAATTATATCTTTAAAATGTCAGATTAAACATGTTTGAGAGATGGGGAGGTTTTCTCATATAGAATAATCTCTCAAATGTACTCCAGAATAAGGAGTGTCTCTATGCAAATGTCCTTCCCTGTTATATATTTAAGCAATGAAGACCAAGAGCTTTTACTTATTCTGCTTCAAAACACACCATGATTTCTACATCCCTACTGCTGCTGCTGCTGGCAGCCGTACACTGTAAGTGTTTTTACATTTGATATATAATATGGCTTTTGGGCACATTTATCGTTTCCAAAACTAAAATAGCTTTTCTTTAACAGGTGTTCACTGTGTTGAGCTGATCCAGCCCGGATCCACGGTAATAACCCCTGCTCAGTCAATGACTCTGACCTGTAAAGTGTCTGGATATTCATTAACTGATAACAGCTACTGTACACACTGGATACGACAACCTGCAGGAAAAGCTCTGGAGTGGATCGGAGAGATATGTGGTGATGGTAACACTTACTACAGTGAGAAACTGAAAAGTCGGTTTCAAGTTTCCAGAGACACGTCCAGCAGCACAGTAACATTAACAGGGAAGAACATACAGACTGAAGACTCAGCTGTGTATTACTGCGCTCGTGAACCACAGTGAGACAGATCAACAACATCCCTGTACAAATACACCTCCTACATATTCCCATTAGTCCATAAGTGCAACACTTATCTATCCAAGTCTAACCAAATAACATGTAATCACAAAGACAAAAGAGTTTATAGTTATTTTTTTAGAAGTTTATAATGTAGATATTAAGCCATATTTCTAACATAATTAATTAATAATAATATGTACATCTGCTTTTTTGTTTTTTATTTTTAATAAATTTGCTGGTATAATGTTGGTCTGTGTTTGCCTACCCGTATCTTAGATTTGATTGATTATTTTAACTAGTCTTTGGATTTTTCCATGGCTTTTTATTTTTAGGTGCTTTGTGTTAGACCTGTGGAATGTCTTGGCTTCTGATTTAGAATTTTGTAATATTGTGTTTGTTATTAAACCTCCTGCACATAACTCCTCACACATCCCCACAGTCCTATAAGACATGCAGGGGGTGGCCCTGAGAAGACTTTTTTGGTGGGAAAGAAGAAGAATGTATGTATGTATGTATGTATGTTGTCACGCTGCCTGCTGGAGACAAGCACAGACGTGCAGGGCGGCGAGTGCAGGAGCGAAGTGAGATTAATTAAGTCACATTAAATGTCACTATGAATGGATAAAAAGCATGACATTTGTTACATAAAAAAAAAAAATCACTGGCAACTAATGTTATTGGATAATGTACTTTGGGGGTTAACAGTAACTCTGCTGTATCACACCACCCCATTGTTGATTATTTTCCTATAACAGCATGCCCCATCAAGTTTTATTCCATATATAATAATAATAATAACAATAACAATAATAATAATAATAATAATAATAATAATAATAATAATAATAATAATAATAATAATAATAATAATAATAATAAAAATATCTACTTCTCTGGCAACTTATTGAGCCATACCCAGTTGTAAGAAATTGACTGCAAAATATAGAGTGCTCACTTGTTTTATACGTGTATTAAATAAAACTATAAGACCCTGAACAAGATAAATAAATTAAAAACAAATATAAGGTAAAATATAACCAGACAATTCAACAACTTATAGATAAAATCTATTTGAATATTATTTACCTGGTTAATAGAGCAGAATGTGTCAGTTGACCTAAACAGACAGTGGGCTGAATTTTCTACAGACATATTTTGAAAGTTCTGAAACCATTTCATTCTGTCCATTTCATTAGGTAAGAAAAAAGGACATGGGCCATTGCAGAAATGTGATCTTAATTCCTATTTTTTTTTTTTTTGTATCATGTATTATTTAGCATGTAAACATTACCCACAGCTCCACACTGTCGGCACTGTTTCCCAAATCTCAAGCTCTGTCTGTCTGTCTGTCTGTCTCTCTCTCTCTCTGTGTGTTTGTGTGTGTGTGTGTGTGCGTGTATAAAGATCTTCAGCTAGTGAAAAGCTTCAGAGAGAACTGCACAGTGTTTCTTTCCCTTCAGTTGGTTTGTGGGCTTCTGGATGATTTTACCTCTGTTTTCTGGACTTAGCGAGAAAAAAAATGCAGGACATCTTTTGCATCTTGTTGATGTTCACAGGAACTGCTTCACGTGCGTATCCATGTCATGCAAGTTACAGCATACAGCATGACGACAGCACCAACAGCTCTGCCAAAAGGCCTGATGGGAAATTCAGCATTAAAAGCCATCTGCAAGTCCAGGCTTTGAATGGGCACCTGGAGACACTTACACATGCCATGTCGAGCACATCACTGGCATCGTCACTCGTGACATCTCCAAAAAAGGTGACTTTTTTTTTTCTCCCTAGAATCTTATAGTCCTGGGATCTATCCTGTATCATGCATAGTTCTGTTGAAGAATGCTAGCAATGCTAGCTTTAGTTTTTAATTCTGATTTCTACAATAGACAAAAGTTAAAATTACTCAGCAACTACTGACCCATCAGAATCAGTATAAATACTTTTAGTTCATCTGAGAACAAACAAAAAAAAAAACTCTTCCCTTGATTTCTTGAAGTAGGAGTATGAAGCAGGTCTGTACTTCTAGATTCTCTTTAGGTTCAAGTATGGTGACAAAATAACTAAAAATCCTTTCTTCTTACAGAAATTACTGAAGAGACAATATACTTTGATGAAAACAAGTATGAGCAGCTGTTGACGGCACCTTCTAGAGTTTAGATAAAGGATTCTAATATGCTTTATTGCTGTATTTGTTTGAATGAAACATTTGAATGACTAGTTTTAAGTTGATAGATGCAAGTGAGTAAAAGTTGAATAAATAAAGAAAAAAATAAATGTACTTGATGCTGAATATTAGGGTTTCTATAAGCTGTTGTTTCATTTTTTGAGACTTTTATTCAAATGAAGGGTATATATTCAAAACCATTCCTTAATTTCAATTACATTTGTATTAGTAATGTTATTTTATATGGAATAATTTTGAGGACAATATTAATAACCAATCTTGCCAATGTTGGTCTTGTATTTCAACAATACATCTTAAGAAATCCCTAACATCAAACTGTCTTTAAAGATACAGACTTAAAAAGACATAGTACAACCTCAGTGTCTTTAACTTTTGTAAGAAATAACAGCTAACCTTGAAAAAAAAGATACTTTTGTAACTGAAGAATGCTCTGAAGAATGACGCTCTGAAGAACGGGCGCTCAGTGATCTCACTGACTTATTTGATTAACACATTATCTCTAATGATCTCATTTAGCCCTATTGGTTACACATAAGATCTTACTTTTGACCTTAACATACTAATTTCTATGATTTCTTTAATAAATACCATTAACATACAGATTTATTTAATGATTTTTTTTTTATATATACCATTTGCTTTAAAAATATACCATACAACTTTTTTTTCCCATCATCTCCCTCTCTCCTTCTGTTGAGCCACACGGTTGTATGGAGATGCCAGTGATTCTGACCCTTTCCGCTTTCCGGATCTGCCTGATCCATCCTGATCCCCTACCTCTCTCACTAGTTCAACAAACAGACTTCATGTAAAAACCATAATAAACATTCTTTTACTTTCACACTTTCCATTGTTACCCAGATGAGGATGGGTTCCCTTCTGAGTCTGGATCCTCTCAAGGTTTCTTCCTCATATCATCTTAGAGAGTTTTTCCTTGCCACCATCGCCACCGGCTTGCTCAATAGTGATAAATTCACACACTTAAATCTGTATCCTGTGTTTATAGGTTTCTGTGAATAAAATTGAACTGAATTTTTTTTGAGCGAGGGAGATACTCGGAAATGAACTGATATTAATGTTAAGTCCATTTGCCCTCTCAGGCAACACCGTTAAATGTTAATTAACTTCAAGACATATAGTTATAAAAATAAAATAATTATATATATATATATATATATATATATATATATATATATATATATATATATATATATATATACACACACACACATATAAAGATATAAGATATAAAATTTGTATTTTTTGTGAAGAATCATCAACAAGTGGGGCACAATTGTGAAGTGGAACGAAATCTATTGGATATTTTAAACTTTTTTAGCAAATAAAAAACTGAAAGGTGGTGCGTGCAAAATTATTCGGCCCCTTTACTTTCAGTGCAGTAAACTCACTCTAGAAGTTCAGCGAGGATCTCTGAATGATCCAATGTTGTCCTAAATGACTGATGGTGATAAATAGAATCCACCTGTGTGTAATCAAGTCTCTGTATAAATGCACCTGCTCTGTGATAGTCTCAGGGTTCTGCTGAAAGCGCAGAGAGCATCATGAAGACCAAGGAACACACCTGGCAGGTCCGTAATACTGTTGTGGAGAAGTTTAAGGCTATTGGATACAAAAAGATTTCCCAAGCTTTAAACATCCCAAGGAGCACTGTGCAAGCGATCATTTTGAAATGGAAGGAGTATCAGACCACTGCAAATCTACCAAGACCTGGCCGTCCCTCTAAACTTTCAGCTCAGACAAGGAGAAGACTGATCAGAGATGCAGCCAAGAGGCCCATGATCACTCTGGATGAACTGCAGAGAACTACAGCTGAGGTGGGAGAGTCTGTCCATAGGACAACAATCAGTCGTACACTGCACAAATCTGGCCTTTATGGAAGAGTGGCAAGAAGAAAGCCATTTCTCAACGTTTGGTGTGACGTTTGGTGTGTCTCCCAGGTGGCTTGTGGCAAACTTTAGATGAGACTTTTTATGGATATCTTTGAGAAATGGCTTTCTTCTTGCCACTCTTCCATAAAGATCAGATTTGTGCAGTGTACGACTGATTGTTGTCCTATGGACAGACTCTGGGCGTGCCATGCAAATGATATACTGTGTTTGAACCATTTATGCTGATATACATTCATCTCAACAACATACCAGCAGTTTGTTTTCATTTACAGCAACAGTAATCATATTAATTCTTTGATATTGGACTAGGAAGTGTTTTGAGTTACTTTGCTCTAGCAATGTCCATTCAATGATAGTATTATCATTTATTTCATATTTAAAATATTAAATCTTTTTGCTTATTTTCTTCTTTCTTTTTATTGCAGCAAAAGTACAAAAACACCTGCTTGCTATAGTCATATGACAAGCTCACATTTTCATAAGCAGTGTATTCATGTAGGTCAAAGATCCAAAACCTTTGGATTGTTTATTGTATGACTGACAAGTTTCCATTTCTGACTTTTACTGCATGTGGCTTGTTGTAAATGTTGTCTGGATATTACTGCTGTAAGATCACTTAAGTCAGGTCTGAATACATGCAGTGTGTGTGTGTGTGTATATATATATGTATATATACACTATTATATATATATATAAAAATAAATATATATACACTATTTTATATATATATATATATATATATATATATATATATATATATATATATATATATATATATATATATATATATATATATATATATATATATATATATATATATATATATATATATATATATATATATATAACACAACAGTGTAATACAATTCTTTTTGTAAAAGCATAATATTGTGGGTTTTTTTTTTTTTCGATGCTTGCAAGAGTCTGTGTAATCCGCTCCAGCCAGTATAAAAGTTCTCTCTACAAGCTCCTTTAAACACTGCAATATTTCAGGGTGTGACAGAGTGAGAACTAAGCAGCTGTTCACAGAGATAGTAAACAGAGCTTAATGCAATAACACACACACACACACACACACACACATCTGGGGTAATAAAATAAAAATAAAATACTCACAATTCATTACGCAAAAATAAGCAAGTTTCTTATATTTTAATCAAATTTCCTATGAGACAAGTGTGTGTTGATTTGGGCATCTAGTGTCCATGTGGAATGAGGTTTAGATTCAATTACATAACAAAATTTAACTTACATATCCAGTCTTTAATATACAAAGCAACTGAATCACCAAAGAACAATTTTCCATTGCGATTATTAAAACCTGTAGAAGACAGAAACCAGCATAACAATATGCAAATGTATATGCAAAACTTCCCCACTTCCAAATACATATAGAGAAAAATCAGCCTCAGTCACTGTGAGCTCTGTAGAATCTAACTCTGCTTTTAGTTCATTGATGTTCCTTGCATTTTTGCTGCTGCTGGCAGCTTCATCCTGTGAGTTTCACTTCAATAATGAACTCAGAACTGCTAGCAAATTAATTCAGTTATAAACTACTGTACATACATTTGTGACATCTCTTTTTTTCAGATGTGGGATGTGCAGTAGAACTCACTCAGGTCACCTCAGTGATGTTAAAGCCAGGAGATTCTTTAACTCTCAGCTGTAAAGTATCCGGCTACTCTGTTACTGATAACTATGCCACAGCTTGGATTCGACAACCTGCAGGAAAAACTCTGGAGTGGATAAACCATATTTATGGTGGTGGAACTATTCGTCATAAAGACTCACTAAAAAGCAAGTTCAGTATTTCTAAAGACGGCTCCAGCAGCACGGTGACTCTGAGAGGACAGAATCTGCAAACAGAAGACACAGCTGTGTATTACTGCGCCCGCTACACACACTGATGCTTCTACTGGTGTCAATACAAAAACATGTGTGTGATCTCACACACTAAGCTCATATTTTCATCATCAGTGTATTAGATCTAAGGAACATTGAGACTAATACTGAATTTTCCTCTATGCTTAGAAGAACATCTGGAATATGCAACATTTCCTGAAATCTCACCTCTGTAAAATAAGGAGACTGATGTGTGTTTCTGAATTTTAGCAAGTTTCACCATATCAGCAATTACACACATTTTTAAAATCTGTTTATGTGGATCGTCCACCATGCAATGCATATATAAGTTGTTATAATGGAATGATAAAATATTACAATAAGCTAATTAATATAAACCTGTGGTGTGCCTTTCTAAAATTGTCAGACCTGCTGTTATAGAAAATTAATCAACACCTTCTGACTAATCAGACTCAAGAATTCAGCAGCACTGTGATATAAGTGTATTTAATCGCTTTAAATAAAAATTTAGGAAGCTTTTTTATTTTGGATTTAAATGACATTAGAGAAGCACACTTCACAGAGAGTGAAGAACAAACTACATCATAAAGACAGGGTTATAAATGACTTCATTTCGCACTGATACTGTATCTGAGTGCCTTCTCTCTTTAAAACCGTGGTGATACAAATAATAGAAATTGGCATACTTTGTATTGCTCATAATTTGTATTGCTGCTAGATGTGAGAAGTTTTTTTTTTATTATTGGCAGCAAGAACATTTGAATCTTTTTCTTTAAAATTACTAATTCTAGTTCTGGACATTTTGAAAACAGGACTTTTGTGCCTCTAGAGAACAGTCTGTGCAAACTCAACCATCTCTGTTGCTATATGCACATTTAGACAATCTCTCTCCTCACGTTCTGCTATGACAGCATCCAGCATCATGACTCTCAGATTAAACCGAATTATATACTCAGCAAAAAAAAAAAAAAAGAGACTGTATATTAAAGATAATTTTGTAAAATCGAAATAAGCTTTACAGATCTTTATTGGAAAATATTTTTACAATGTGTCATTCAGCTCAACACAAAACAGAGTTACTGTTACCACACTGAAGTTGATTATTTTTCCATTACAACATATATTGAAGAGATTTATTCCATTAAAAGCCCTTTATAACGGTCACAAGTCGTGAAGGAGCAGATGAAGAAAGGAGGTAAGCGCACATAAGAACGAGTGAGTTTATTTTAGGCAGGCAGACAAATCCAAAACGTAATCCAAAGGCAGAGTCAGAAAACAGGCGAAGGTCAAGCGAACGGCAAACAGACATAAACTTGGGGCAAGCAGATCTCAGTAACGTGGCACGGAAAACAGGGTGAGAAACAAACATAAGCATAAACATGAGCCATGACAATAATCTGGGAACGGATAACCCAGCGTGAACTATAACTAACATGGAACGTGATCCTATGTTTAATTAACCACGCCGTGTGTAGTACGGCGCGTAGTATATACGCTGGCATGAATTAGCTTAAACAGCTTGCAGCTGAAAGCAATACAGACCCACGTGGGGATCCAACCTATGACAGACACGGGGCGGGGACATGACGAACATAAACAAAACACACGTGCCCTCTCAGCCAATGACAGAAACAAAAACAAAGAGCACATGTCCAAATGTCACAACAGAAGTGCACGCGCTGGCGTGCTGCTTCAAGGGGGAACCGTGACAATAACTAGTAGCATTTTCTTAGTAATTAAAAAAAATGTCATTGTTTTATTTTGACAATCCAGAACAAAAATAAAACTAGTTATCATTATCTCTTATGTTATAGCAGCTATGAACACAGTCATTCCCTCTCATCTATTCTCTCTCTCCCTCTCTCTCCTGATCAGAAAAAAAAAAAACACAGTATGTCTTGATACTGAGAAATTGTAAAGTCCTCTGACCTAAAGAGTATCATGGCAATTGTTACAAGCCGCTATTTTGGGACAGGAAGTTTTGTGTGTGCTGTGACATTTTATGTGCATGTCCAAGCTCTCTCCCAGACTTTCCAGCCTGCACTAACCTGCCTTGCTCCCACCTCCAGGATGACCTCACTGATTGGTGACCATATTTAAAGAGGAAGATAGTGTGAGAATGTGTGGGATGTTGGAGGTGGTTTCTTGTGTTTGGAGAGTGTGGTTGGTTGTATGGTATTTTCTGACTGCTGTTTTGATGTTTGATTTTGGTTTGGTTTGGTTTTTGACTGGTTATCCCTAAATCTGTTTGTGTATTCTCTTCACTTTTGTTTATATATGTTCACTTGGTTTACAAGCAGTAGGGGTGTGGCTGCCATTTATTTTGGGAGAGGTTCCTTTTGTCTCTGTTTCTTTGCTTAGGTAGCTAGGGAAGTATTGTTGTATTTTCTTTATTTACCTTTTAGGTTAGCTAGCTACCTTATCATAGAATCATTTTGTTTACTATTCTGGCCTTGGCCCACAATGAAGTAAGGCCTGGTTTACTTAATTTGTACAGTTATATGTAGATATATTGTCTGTTACAATATACCACAACATTTTTCACCCAACTTGATGTTATTCCTGGCTTCCCTTATTTAAAGGTCAATTCAACTGAATCCTGAGCTAGTTACTGCGGCCTAACCTAGACTGTGCTGTAATGAAGTTTAAAAAAAAAAAAAAAAAAAAAAAAGACAGACAAACAAAAAAACATAATGATTGTTACAAGGAAGTTACACTAGAGACACAATAAATGCTGAATCAATTGTCTCAGGTGTGTGTGGAGTAGTGAAATCTCCAAGATGTGCAAGACAGCAAGCAGAGATTGGAACTCCTCTTTGCATATTTTATCCTATTTATTCAGTCATGTTCTATTATATGAATAAAGAGAAAGTTGCTGGGTTCGAATTCGGCGTTCGATAGAGTAAGACGTGAAGTTTGAGTCTCCTGCTGACTTCGATTAAAAATTTTAATTAATTAGCACTTTTTTGGTAATATAATATATTTTGACTTATTCTATTTCGTACTTTTAACTCGGTGGTTAAGATGTCGGGGAAAAACTCGAAAATCGGTGGTAGCATTCAGACAAAACTGAGATCTAGTGTGCGCACCGCGAGCGCGTCTCCTCGCCGTGAATCCGCAGCCGCGCCTCCCTCTCACCATGAACCCGCGCCTCCTTCTCCTCATGAATCCGTAGCCACGCTCCCTTCTCTCCGTGAACCGACTGCATCCGCATCCCCGAGCGGTCCTGACCTCGCCACACTCAGGTTTGAGTTGCTGGCTTTACTGAGGAAGGACATCGCCGATATTTTTAAAAAGGAGTTCCAGGAGCATCAGAAGCACCAGGAGAAGCACCAGGAGAATCTTCAGAAGACTCTCAGGGATGCGCTGTCTACTATCCAGCTCGACCTGCAGGTCATGAAAACACAGCAGGCTAGTGATAAAGTCGCTACCGAGGCCACCATATCAACACTGAAAGGTACCATTGGGGAGATGGAGCGCGCGCTCTCCGGTTACACCGTTTACATGAAGACTACTATCGAGTCTCTCACTGCGACCCTGACTCAATTACAGAATAAATGTGAGGATCTGGAGTCGAGGTCACGGCGCAATAACGTTCCAGAGGGCCCTGACACCTGTACAACTGTTGCTATTAAACTCTTAAAACCGGGGTGAACTGCATCATCTACACAGCGTAGTGTTTGTTTGTCTGTTTATCTATTTATTTATTTTAGTTATTATTATTATTATTATATTTTTTTTCTTGTCGGTACAATATTACTTCGTTATTCTCTTCTTGTATTTTATTTTAATATGCTACACTGTGTAATAATATTAGTTATAAGTCTTTAAAAGGTATGGACATTATATTTGTTGAAGTGCGCAGACTATTTATTAGATTTGAAGTCAGCAGGGGACTTTTTTCTTACTGGAATTTTTTTTTTTTTTTTTTTTTTAGTAATTTTGTTTAGCTTACTCTAGGTCCACTTTGTGGACAGCCCTAGGGGTGATACACTGCTGTCTCCTTTGTTTTATGGAGACTTTGTGTGTGTGTCCCTCTTCAGCTCCAATTGGCTATTTATATTCTTATTTTTACTTTAGTTCTTGAGTTTTATAATTTTTATATAACCAGCGACAGCTATTGTGTAGCCATGATGAGCCGGTGGGGGGATTTGTTTATTTTTTAAATTAATTTTATTATTATTTTTTTTTTTTTTTTTAATTTTTAGTTATTATTTTTTTTCTCAATGAAATATTTGGGGAAGGGAGGGGAGAAAAGGTAAATGAATTACATGAATATGAATCACATGAAAATGAATTACATGTAAATGAATCACATGCATGAATATGAATCACATGAAAATTAATCATGTAAATGAGTGACATGAATATGAATCACATGAAAATGTATCATATGTAAATGAATCACATGAAAATGAATCATATGTAAATGAATCACATGAAAATTACATGTCAATGAATCACATGAAAATGAATAAATAAATGCAAAAAAATAAATAAATAATAAAGAAATAATAAAGAAATAAATAAAGAGAAAGTTGCTGATGTTTAAAGCCTAGTATGAGAAATTTGCAAGTCTCCTCCCTTCTCCTCATCAAGCCAGAAACAGGGGCATAATAAAAAGCTCTCTGAGTTGTGGAAATACGAGAGCAGTAGTCGTATCGGTGCCAATCCAAATATCATGAGCTCCATTTCTCTCCTGCTGTTTCTGACAGCTGCTTCCTATAAGTACTGTTCTCATTCACTAACATTACACTTTCATTGTCCATCTCTGATCTAGTTACAGGTGTGAATTCGGTTGAAACTATTCAGTCAGATAATAAAGTTGCACGAGCTGGGGAGGTGTTTACCATCTACTGTAAATTCTCTGGGTTTTCAATATCCATCTACTGTCCTCGCTGGATTCGACAAATGCCACCCAAGACTCTGGAATATATTGGATGTGTGTAGCAGCAGTTCTAATGTCAATTCTCTGCAGATGTCTCCAGCAGCACAGTGTTTTAAAAGGGAGTCACAGTCATTCAGATTACTGGTGCAGCAGTACAAAATCCAGGATTATTCTGTGTTGAGTTATATAAAATAAATAAAAAATAAAATCTCTGAAATATTGTAATTAAAAGCACATTGGTGGACTTAACATTAGGCAAATGTCAGCCATTGCTTTGGGCTCCCAAAAACCTGCATAAACTTGTGGTTAAGAAAGTTTCATTTTAACTTTTAACTTTTAACTTTTTTTTCGCTAATTAATTATATTTTTCAAAAACCCCATATGCTAAAATGCCATCAGAATGCTTAATTTCAGTGTATCATAAAATAAATAAAAATGTATGTAAGTATACTTAAAAAAATAATAATAATTTTGATCAATATTTGGCCAATAGTGCAAATTTTTTTTTCTTTCTCCATGGGCAGTGAAATTTGCTCAAACATTTTTGTATTGAATCTACTGTAGTATCCTAAAAAGAAATGTATGTACACTGTGCGTCATTTTCTAATTACACAACATCCACCCAATATCATGAGGTTAAAAGGGCAGTTGGGGTGGGGGGGTGGGGTGGGGGAGGGAGAGAGAGAGAGAGAGAGAGAGAGAGAGAGAGAGATATCAGCATGTCTTTGAAAGGCGCAAGATCTACCTGCAAAACTGTTATGAAGCAAAGATATTAAACACTGACAAACCTGTATGCAAATAATAACCCTTTTATATGGACACTTGATCGAGCCACAGTATATGTAATTAAAATCATGTTCCACGTAATTTTGTGTCAATGTCAGAATTTGATTAATTACTTACAAATATTAATGTAGGTAGCATTTTTATGTAATTTCTTATTAGAAAAAGAATTTTATTTAATTCATTTCATATTACATCACACTGACAAGTGTCGTATTCCTTGCGTAACATGCATATTAGCATGCTCTATTTATTCACATACACACAGTTAATTTGTATTTTTATTAAGTAGAAGAACATTAGTCATTCTTTTTACTGGTAGCAGCTGAATTAAACAATTTTATGTGAACTATAGCTTGAACGTTATGAGGAGAAATGGTTACAACTCCACAGAGAATGTTCTAAATATAATATAGTGTTAATTTATAAGGTTTACAAAGTGTGCTTTACATAGCCTTCATAAGATGAACCTCCTGCCCATTTAAATACATTCTCCTCCCTTCATCACCAGATAAGCAAATACAAGCATCAGAGCTGGACATAACACATATTTATAAGATATGATGGTCTCTGTTATACGTTGGAGGACAGAGAAGATCCCAGTACAAACAACACACACATTGTCTGAGATATCACCATGTGTTTTCCTCCACAGATGTGCATGGTGAGGAACTGACTCAGCCTGCTTCCATGACAGTCCAGCCAGGCCAGAGTGTCTCCATCAACTGCAAGGTTTCATATTCAGTTACCAGCTATTATACAGATTGGATCTGACAACCTGCAGGAAAAGCTCTGGAGTGGATTGGATATATCGATTACAATGGGGATACAGCTTACAGTGACAAACTGAAAAATAAGTTCAGCATTTCCAGAGACACTGCTACTAACACAATAACAATTGGAGGACAGAATCTGCAAACTGAAGACACAGCTGTGTATTCCTGCGCAAGACTCACAGTGACACAGAATAGTGGATTCCCCTTACAAAAGCGTTGAGATATGTTAGAGACATCCTCTCGTTGTAACTAATAAACCATCTCAGTCAAATTTTTACTTTCTTCCACTGGAATGAAGATTCAACATCAGCTTGTATCATTTCAAACACACAAAAAGTAATATCCATCAAATAATTGCATAAAAAATATGGTTAGTGGTTTTCTGAACATTTATTATTTGTTTCATTTTACAGAATATTTAATGAACAGTTAAAATAAATATTTATTTGGTGGATTTAGGAATAAAAGAGCATGTGTCCAACAGTTTGTTGGGTTTAACGCAATCTGTTTTTACAGGTTGAGGTCCAATACTTTCGGAACACAGTAGGAGACAACAGAGCACAACAAATAAAGTGAGGGAAAAAGCCCCTGCAGGTTGAAATTCCAGTTTTGTCAGCATATTGATTTTTTTTTTGTTGTTGCTCTGGCAGCGAATAAACTAACAGGCTTCCCAGTCCCAATAAACACCTCTAGTCTCAACCAGATTTCCTGCAAGATTTCTAAAAACAAACAAAAACATCCTCCTATTGTCACAGCTCAGCCAGATCAAAACTCCAACTCCCAAGATGCAACACTCGCTTTTCATGCACACATGCGCTCACCATCTCCGGAGTTCTGATCAGACACACCGGGCTCCAATCACACACACCCACACTCTCACCTCTAGAACTTAGGGATGTCATTCACCCAGAGTCAATGCGAAGTGTACGTTCAGTTGACTAGTTCGCTGCGGTTTCAAGCCTTTACTCTTGTCGTTTGTTTGCCTAGTTACCTTGACCCTCGATTACGTCCTTGACCACAATTTTTCTTTGCCCTCTATGCTTTGTTTGTCCGATCGCCTGACCACTGCCTGTATCTCGTTTACGCACCTTGAACATCCTTTGACACTACGCTTACATCTGCCGCCTGCTTCTGCTTCCGTGCCTCATCCCCTCGGTACGTGACACCGATTTGTATTAGTATCTGTTCAGAACACATTATCAGATCATGCAACAACACTACACGTTCTGTTATTAAAAAAAAGCCATTCAATAATTGTGTAAATTGTACAGGAACTAAAACACGTTAGAATGAGCGTCTCTCTGTAAACCTAGCAGCTTGAACTAGTGTCAGAGCCACTGTTATAGAAATGCAGCACCTTCTGAACACAGCACCTACTATTTTATTAAGTAATGTTCATTTTGGATGATTTATTATTATTTTTTTATGCATAGTGTTCATAGCATCTCCACAAACTATAGTAGTTTATGATGACCCTTCACTCATGTCTCTTACATTAGGGAGGTGTGTGTGTGTTTGTGTAGTGAGGAGAAGGAGAGCAGCTGAGTAATTTATATTTCTTTAGCTTTATACCATAAACAGTTAATCCATCATTAATAATATGCCATTCCATTCCAAAGCTTTTGTGCAGGTTGTTGAAAACACACATCTGCAAGGAGAAAAACAAAGTGATTTTTTTTTTGCACCTATAGAGGGCAGTAGCTCACTTCTACTGAGGTAAAACTCGTAAAACTTTTTTTTAAAGGAAACATTTTGTAAAACTAGAAATGACACAAGTATTCTCTCTCAGAAGGAGCAGAAGGATCTTCTAAATAACAACAGCAATAACACACTCAACACATCAATTCAGACAGCTTATGTAAATGAAAAATACATGTAAATTATAACCTACAGTATATAGATATTGCCTAAAAAATATATGCAAATTAAACATTTACATTAAGTGTACCTGTATACTGTGCATTTGGCTTTAACAGCTTTAATGAATTTCATCTTACAGTTCTCTAAATTACTCTGTTAAATTGCATCTAAATCTCCCCATCTGCAGATATGACAGAGCACAGATGTTGTCTCTTTTTTGTTACCTGCAAAGTATGTTTACTCAATGCAGTCCTGCATTTTAAAACACCCTGGATGTGATGCCATATTCACACTCATGGGCAATTTACCCACCAGTATATTTTTGGGAGGTGGGAGTAAACCAGAGAACCTGGAGGATACACACACAGACATTCAGAGAGAACATGTGAAACTCCATGAAGACAATAACCTGAGCTCAGGATCAAATTGGAGACCCTGAAGTTGTGAGCCATCAATGCTACCCACTGCCAAACAATTATCCACATCAAATGGTTTTATTTCAGTTGGTAAATCCAAGCTGTTCGGTAGTTATCCTGAATAACCAAATAATCACAACGGCTCTGCAAACTCTGCAACAAAATACAGAAAAATACCTAATTTGACAGATGCATTTGTTTCAAATAAGTATTTAGTTTGTTTTGGTTTAACAAAAGATATTAAACAAAGCCAAGTATAATATAAAACATGAAAGCTTTACACATCCACATACACACATTTAGCCTCTAGTTATAAGTTATAAATGCTTAAAAAGATAATAATATAAAATTAAAAACACAGAATATGGAGATTGTGACTGTTTGAAACAACCAGACATTGAAAATTCTTGTTAGATCTATAACACATTTTTGATACCAAAAATATACCACAAACTTATATTTCATTCCCAGAGTGAACAAAAGAACATCTCAATTCTTGGACAGAAAAATATTTTATGTAGCTATATTTTTGCTTCACTAATATCAAATTACCTACATTTATCCTTCCATATACAACTGATATTGCTGTAATTGTTTTATTTGAATATCAGAATATTTTTACAGTAACTCCTTTGGGGGCTGGACATGCAAACGAGACTTTCCCTTTATAAGCACAGACTCCAGCTGCATGTTATTTGCACTTAGTTTAGACTTTTTTCCAGGAACAGCCATGCAACAACAAATCATTTACTGTTTTATTTTGACTTTAATTACCATAACCTGTGAGTAACAGCTTATTTGTGCATGTGTCAATAATATAAATTGTGTAATTCTGTAAGACTGTGAAATGATTAAATGTATTTGACAGGTTGCAGATGTCAGACACTAACCGAGTCTGAGCCGGTGGTCATTAAACCTGGAGGATCTCATCAACTCACCTGTACCTACTCTGGGATTAGTGATAGTGATGCAGACATATCCTGGATTAGACAGGCTCAAGGGAAAGGCCTTGAGTGGATCTCACATGTTTCTGCTCCGAGTGGTAATAATAAATACTACTCTCAGTCTGTTCAGGGAAGATTCACCATCTCCAGAGACAACAGCAAGAAGCAGGTGTATCTGCACATGACCAGCCTGAAGACTGAAGACACAGCTGTGTATTACTGTGCTCGGAGAAAACACTGACACAAACAGCTGCAGTGCTGTACAAAAACTTCACATTCACTTACAACTTAATTTATTTTAAGTGAAGCTCAAATATTCACACCAGAGTCACACGTTCTGTCTAATTCACACAGTTAAATAAATCCATAGAGCTTCATACTGTGTGTAGAAAATGTTCAACAGCTATTTCAAACTGATGTTTTTAATGTCATTCAGATGAAAATGAGGGTGTGTGCTGTTCAGATGGATTCTGGGATTAGTAAATTTACCAGTTATGTTTGGTTCAGCCCAGACTAGATTCATGCAACCCATCAGTGATAGTGATGTCAGGTGATTACACAGAGTGACACGCCCTTAAATCTAATCTCTGTACCACTCTTCAGTAGTGACTGAGAAGGTGGATGTGAAACTGACCTCATCAACATGAAATCAGCAATTCCTCTCTGTATCAGTCAAAGCCTCTAAAGTGCAGACTATACCAGAATGAAAATGATTTGAGTGCATGGGGCATTTTCTGTTGCACAGTTTGATTATAATGTTAAATGAAGAAGGGCCCAACTGTGGCAGCTTGGCAGGCCTTCTTATCAGTAACCCAGAGCCTTAAGCCACCACTGCCACTCGAGTTAATGCTATTATTGTTGTAAACGTATTAAGTAATAGAAGCTCCAGACACTCTACAGGTGATATTTAAAGTCTCTCCTGGCTTTATAACCACTGAGTCTGGCTGGAGGAGCTAAGTAGCACAGAACACATCTGTGAAAAGAGAAAAAGAAAAGGTTCACATGTGGAACTGAAAGGATCAGATGAAGTAATAAAGCTTAAATCCAAACAGTCACAGGGGGCGAGAGCCAGCAGCAGCACTGGAGCTGAAGCAAACATGTTTGTGTTGAAGGAGGACTAATGAGAACCGCTTTGTGACAGAGGGCTCTGACAGGATTGCAGCAGCACTTATACTCCACTATCCACCCGTTTTTTGGTTTTCCCTACGCTACCCTACCCTTCATTTTCATACATAATGCGCACACACCCACTACATTACCGCATCCTTCCCCCATATCCCACAATAAAAACACACAGACATCAGATACCAGTAAATGTTGATCGTACTTAGCTGCACGTCGTATCATGTTTGTAGCTGTCCATTTATGTTGCGTCTTAATCCAGAATACCGGAAGCAAATAGCAAACCCTGGAAGTCACCCAGAAAGCCAGATATAATTGAATTCCCACGTTGGGTCTCTGCGAGAGAGAGAGAGAGAAGAGAGATATCTCAAATAGTGATAAATTTGTATATATGAAGATTATGTTATCATAGATATTGTGATTTATGAAAACTTACTGTTGTAATACTTACCTCTGCAAGAACATGGAGGGGTCCATGTAGGTGGAGCTTCCAGATTAAATGCCAGGCCTGTTGATTTGTGTAAAGTGGGTTGTGGTTTGGATTTTGTAGGTGCTGTTTTAGTATATGGTGTATTTACCTTTTTGTGGAAGGCGTTACCATCCAAGTGCTGTAGCGTATATGTTTATGTAGAGTTTTTCTCCCATTTTGTATATTTTTTGGGTGGGCATTCATGTGGATGTACATATTTTGGTGCACATTTGGTGGACTGTAAATATGAGCACTGTCATTAAAACACCTTTGCACAGAAGTGCTATTGTGGCCTTGCTATCAATTTTCTTGTGCGGGACAATTTTTCCATCACGCCTCATCACACACTTCCTCTGTAGATAAGCACGGTGCTAATGTTTCAAGAGGAGATGGAGATTTGCATAAATATTACCGAGAAGCAGTGTTGAGACTAGCTCTACAGTTGTTAATCACAGTCACATCCCATTTTGTCTCTATTTAACATCAAATTAATTACCATATTAAATTTATTTGTTAGCTACTGATAATATTAATCTTTAAACACAATCGTTTGTGTTAAATGATTTATAATCATATAAATAATTTCTTATTATGGTTGTAGTGAAAATTAGACTGATTCTTCGCCATAATACTTTGTATAAAAACCATCCTGCAGTAGAGAATTTCATGAAAACAAATTATTCTCGTATGCATTGCTCAATATTTTGGCCACTTCAACCTGCACTGGCCCTGCTAGCTCACAAACTTAAACTATGAACTTTATTAAGCAATTTTTAGAGAAATAACATAGCAGAACTCATGTAGACTGGATTCAGAAGAAGCAGGTTTATTTAACAGTCAGTAAGACAGCATATAAACCTGAGCTGGGCCCAGGGGGTACACACCACACGAAAAATTTAACTTGCACCAAAGTACAATCATTTACAATGTTTCTTATATACAATCCAGTCATACGTGTACCTTTGGGTGTGTCCTTTATCCTAATGTGCCACTCCTGTTCCAGTTACATAGTTCCCTTCTGTTTCAAGTTTATTAGTTACTGCAGCTGTCCTGTATCTGCCCTCTCCCTCACGCAGAAGTCATCAATGGCGTTGTCATAGCACTAAACCTCCTATCTGTTTTCTCCTTTTGCTGAGACATGAGTGTGTGAGGTCCTTTCATATCTATTCCTATGCGATGGCCTCTCTCTCTTCTCTGCTGTGTTCTGGGTGGTGCTTTATATATGTTTAATTTGTTTAATATATTTTAATGGTATCCTTGCATCTAAATGTACGATCCAAAACCATCAACCCTGGTTCTTCTAGGCAGAACCCTGGACAGTGAACAGAAAAACTATGTTTCCCCAAGATCCTACGTAAAACCCATTGTTGTTAAAAAGCAATTATTTTCATTTGTTTTTATTAAGTGAATCTCCTGTTCAAAACACATTTCTCTGTGTGTGTGTGTGTGTGTGTGTATGTGTATGAGTGTGTGGGCATGTCTATTTTGCATATGCATGGACCTTTCCTATCTACACATGCAGACTTGCTCCATTCGGGTCTCCGTGACACTGAATTTCATCAGTTATTTTAACATCTAAGAGGAGGATTTAAGTCCTATATTTGTATTAAAATATTTTCTACATATATTATAATATTATTTTCCAACAGTATAAGTATTCTGGTAAATGTAAAATGGTTATGTTTTATTTTATAGATATAGAAGAGAGGCTATTCCATATTTGCCACTCTCACAAAGTGAAATATTGCCGTGTTTTCCAAACAGCATGTAGTTAAAACTTTATTGGTGACATTAAAACTGGGCTTGGTTTGAGCAAGGCCCTTAACCCTCTCTGCTCCAGGGGCACTGTATCATGGCTGACCCGAACTTCTGAACATGCTGGGGTAAAATAATTTCACTGTGCTGTAATGTATATGTGACCAATAAAGACTATTATTAAACAGTGATTATTGATTACCTTAATCCGACTAAAGTCATACTCGAAGTAAACACAATTCGAATTAAGACATGTGGAGTATTCCTATTTAAGTTGCATTATTGAAGTGCATTACAGACATGTACACACCTTAATCACTCTATTAACGTTGTGTGGGAGTTTTAACCGCATTTTGCGACAGGACACTCATGGCTGTCCTAAACCAACAACAAAGAAGAGAGCACGGCTGTGTCCGAAACCGCATACTTACCTGCTATAATAGGTGAAATGCACATATTTCGGCTACTGCATTGTATGCGGTTTTGGATGCAGCCCATGGCTTCAAGTCGTCATCTATTTACACGTACAGCTTGACAAATAATTAACAGCACTTGAAGCTTTCATAAAATTGAAAATGAAACAGCCAAAACTGTATATGGTACGATAAAGAAGATTAAATGTATGTTGATAGGTGAAATTCTGGAGGAAATGTCGGACGGCGTGGGGAAGTAATGATGTGTGCCGTTAAATTGATCTATGTTCTATAGCATGTAAAACAGGAACATGAAAGGGATAGTCTAAAAGCAACTTGTAAACTGTATTATCTTACTCAGAATAAGGTCAATCATTTGATTTTTAATTTCTATTTAAGTAATAATCTAATTACAAACCCCAACCTATATCAACATATAGCCTAGCAGCAGCCACTATGGAACAGCTTGGATTCAACAACCATGTGATCGTGATGCAGTGGTGCAGTGGCTGATGAGAATTGAAATCCCGAGTTCCTCATGGAGTTTCACAACACCCATATTGCACACTTCAGCCTAGACACTTAGATAATAATTGAACAAAAAACTAATAAAAAATTTACTCAGTTCATAGTTATTAAGAATATATAGTATTGTATATCTTTTTAGATGTTTTAAATGAAATTAAATCTGAATCTGTAGTTAAACTTCTACTTTTTGACACTTTTGAAAGCAGTATTTGATTTTCATATAACTGAATTCACATTGTATGAAAACTACTTAATTTATTATTTAAAAAAATATTTGTAAATAGTTTATGAAACTATTTAACTGGTGAGGCTGACTAGGAAACGACTTTTTATAACTGTAATAATGTAATTGATGACAAATACTTTGGGTGGTAACAGGAAATGTTTTAATACAATGTTGATTAAGTGTTTTATTCCTTACTGAATCTCTCACTGAGCTCTTCCACTTTTGTTGTATTGTAAATGATGCTCCAAGTGTTCATGTCTTTTAGCAGAAAGGTTCACCAGCAGTTTATATTCAATTGAGGTCAAAGTTACTGTTATTTTACATTGAAGGGGCAGTCTGTTTAAACTAAACCATCTATGCATAACATTCCTATGAATTTGTAGTGTATACAGTAACATTTTGGGTCTCTTCAGTTTTATGAATGACAATGTTTGAAGAAATGCTGTATTGTAGAAAGACTGCCATAATAACTGTAAAATACATAACCCATACTGATTCAAATCTGCATGGAAAAGGTTTGGAGTGGATCGGGATCATATGGGGTGGTGGAAGCATAGACTCTGGAGCTTCCTATGAAACTTGCTTCAGTGTCTCCAGAGACATAAGCATCAATGTGATTTACTTAGATATTGTCACATAATAGAGGTTGCAATTGCAGAGAAGAGCTTAATTAAGCTCTTAGGCAGGCATACAAATCCAAAACGTGAATCAATAGCATGGTCAAAACAGGCAAAAAGGTACAATTCATGTAAATCCACCACATCCTATATACATAAAGAATTCTTAAATGATTAAAGGCAAGATGAACGCATAATAAACAATGAATGAATAGAAAAATCTGCTTTAACATTTCACTATGTTTTGCTTTTTCATAGACAATAACATTTACCTAAATGTTAGACTTGCATTGTATATATTTATATTTAGTATATTTACATACCTGCACCCTCATAAGAAATGAACATTATGTTTTTCGTTTTGCTTTAAGTCCTCTGAGAGGCACTCTTTACACAACATCTACCCAACATGTTGCGGTTAAAGTGACCGAGATTAAAGGTTATAGAACATCGTTAAAAAACTAAAACATTAGTTTTGTTTCTACATTTAATGTTGTGGAACTTTTACTAGACAAGATATTTCCTTCTGAATTGAGAATTTAACCACACCTTCATTCTAAAACCTTTAAAAGCACAAGTGTCTATAAAATGGAAAGAAAGAAAATGTGGTTGGAATTCTTCTGATTATGAAAAAATGAACTTAAGAGAAAAGTACAAACTAGAGGTGT
This sequence comes from Ameiurus melas, assembly GCA_012411365.1. NCBI lineage: Eukaryota > Metazoa > Chordata > Actinopteri > Siluriformes > Ictaluridae > Ameiurus > Ameiurus melas. The sequence goes on from CM022753.1 coordinate 18,632,678, forward strand.
GCATTAGGATGAGCATGAGCTATAATAAAGTCACAGGAGCCGTTAGTTCTGGTACACACACACACCTAATATGAATGCTAACTGCTCCTTAACCCTAATTCTATGATACCAATATCTTCAAGCACAGATAATAATTACCATAAAATTTGTATCTAATCATTGTTGCGAGTTTTTCTACATGTATAATTCCCTTTATCATTGATAGTATAAATAACATAAGTTGGAAAAAGAGTGTTCGGTCATGGAAAAGATTTGTTCCATTAAAAAGCCACATGTTCTTCATACGATGAATCTCATTCCCACATTTTAAATACATTTTAAATACTAAACTGAACACTGAGACAATCACTTAATGGCAAAATCCCACAGAGGACCAAAGTCTGTGCTTATTGAGTACATACACTACATACACCAAGTTTAAAAATGAAAACAAATCATTGAATAAAGCTTTAAATCTTACTTTTTCAGGATGGAAAAAAATCAGGATGGTCTTTGCAGTTTCTCTGTAACAAGCTGCATTTTTAAAATAAACTTTATAGTGGTATCTGTAACTCTGCTTCATCCCACCACCAGGTCAATGCTTATTTCCCTGTAACAGAACCCCAGCTGTGTTTTATTCCTTACTTAATGTGATCATATTCTAGTGTGTTTGCTTATTCACCTGAAAACACCTAACTGTCCATGAGCTGATCGAACAGGACTGATAAATATATTTAAAACAAAATAGACACGGAACAAATTATATATCTAAAGTCTCATATTTGAGACATGGGGAGGTTTTATTAAATGTAAGAATCTCTCAAATGTTCTCCAATATAAGGAGTGGCACTATGCAAATGTCCTTCACTGATATATAATAAAGACAGAGATTTTTACTCGGCTTCAACACACACCATGATCTCTACATCCACACTGCTGCTGCTGCTGGCAGCTGTACACTGTAAGTGTTTTTACATTTGACATATAATACAGCTTTTGGGCACATTTTCCTTTTCCAAAACTAAAATAGCTTTTCTTTAACAGGTGTTCACTGTGTTGAGCTGATCCAGCCCGCATCCACAGTAATAACCCCTGCTCAGTCAATGACTCTGACCTGTAAAGTGTCTGGATATTCATTAACTGATAGCAGCTACTGTACACACTGGATACGACAACCTGCAGGAAAAGCTCTGGAGTGGATCGGACGTATATGTGGTAGCGGTAGCACTTACTACAGTGAGAAACTGAAAAGCAGGTTTCAGGTTTCCAGAGACACGTCCAGCAGCACAGTAACATTAACAGGACAGAACATGCAGACTGAAGACACAGCTGTGTATTACTGCGCTCGTCAACCACAGTGAGACAGATCAACAACATCCCTGTACAAAAACACCTCATACAAAGTCCTATTAGTCCACATGTACAACACTTATCTATCCAAGTCTACCCAAATAACATAATCACACAAAGGACAACAGAGTATAAAGTTATTTTTTAGAAGTGTATAATGCAGATATTAAACCATATTTATAACATAATTAATTAATAATAATAATATGTACATCTGCTTTTTTGCTGGTTTAATGTCGTGCAGGGCGGCGAGTGCAGGAGCGAAGTGAGATGAAGCGCGGAAAGCAGATGAATAACAGCGAATAATCCAACGGGGATAAAGCGAGGAATTGTAACTGTAGAGAACAGTCAGAGAAGTCCAAATACCAGGAAAGCTAGTTTAATTCTAAGCTTGGTAACATCACTAAATCACAGGAACTAAGCGTTTACTTCGCGAGGACGCGGCACTTAAAGAGGCCTTTTATAACTACGTCAGCCGCACAGGTGTTGGTGATCAATACTCAGGGAACATGAGCGCGGGCATGCTGGGAAGTGTAGTCCCCGTCCGCCATGTCCGTAAGCGGCGGTGCTCTCTGAGTATTGTGGTGTAACGTATGTATGTGTGTATGTATGTGTGTATGTGTATGTGTATTTCCCAGCATAGTGTAGTGCAGAGGACTGTAGAATTGGCTTCAGCTAATATGAAATATTTTCAGACAACAACTGGGAATGTAAAGATACACTCAATTCATGATATTGGGCAGCTGTGGCTCAGGTGGTAGAGCGGGTTGTCCGCTAATCATAGGGTTGGCGGGTCGATTCCTGGTCCACATGACTCCACATGCCGAAGACACTGAAACCCGAGTTGCTCCCGATGGCAAGTTAGCTCCTTGCATGGCTGCTCTGCTCCATTGGTGTGTGTGTGTGTGTGTGTGTGTGATTGGGTGAATGAGACACAATGTAAAGCGCTTTGGAAAGGCTAAGGTTAAAAAAGTACAAGAGCAGACCATTTACCATACACAATTCAGTTCAATTTTCAGTATATATATTCAGTATTGAGAATATTTTGAACAAAAATGTCAATGATGTAAAATTATGACTGAAAAGACTCCTTTATTTCTGAATCATAAACATGCAAACCGTGTCTGTTTTCATCTGTACAAAATTAAATACTTCAAACATTGCTCAAAACAGAGGTTTAATGTTATAAACAAAATGTACTACATGTTCACCATATCTTAAAATGAAATTTATAAATCCTCCCAAAAATGTAATTGGACAAACAAAGTCTCTGAGTTGGGGAAATGATCAACTAAAACATATAAAACAGAGTTCTGTAGCGCACCTGAGGCACCCTTTTAACTGGAAACAGAGCTCCAAAGTCAGCTGATGTGCCCCAGTTCTGCTGAACCTTTCTCGTCCACTGTAGATTACATTTGATAATATATTTAATGACAACAAATCTCTGTAATATGGATGCCACCATGTGTAATTTTTACCTGTTATGGTTAGTTGCCTGTTTTTTTATGGTAATGTTAACAAAGTTAATAAAGTTAGATCTAAACAACGTGACAAGCTGCATTTTTTTCTTGTTTCTAATTTTTATTAGAAAAAATGAGAGACCTGAGAGGGAACTACTGTTTATAGCTGCTACAACATAAGTGATGACAGAACTAACATATTGTCTTGTGGTCATCACATTAAATGTCACTATGAATGGATAAAAAGCATGACATTTGTTACATTTTAAAAAAAAATAAATCATTGGAAACTAATGTTATTGGAGAATGTACTTTGGGGGTTAACAGTAACTCCGCTGTATCACACAGCCCATTGTTGATTATTTTCCTATAACAGCATGCCCCATCAGGTTTTATTCAATATATAATAATAATAATAATAATTAATAATAATAATAATATTATTTTACTTTATTATTAAATATCTACTTCTCTGGCAACTTATTGAGCCATACCCAGATTGTCACGCCACGGCCGCCAGAGGCCGCTATGGCGCTTCACTTGAAAGGACTTTGGGTTGGGCGCGCACTTCCGGGGTAGCGTGCGCGTGAGCGTGGATTCAATTCGGGTGTGTTTACTTTCTGGTTGATTACCTGTGTTATTTAAGTGCCTAAGTTACCGAGCACTTTGCTCGCGATTAATAGTTGTTTATGTTGGTATGTGTCGAGTATTTTGGCGGTTTGTGTTTATGTTAAGACAGCGTCTGTATTAAGTTGCTGTTAATAAAGACTGATCTGCGTCTGCATCCGTCTCCTGTCAACGTGTCGTTACACAATTGTAAGAAATTGACTGCAAAATATACAGTGCTCACTTGTTTTATACGTGTATTAAACATAACTATAAGAAACTGACCAGGATAAATAAAAAACAAATATAAGGTAAAATATAACAATACAATTCAACAACTTTCAAATTAAATCTATTTGAATATTATTTACTCGGTTAATAGAGAAGAATGTGTCAGTTGTCCTAAACAGCCAGTGGGCTGAATTTTCTACAGACACATTAAACCTGAAACTAAATTTCTTTTGAAAATTCAGGAAAACATTAAACAGGAAGTGGGCCATTGCAGAAATGTGGTCTTACTTCCTTTTTTTTTATCATATATTATTTAGCATGTAAACATTACCCACAGCTCCACCCTGTCGGCACTGTTTCCCAGATCTCAAGCTCTGTCTCTCTCTCTCTCTCTCTCTCTCTCTCTCTCTCTCTCTCTCTCTCTCTCTCTCTGTGTGTGTGTGTGTATAAAGATCTCCAGTGTGTAATGTTTTACTCAGATACATTTTTGTCTGAACAGTTTTCAAAACCCTCACTGTGGCTGCTGAGATCATTTTGATAAAAAACAAAGTGAATATAGAATTCAAAAATAAAAAAAACTTATTAGATGTCATGTTGGTATATAAATAAAAATGACAGACACACAGATATTTTGCTCAGCTTTAACCCGTGAAGTAAAAGATAAAATTAAACACAATAATCAGCAGCAAGTATAATGAAATTTGACAGACTGGACATCATTGTTTAGCATTTTGCTAATATGGAATATACAGTACTGTTCTCTGGACATTTGGGTCATCTCTAATTCAGACTTTAATACAGTATATTCTCATGATGATCTCTCTTCATCTTATTAAAGTGTAGTTAATTGTAGATATGTCATACTCCAGCCATACACATGTTTATCATTTAAGGGCTAATACTAAAAATACATGACTCTTCAAACTGAGTAACAGTATGAGTAGACGGCTATTTTCAGTCTGTGCATATGCATGGTATTGATGAATTAATTCTCTTTCTTTTTTCTTGTAAAACCTTTAGATTGCATGTTAATAACAAGACTGACTTCCCGGTTTGGCTAATTTGCACCAAAGTTTTCATGAAACTGTTGATAAAATTTGGTCTTCATTTAAACAGATTAATCACTATAAACACAAAGAAAATGTTATTATTTCTGTATTAAGAAATCGTACCAAAGCACTGAATTCCAACTCTCCTGTAATAATGGAGTGAACTTTAAGAGGATCAGGGGTGTGTTTAAGTGTGTAATAATATTAACAGAATTCTGCAGATTTTTTTCATCCTCTGCAGGTTTGTTGTTTCAGGATCCTCTTATCTGTAGATTTAATGAGAGTAATCAGTGTAATGTATCTCTGGGACAACAACTGCACCTGCAACTGCCCCTGGAGGATGGGTTTGAACTAAAGATCACAGACAAGACATCTACTGATCATTAAATTTTAAAATATTGGAAAAAACCAAAGTAACCCACCAAAAGCAAATCCCCCAAGATGGCAGTTTATTAAAGATGATAAAACTATGATACTAACCAGTGCAGAGATGAACGACTATGGAACATAAACCTTTTAATAACCTTTGATGCAAACAGGAATAATAAAGGCAGTGATCCTCTCTAGCTGAACATTGAAGTTCAAAATGAAAACACTTTACATGAAAAGAACAAATGTCAGGTTTTCACTCTCACTATTACAAAAGGTACCTGTATCAGTTACATGCAGGATTCTAAAATGGACTTCTTTCATTTTATTTGCTATGCAATGCTTATATGGGAACAACCATGCTTTTGAATCTATCAATAAGAAACATATAAAATTCTTCTTTTGGGAAAATGAGTTTTGAAATTGAGATAATTGGCACATGAACTTGTTATTGTCATAGAATAAAACATGAAAATATCTTGAGCTTGAGATAATCACAGACCTTATTTCAGGATTTAATAATAAAAAAAAAAGCTATTGACTGCGCTCTATTGTGGTGTAATGTAATGTGTGTTGTAATGCTTCTTCCGGGAGATTAGTGTAAATTGGCCGATAGTGCAATAAGGAAGTATTGGTTTGGAAGAAGTAGTTGCTTAAATGCATTTGTGAGAAAATCAAGCTGACACATTTGTGAGAAAATCGCTTTCCGTTTGTTTGAGAGTCGAGTTTTCCTTTGCAAAGCAGATTGTGTTTGTTTGCAAAATGGTATATTTATTTGTTTAGTTTTGGCACAAATTTAACTCAATAGAAATTCACTGTTTCACATTCAAGGTTTTAGATTTCTTCAGGCAGACTAATATTTTTTCCGTGTTTGTTAAACTCGATCCTTATGCATTTTTTGAAATTTATTAACGGATTCATAAAATTGAGGTGTCAAAGTATATTATAGACAGAACCCCCCCACACACACACACACACACACCCCATACACACAATTCTGCTTCACATGCATCTGATGAGTTTTCCAGACCACCACACATGTACAGTACATGATATTCAATTTCATTTTCAATCACAACCATGTAGTACATCATGGAATAATAATTGATTACAGACAATTTGAAAGTATAATCAAAAATGACATTTGCTCAGCAGTGAAAATTATTTTCCATTTTTTACAGACAAACTTAGAATGTTTTCTCCACCTTTGGTCGTGTAGTGTATAGTGTATAGTCTGCACCCACATTAGAAATGTATGAACATTATACTTTTCTTTAAGCTTTAAATTAAGAGGGGCGCTCTTTCTCTATTCACACAACATCCACCCAACATGTTAAGGTTCAATGGACTGAGAGAGTGTAATAAATATATTGTCCTGGGATTTAAGCCATAAGCTCTAACTACAACATTGTAATGTCTTAACTTTATAACAGATCTATTATATCAGTGTTTCATTAAACCAGGGTGCATAATGCACACTGTTTTGATGAAAAAGTAAGTAAATAGTAAGTAACACTCTTATATTTTGTCAACTTGTACATGGTGACATTTCCAGGAAATGTTTCATGTTGTTAAGCTCTGTACCTTTATGAAAGCCTAAACACTGCCATGCAAATCAAACTCCCTAAACAATATTAGAGGTGTTCTCAGGAGAAGTGAGGTTCTGGGTTCATGTTCCACTCAAACCATGTTCTCTACATTTCTACTCCTGCTGTTAAAAGCGGTATGTGGTAAATATGTGGAGAGAATTGGAGATATACAGATACTTGTGTACATATTTACTTTTAGAAAGAATGCACCTGATTAATTGATTAATTTGTTGTTCACAAAAATTAAATGTATTGAACTGGTTCAGCCTGCAGTCATGGTGGTTAAACCAGGAGAATCGTTTTCAGTCCCCTGTAAGATCACTGGGTATTCAGCCACAAGTTCCTGTACTAACTGGATATGACATAAATCAGGACAATCACTGGAATGGATTGGCTGGTACTGCAGCTCCAGTGATACTGGCAGTCAAGATTCACTATAGAACATGGTCCATTTCTCAGCCAAGGCCTCCAGCAGCACTGATTTTACACGGGCAAAACTTTCTGACTGAGGACACAGCGGTGTATTACTGCACTAGTGAGACACAGTGACACAGATCAACAAGGACCCTGTACAGGAACACCCAGTAAAGACCTCAGAGGCAGAAAAAATGTCTTATCTCTATGTTTTAACTTCTAGAATTCTCTGAAGTGTGTGAGGACAATTCGAATTCAGAGTTTGATGGAGTATGACGCGAAGTTGGAGGCTCCTGCTGATTTCAATTAAAATTGTAATTAATTAGCGCTTTTCGGTGCTACAGTAGATTTTGACTTATTCTACTCCATTTCCTTGTTTGCATTTTTAACTTTGTGGTACGTTAAAATGTCTGGAAAGAACACAAAAACCCGTGGTAGCATTCAGATACGACTGAGGCCGAGTGTGTGCGCCGCGAGTGATGCCCTTCTTCCCCTGAATTTGCGTCGCCAAGTGGTGACTTTGACTTCGCCGCACTCAGGCTTGAATTGCTGGCTTCATTGAGGAAGGACATTGCCGATATTTTTGAAAAGGAACTCCAGGTGATTCTCAGGGATGCGTTGTCTATGATCCCGCTTGACCTGCAGGCTGGGAAAACACAGCTGGCTAGTGATAAAGTTGCTACCAAGGCTACCATATCAACACCGAAAGGTACTGTTGGGGAAACGGAGCATGCTATCTCCAGTTGCACTGATGACATCGCTCACATAAAGACTACTATCGAGTCTCTCACTGCGACCGTAACTCAATTAGAGAATAAATGTGAGGATTTGGAGTCGAGGTCTCAGCGCAATAACGTTAGGATAGTCGGAGTTCCAGAGGGCACTGACACCTGTACAACCGCTGCTGTGGCGGCCTTGTTAAAAGAGGCATTTGGTCTGGAGAAGGAGCAGGTTTTGGACCGGTCCCACCAGACCCTTAAGCCAAAGCCTAAGCCTGGTGAACGACCACGAGCTATTGTGTGCAGATTCCACCATCACTTAGACTGTGTTGACATTTTATGCCATGTGAGAGAGGTCCAGCGGATTAAAGTGAGGGATTTGACCATCTCCGTTTTCCCTGACTACACAGCCAAGATACCCCGGGCCTGGGCCACATTTTACGATGTTCGGCGTCAACTTCGTGATATTGAGAGCGCTCGCTATGGAATACTTCACGCAGCTCGGCTTGGCATTACATATAACGGTGTTCTGAAGGAGTTTATTTCAGCGGAGGAAGCAGGAGACTATGTTAAGCTCTTGATATCGGGGTGAACTGTATCACCTATACAGCTTCGTCTTTTTTGCTCTTCTTTTATTTTTATTTTTTGCACTCAGCCTTCCAGCTCTACAGTATTCTGATTTTTATTGTTTTTTTATGTGGTTCTCTGTTTTGAGGCTCTGACTGGGTTAGAGTTTCTGTTTATTTAATTTTATTAGTGTTATCTCCTCGGCTTTTCGTGCTACACTGTTATATTATTTGTTACAAGTCTTTAAAAGTTAAGGACATTATATTTGTTTTTGTGCGCAGACTGTTTATCAGACTTGAATTCAGTAGGGGCTTTTTCTCTTACTGGAACTTTTTGTCTTGGTAATTTTGTTGGTTAGTTCAGCTTAATCTCCGAGTTGTTTTCACATTGTGGACAACTTTTGGTTATTGTGGGAAACACTGCTGTCTCATTTGTTTTATGGGTGTATGTGTGTTTGGGGGATTGTGAGAGTAAACAAAACATGCCAATGCTTTGAATGATGTGAACTAGAATCTATTTTTAGAGGATTTAAACCTAATATGGTGAATAAATTATATTATAGAATTCATGCAATTTTATTGGGGTTATCTCATACAGTGTGGCAAGTAATAATCTGGAAAGACCTTTGTAATATCACAGACTAAAACTGGATTTTAAAGAGAAGTGAATCAGTAAATGAATCATATGAAAATGAATAAATAAATTAAAAGAAAGCTGATTTGATGAGACTGTAGTGTAATCTTTTAAACTACAATTAGAATTTACATTTAAAAAATGGAAATCTTCTAAATATACCATGACATCTCAAATTTACAAAATTATTTAGTTATGGATCCGATTGATCAAGACGATATAAGAGTCCTGCAGTCCACTGAATCATTGTTCCTTGTCCGGTGGGATCATCTTCTACATCATTGTAGGACATAATAACTTGGTATATTGTTAAACATTTCATTATTAACCCGTTTCAGTTTAGTAAAGTCAAGGTTTTGTCGAAATTTTTGTTGACATTGTTTAATCACACTGGATTTATTCTTTATATGTGTCATAAAAATAGAATTATTAACATTTTACTTGTTTAATAATATAGATATTGGCATTTATTTGCTGTGAATGTTGAGGAGTTCTGTATGTGTTTTTATTGGCTTTTATAATGTTTAATTCTTCATGTGTGTTCTGTAATGTGTAAAGTCTCAGCATGTTCACTGTCACTGTTTCATGCATTGTGTATGTTATTACTTACATGCATAAAGTGCTGCTATCTAGCAGGTGCTGTGGTGGATACAGTAACGTGATGTACATTTTATTTTTGCAGTATAATCATTTGAAGTATAAGAATTTGAAAGTATTCAAGTGTCCTACTAAAGCAGTTATGGTAGTTTGCTATTTTTGTTTGTTTGTTTATTGTTTGGTGGTAACATTGAAAGTAACAAAGTTGTGGTAGATGAAATTGGCATAATACATCAGATAGATCAAATAAAACATACAACCTACAAGCTTTTTACTACTCCTACTACTACTACTACTACTACTACTAATAATAATAATAATAATAATAATAATAAGAAGAAGAAGAAGAAGAAGAAGAACAACAACAACAACATTTGACCTCTGTATTATTTGCCTATATTTTGCCCACTACATTTTTTTTTACTCAGCTAACACAATGGTCTTTTTCCCCAGTAAAATAGGAATATTTTTTTTTATTTTAGAGATTTATTTTAAAATCTCTCTGCGCATGCGCGGTGGAGGAGTGAGCGTGGCTTGTGGAGCACGTGAGAGCGGTTTGGCGTTTCGCCAATGTTTTCTGCGAGTTGCTGTTTTTGCTTTTTCTTTTCTTTATAATTAGTGAATGTGAAATTTATGTGACTATCAGTGACCGGTAAAAGTTGAGAGTGGGGGAGACGCTGTCTCTCTGCCATGGTGTCAGGTGTGTGCCGGAGAACAGAGAACAGGTGGAGGAGGTTCTGCTAACAACAACATCAAATCAGTCACAGCACCCAGTGATAGCACTGACACCCGTGCCCATGCCACAGCTGAGCTGAGAACAACAGGAGAGAACATAGACAAGGTGGAGGAATTGTCCAAACAGCCACAGTACAGTGTTGTGATGCAGAAGAACCATTGCCCAGAATGTACCGCAGGAGCTACAGGAGGAGAACCCCTCACAGACATGGAGGAGGAAGAGGTCGAACAGCCAGAACAATTTTACACAGTAGAACAGCTAAACTGGTTTTTGGAGCAGACTAAAGGACAAAGTGGTGTCTTACTGGAAAACTACTTCCCGGACAGGGAAAAATTAATAAAATCTGCACAGCACACAACAACAGTTGAAAATCTGAACGTGATGTCACCAAAGAGACGCTTTAGACTGAGGATATGGGCATCAGAAGCAAGGAGAGTGGAGCAGAGACAAGGAAGATCAGGTAACCCACATACTTCAAATTTTTCAGAACAATCTGAAGAACTGTTTGCACAGAACAATTAAACTGGTTTTTAGATCTAACAAAAGGAAAACATAACGTCTAGTTACATTAACAGTGTTTTTAAAGGGAGTCAGTCATTCAGATTACTGGTGCATCTGTACAAAATCCAGCATTATTCTGTGTTGAGTTCCCTTTAGTGTGTGTTTAGTCATATCCCTCCATGAACATTGGGTATCATCTTTTAGACCTTTGTGTGGTTGTGTGATTTAACAGAAAGAAAATAAAATTTTTTGAAATATTGTATATATATAAGTGCATAGGGGCGGATTACCATTAGACAAATCTCAGCCATTACATTGGGCTCTCAAAACGCTGCATAAACTTTGCATAAGTTTTATTTGAACTTTTTGCTAAATAATTATATTTTTCCAAAACCCCATACGCTACAATGCCATCAGAATCCTTTAGTGTTTCATAAAAAAAGGATGTATAAAAATGTTTACATTTTGATCAATATTTACCCAGTAGTGCAAATAATGTTTATATTTCCCATAGACAGTGAAATTTGCTCAAACATTTTTGTACAGAATTTACTGTATTCATCCTAAAAAGAAATGTATAAACACTGTGTGCTTCATTATACTTTATGTCCTGTGAGGGGCGCTCTTTCTCTATTTACACAAGATCCACCCAACATGTTGAGGTTAAAAGGGCAGGGACAGAGAGAGAGAGAGAGAGAGAGAGAGAGAGAGAGAGAGAGAGAGAGAGAGAGAGAGCGCGAGAGAAATAAATATCAGCACATGTCTTCCAAAGGCACAAGATCTACCTGCAAATAAAGCAAAGATATTAAACACTGACAAAAACGGCTGTGCAAATAATAACCCTTTTATATGGACACACAATAGATCTGTATTAAAATCATCCATCCATCCATCTTCTACTGCTTACTCCTTTTTAGGGTCATGGGAAACCTGGAGCCTATCCCAGGGAGCATCGGGCACAAGGCGGGTATACCCTGGACAGGGTGCCAGTCCATCGCAGGGCATAATCACATACACACTCACACACCCATTCATACACTATGGACACTTTAGACACACCAATCAGCCTACCATGCATGTCTTTGGACTGGGGGAGGAAACCGGAGCCCCCGGAGGAAACCCCCACAGCATGGGGGGAACGGGGAGAATATACAAAGTCCAAACACACAGGGCCACGGTGGGAATTGAACCCCCGACCCTGGAGTGAGGTGAACATGCTAACCACTAAGCCACTGTGCCCTGTACATGTCCATGTCGGTATTGGATTAATTACCTACAAATATTAAAATACAATCATTTTCATGTAATTTCTTATTAGAAAAAGTACATTTTATTTAACTTATTTCATATTACATCACACCCACAAGTGTCTTAATCCTTGCGTAACATGCCTATTAGCATGCTCTACTTATCATTTGTACATACACACAGTTAATTCATATTTTAGTCAGCAGAAGAAAACTCCAGTCATTCTTTGTGTTAAACAATTTTAGGTGAATTATAGCATGAATGTTATGGGGAGAGATGGTTACAACTCCACAGAGAATGTTCTAAATATAATATCTTGTTAGTTGGGTGTATAAGGTTTACAAAGTGTGCTTTACATAGCCTCCATAAGATGAACCTCCTGCCCATTTTAAATACATTCTCCTCCCTTCATCACCAGCTAAGCAAATACAAGCATCAGGGCTGGACATAAAACATATTTATGAGATGTGATGTACTCTGTTAAACTTTGGAGAACAGAGAAGACCCCAGTACAAACAACACACACCATGTTCTCTACATCTCTACTGCTCCTGCTGGCAGTTGCTTCCTGTGAGTGCTTCATCAAATTCATTCATTTACTACAATAACAATAAATGTGCAGCATATATTGTGTGAGATATCACCATGTGTTTTCCTCCACAGATGTGCGTGGTTTTGAACTGACTCAGCCTGCTTCCATGACAGTCCAGCCAGGTCAGAGTCTCTCCATCAACTGCAAGGTTTCATATTCAGTTACCAGCTATTGGACAGCTTGGATCTGACAACCTGCAGGAAAAGCTCTGGAGTGGATTGGATACATCAGTAATGGTGGGGGTACAGCTTACAGTGACAAACTGAAAAATAAGTTCAGCATCTCCAGAGACACTGCTACTAACACAATAACAATTGGAGGACAGAATCTGCAAACTGATGACACAGCTGTGTATTACTGCGCAAGAGTCACAGTGACACAGAATAGTGGATTCCCCTTACAAAAACGTTGAGATATGTTAGAGATCCTCTCAATGTAACCAATAAACCATCTCAGTCACACTTTTACCTTCTTCCACTGGATTGAAGATTCAACTTCAGCTTGTATCATTTAAAAGACACAAAAAGTAATATCCATCAAATGATTGCATAAAAATTATATTGTTTCAAGAGAGGTCATTTTGAACGTTTATTATTTTCTTAATTTTTCATATCAAGTGTACTCTTACTCATTTTTCTATTCCTGTTGTATATATATATATATATATATATATATATATATATATATATATATATATATATATATATATATATATAAAATTCAATTCTATTCCTAATTAATGTGTATTCTTTCCTATCAGTTATTGTGTAATTGAGCTGCTGTAACGAGGGAATTTCCCCAGTGTGGGATCAATAAAGTTTATCTTGTTATCTTAATTAACAACCATCTTGAAAGTGATGGAAATCAGTAAATCAGAACTTTGAATGTTACTTGCATGTACACCAATTATTAAAAACAACCACTAAGCTGAATTGGCAAACAGTAAAATTTGACATCGCTCTCATCTGTGACACATGCAAAATCAGCCTGTGGAGGTTCATATTATAGACCTGACTCTATTGGTTAAAAGGACGTCTATGCAAATCTATCCTGTTATTATTTGCTCTACATAAAATCAGCTTGTTGCTCAACTAATCTATCATCAAATATACTATTATCAAACTGAATTAGAGCCAACACAATTAGAAAGTTTTAGAACGCCAAAAGTATTAGAACACTCCCTAGCCCCAAAAGTATGGGAACATGGTCCAGCTCCAAAAGTAATGGAACACGGTCTGATTCAAAAGTATTGGAACACTGCTTAGATCCAAACGAATTTGAATGCTGACTAGCTCCAAAAGCATTGGAACACAGTCAGGCTCCAAAAGTTTTGGAACACAATCCGGCTCCAAAAATTATTGGAAGACTGATGGAAAGTATTGGTAAACTGCTACACCCTAGTAACACCCTAGCAACCACTTAGAACATCCCAGCAGCCATCCAGAATAGGCTAGCAACCACCCAGAACAACCCAGCAAGACCCCAGCCTCCTAAAACACCGTAACAACAGCCTATCAACCACCCGGAACCCCCTTGCAACTCCCTAGCAGACTTCTTTCCATGCCAACATGATAGTTTGTTGTGATGAACTAGTTAGTAATAACTAGTAATAGTAGACTAGTAATAGTAGACACTTCAATTACTTATCACAATAAAATTATGTTAATTAGAGCCAAAATGCAATGTGACTTGGATTAACAGCTGCAGAGCTGGACTCAACTCTGCTTCTCTTTAATATTTATGCAAATCTCCATTTCATCTCGTAATATTAGCACCGTGCATATCTAGAGAGGAAGCAGTTCTCATTAGTCCTCCTTCAACACAAACATGTTTGCTTCAGCTCCACTGCTGCTGCACTGCTCGCCCTCTGTGAGTGTTTAAATTTAAGCTTTATTACTTCATCTGATCCTTTCAGTTAAACATGTGAACCTTTTCTTTTTCTCTTTTCACAGATATGTTCTGTGCTACTGAGCTCACCAGACAGATTCAGTGGTTATAAAGCCAGGAGAGACTTGAACCATCATCTGTAGAGTCTCTGGAGCTTCTATCCCTGATAGCAGCAGCCACTATGGAACAGCTTGGATTCGACAAACTGCAGGAAAAGCTCTGGAATGGATCAACATTATTTATTATGATAGGGTATTTATTAGTAAGATTCACTTAAAGAGTGAAAAATGTGTCATCTATCGAGCCACGTCCAGAAACACCGTGACCTTACAGGGACAGAACATGCAGACTGAAGACGCAGCTGTGTATTACTGTATTACATGACAAGCTCCAGTGATGCACAAAAACAACAGCTTCATCACAACATTATAAATACTTCAGCCTAGACACTTAGATAATCATTTAACAAAAACTATAGAAACTTGTACTTTATTGACAATGTATTTTTTAAATCATTTTAGCTGTTTTAAATGTAAAGCATCTCAAAGTGTTTTTAACATTCCACTTGCTTCACATGTTTGAAATGAGTTTTTGATTTTCACACAATTGAATTTAAATGGTACTCACAATAACTGGCTTTTAAATTAAATGATAACTCTGATTTAAAAAAAAAAGTTTCTTTATGACTAATTCCTGATGTTGATTTCAATACACAACACATACGAAAGATATTAGAGGAAAAAGCACTTCTGCACATGCTACTGTAGGAAAATAATTAACTTTAATGTTGTAACAGTGACATTCCTTCAAGTGAGGATGCATCACATTAACCTGCCTGTCACGTATCGTGACGTAGCAGATAAAGGACGGATGTAATCGCAGTTTAGAATGGAAGGTTTTATTAAAGAGAGAGAGGCAGACAGATCCAAACCATGATCCAGAACATAATCCACAAACAGGCGAACGGCAAACAGGCATACAAAGGGAAAAGCAGAGCTCAAAAGTCGTGGTCACAGAAAACAGGGTCAATGAGCATAAACAAACGTGAACTTAAACCTGGGAGCGGATAACCTAGCGTGACTAACTCTAACATGGAACGTGAAACCTAGGTTTAAATCTATACTAATCTAGTAAACCGCGCTGTGTGCCGGGAGGCGCGCGGTATATATGCCGGTATGATCAGCCTCCTAACCGCTAGCAGCTGAGCGCAATCCCGACACACGTGACAGCACAACTAATGACAGAACAGGGAGGAGACATGACAGAAAGGTAACGAACAACAAACGCACATGTCCAGCTGTCACTCGGGAAAAGCACGTGCTCTCGTATTTGTGCAGTAGAGCACATTGCCACAAGGGGAAACCGTGACAGAATCCCCCACCAAAGGCACTCCTCCTGGAGTGCCATGAGTCATAACAGTTCATTGGTGGCCCCAGGCCCCTGGGCTGAATGTCCCATGCAGAGCCAGGAAGCTGCACGATGTTTGTGGCAGAGCGGGGAAGCGGGGCACGGTCTCTAGCTGGGTGTGGAGGCTGAGCGGTGTCCCCAGCTGAGCGTGGAGACTGAGCGACGTCCTCAGCTGGATGTGGAGGCTTAGTGGCGTCCTCAGCTAGACGTGGAGGTTGAGCGACGACCTCAGCTGGACGTGGAGGCTGAGTAACGTCCTCAGCTGAACAAGACAGCAGGACAGTCTCCTTGGCTGGTAGGAGCTCCACCACTGAGACCTCCCCATAGGCCCTGCTGTCCTCATTGCCCCCCAAAAAAAAAAAAACTCTGGGATAGCCTTCACCTGGACCTGAGACGTGGCTGGGACCTGAGGCTGGGCCATGGCCGGGACAGGGCTCAGAGGTGTGGCTTGGCCTAGATACATGGCTGCGCCCACGTGCACGCTGGGCCAAAAAATCGGGACATCATGAACCGAATAAACAGTTTTTCTGTTGGTTTCAGAGTAGCGAAAGGTCCCTTTCCAGAACCTTCATGCTAACTGTTCCCCAGTGGTGGAATGCACTTCCAATCTCAATCCGGACTGCAGAATCTTTCATCATATTCAAAAAACTGCTGAAGACCCAAAACTTCCGTGAACACCTAACCAACTCATAATTAATTATTATTATTATTATTATTATTTTTTTTAAATTGCACTTACACCTCTACTCTGTGCACTTTGCTTCCTCAGGAACTCAATTAACGGATCTTGTATAGTAACACTTCTTGTATTGCTCTCTGCTTGATATATCGCTTTGGTTGTATTTTTTTTCATTTTGTAAGTTGCTTTGGATAAAAGTGTCTGTTAAGTGAATAAATGTAAATGTATATGATTTGTGCCCTGCATTATTTCTGGAACTACATTCAGTTTGTATTGGATAACCTGGATTAGACACACAGCTGAAAAATATTTCTGAAAGGACTGGACATGTTTGTGCTGTTCAGTGATCAGAAAACTTCATGTTCTTTTGGGTATTACAGTGATACACAGTGATGTACTGAAAGGACATAATATCTAATAAAGCAGTAAAGAGAAGTTACGGACTTGAGAGCATGAAACACAGCAGGAGTCTTTCAGTAAGCTCTTTCTCTTCATGGCTATTTCACTGTGAATATTTTGATCTCTAGTGGGCGTGCAAATGATATTCTACGTTTGAACCATTTATGCTGATATATGTTCAGCTCAACAACATACCAGCAGTTTGTGTTCATTTACAGCAACAGTAATTGTTTAATTCTTTGAGATAGGACTAAGCAGAGTTTTGAGTTACTTTGCTCTAGTAATGATCATTCAATGTTAGTATTATCCTTTTTCTTTAACTATTTCTTTCTGTTTTTATTTATTTTTTTACCTTAAAATCCATCTTTGTGTATTTTAATTTTTCAGATTGCTGCAGTCAGACACTAATCGAGTCTGATTCAGTGATCATCAAACCTGATCAGTCTCATAAACTGACCTGCACTGTCTCTGGATTTGACTTTAGTAGGTACTGGATGGCTTGGATCAGACAGGCGACTGGAAAAGGGCAGTGGTAGCAAGTACTACTCTAGTGCAGTTAATGGCCGCTTCACCATCTCCAGAGACAACAGTAAGAAGCAGGTGTATCTGCAGATGAACAGCGTGAGGACAGAAGACACTGCAGTATATTACTGTGCACGTGACCCACAGTGATACTTCTCCTTACACATCAGTACAAAAACACATGCTTGCTATAGTCACATGACAAGCTCACATTTTCATAAGCAGTGTATTCATGGACGTCAAAGAACCAAAACATTTATATTGTCTAATGTATGTCTGACACTTCCTGACTTTTACTGCTTTTGGCTTGTTGTGAATGTTTTATGGACATTTATACTGCTGTAAGATCACTTAAGTCAGGTCTGAATATATGCAATATGGTGTATATATAACACAACAGTGTAATGCAAATCTTTTTTATAAAAGCTTAACATTGAGTGTTTTGTCTTTCTTTGATGCTTCCAAGAGTCTGTTTAATGAGCTCCAGCCAGTATAAAAGTTTTCCCTACATCCTCTTTTAAACACAGCAATATTTCACTGTGTGACAGAGTGAGAACTAAGCAAGCAGATGTTCACAGAGATAGGAAACAGAGCTCAAAGCAATAACACTCACACATCTGGGTTTATAAAATAAAAATAAAATACTCAAAATATAAGTTTATTAGATTGAATTCAAAATTCCTATGAGCCAATTGTGTGTTGTTTTGGGCATCTAGTTTCCATGTGGGAAAAATTATAGATTCATCTATAGATTCATCAGACTAATTGTAATTTACATTTCCAGTCTTCTCCCTGTCCAGGGTGTATTGTGCCCCATGCTCCCTGGGATAAGCTCCAGGTTCCCTGTGACCCTGAAAAGGAAAAGCGGTATAGAAGATGGATGGATTTCCAGTCTTTAATATACAAATTAACTGAATCACCAAAGAACAATTTTCCATTGTGATTATTAAAACCTATAGAAGACAGAATCCAGCAGGCTGTTTTGAATGAACCAGCATAACAATATGCAAATGCATATGCAAAACTTCCCCACTTCCAACTACATATAGAGATAAATCAGCCTCGGTCACTGTAGGCACTGTAGAATTTAACACTGCTTTTAGTTCAACGAAGTCAGTTATAAACTACTGTACATATATTCAGTTAATTCAGTTATAAACTACTGTACATACATTTGTGACTGAAATTGTGGCGCCTCTTTTTTTCAGCTGTAAAGTATCTGGTTACTCTATTACTGATAACAGCTACGCCACAGCTTGGATTCGACAACCTGCAGGAAAAACTCTGGAGTGGATAAAAAACATTTGGGGTGGTGGAAGTAGTTATCACAAAGATTCTCTAAAAAGCAAGTTCAGTATTTCTAAAGACGGCTCCAGCAGCACGGTGACTCTGAGAGGACAGAATCTGCAGAAAGAAGACACAGCTGTGTATTACTGCACCCGCTACACACACTGATGCTTCTACTTGGGTGTCAATACAAAAACATGTGTGATCTCACACACTGAGCTCATATTTTCATCATTAGTGTATTAGATCTAAGGAACATTGAGACTAATACTGAACACTATAACTTTCCTCTATGCTTAGAAGAACATCTGGAATATGCAACATTTCCTGAAATCTCACCTCTGTAAAATAAGGAGACTGATGTGTGTTTCTGAATTTTAGCAAGTTTCACCATATCAGCTATTACACACATTAAAAAAGTCTGTTTATGTGGAACGCCCACCATACAAGTCATATGTAAGTTGTTATTATGGAATGACAAAGTGCTACAATAAGCTAATTAATATAAACCATTGAATTGCCTTTCTAAAATTGGCAGACCTGCTGTTATTCAAAAATAATCAACAGCTTCAGATTAAACAGAATATACTACACGTAATATACTAGCAACCTGTGTTGTATTGATCAGTAATTAAGGCTCTTTGTTATGGAGAACCTGATTTCATGGAAAATTCATGAAGATCTTAGCAAGCATGATCAATTGTTAAATTGTATATGATTTCCTTCAGATACATTTTTATTCAATTGGTTTAAGGGTTCATTGGATAGTTAAGGGTACTTAGCTTGTAAAAATGGATCTACTTTGAAACCTTTCTTATAGTGAAAAATTCTGTTGTAAGGATGTACACAGAACCTAATAATCATCCACTCATCTATACACTGAATAGTTGTGCATTTATTACACCCATAGTGGTCATGCACACTCCCTATTCAAATAGAGCCGGGTATAAACAGCATGTTCTTGGCTGTTCTACTTTCCAGTGAGCTCTGTGATAGATAACACTCCCATACACTTTAAATCTGGGTGAAGCAGAACTCAGAGAAGGATGATTTTAGGACATTGCATTTTATTTCTTTTCATTTCATGTAAGTTTCAGACTTTATGTGATGATTACTAGGAAAATTAACCCTTTGTCACGATAAGCATTATAACATAACATTACCCAGTTATACTCTTCTCTTCCAGATTCTTATGGATAGTTCCTGACCTCCTCTGCTTCTGTGGTGAAGAGACCTGTAGAGTCAGTCCCTCTGTCCTGCACTTTCTCCATATTCTCAATGGGCAGCAACTACATGAGCTGGAGAGAAACCAGGAAGGGGACTGGAGTGGATCGAGCGCATTGACACTGGCCCTGTCATTATATTCGCTCAGTCTCTACAGGGCCAGTTCTCCATCACTAAAGACACCAATAAAAACATGCTGTACCTAGAAGTGAAGAGTCTGAAAGCCGAAGACACGGCTGTTTATTACTGTGCACAAGAGTCACACTGACAACAGACTTCAGATGTGTAGAAAAACTTACACAAGTACGTCCTCATGAGCTGTAAATATTCCCTCAGCAGGACTGAACTCCAGAGACAGGTATTATAAACACCATCCATTCATTTTAGTGCTCAAATTTATTTCTCCTTTTGTCTTATTCCATTAACAGTCAAAATTCCTCTGTAAAATTATCAGCCTTTTCTTTTATTATCTCTGACTGGTGCTTAAAGCTGAAGACAAACATGAAAGCAACATTAATTAACCACAAACACATTAAACGATAAAACATTCAGTTTCATTACATTTCATTTCTTGATTAAAAAAAAAAAAAAAAACATCTCATGAGAAATCTTTTTGGTAATTTATTTGTTTCGTCATATGCAACACTGAAACTATATTTCGATTAAATTGAATACATTTATTTGTTCCTGTAAACATTTGTCTACACAGTTTTATAAATGGAAATGTTTGAAGAAATGCTGAAAGACCACCATAATAAATGTTAAATACATTACCTATACTGGCCTCAGTGAAGTTCTCCTGTCAGATTTCTGGCTATGCCCTCAACTAGCTACAGCACAGGCTGGATCAGACAGCCTCCAGGAAAAGGCTTGTAGTGGATCGGGATCATATGGGGTGGTGGAGGCATAGACACTGGAGCTTCCTTTAAAACTTGCTTCAGCATCTCCAGAAACACAAGCAACAATGTTCTTTACTGTACATAAATTAAACCTCACGTATGTGTGACGATTCTTTTGAGTTAACATAAATAGTACAATTTAAGGAACAACATGACATCCTGTATACATAAAGAAATATTAAATTACTATAGACCAGATGAAAGCATAATAAATGGAAGGATTAAAAAATCTTCTCTAACATTAAACTAGAAGTGAAAATTATTTAGCTTTTTCACAGTCAATCCAATTTACCTAAATGTTTGATTTGCACTGTATGTATACATATTTATTATATTTATATATCTGCACCCACATTAGAAATTATGAACATTATGTTTTAAGTCCTCTGAGAGGCGCTCTTTTTTTACTTACACAAGATCTACCCAACATGTTGAGGTTAAAATGACAGAGGTTAAAAGGACTGCGAGAGAACTGATATCCTCCTGGGATTTCCATCACAGTTGTAAAATCTATTTAAAACATTGTTTAAAAACTAAGACAATAAAGATCTACTATAGCATTGCCTCATTAAACCATGTTGCATAATCCACATTGTTTGATGAATTAGTAAGTAAATCATAGTAGTAAGTAAAGAGTAGTAGCTCTTATTATGTCAATGTGTACATGATTTTACATTTGCAGGAAATGTAGTATGACTTTAGTTCTATTGCACCTTTACAACACCTAAACACTGTCATGCAAATCAAATGGTTTAAAGGACTGATACATTTACATCTTTGTTTGTTAGAAAATATCACAGTCAAGTCCAAACAAGAAATACACACAGAAGTGGGCAGGAGAGGATTAAAAAAAAAAAAAAAAGTCCCCAACACACACCATGTGAAGTGGACTTATTGTTACCACCCTGAATTTATCATCATGTATTTAAGTAACAGCACATCCCAAAGTGGTTTATTTCTCTCATAACACAGTAATTTGCTAATGCCAGCATTTTTTTTGCAACACTTTTATACTTTTATCCATTAAATATTGTGGCACAGGTGCAAAACAAGTTAGTTCCCTTTATCACTTATGTCAAATAAGTTATAAACTGTTGTTCCGTCTCTAGATGATCCTTTGTCTCACTCTCGAAATTAATAAGAAAATAAAATGTAGCTTGTCATGTTGCTGAGAAACAAGAGAAGTGCAAAGTCCTCTGTTCGAAAGAGTTTTCTGAGTCTGAAAACTTACTGAAACTGGAGACTCCTTCCATAAATGTTACATGGCCAATTAAATAAAACTTCATAAAATCTGTTTCATCCACACGTAAGGACAGATATCAAGAGTTAATACAATTCACAATTTCCCTTAGCAGCATTGTTACTTTTAAGATCTAAAACAGTTTTTGTCAACAAGCAAGCTTAATATATGATATAAAATCACTGAGATTTTTTGGCGGGTGACTTTATCTCTAATGAATATTCAAAACAAACAGACACAACCTATATTAATTATACCACACCCCTGTAGAATTCCCAATAATGATTAATCGGAATGGCAAATGTGATAATTCTAACATAATGATGGATCAACAGCATCACATCAATCTGACACTGAAACAAAACAAAACAAAACAAAAGGCAAATAGTGTGCATAGATGTATTTATGCATTATGATAAAATGATAATAAAGTCACTCACACGTTAATAAGGTACATTGGTCCTGATATGTAGGATTGCATCAAATTTCCCCTAAGATAAGGAGTGTCTCTATGCAAATGTCCTTCCCTGTTATATATTTAAGCAATGAAGACCAAGAGCTTTTACTTATTCTGCTTCAAAACACACCATGATTTCTACATCCCTACTGCTGCTGCTGCTGGCAGCCGTACACTGTAAGTGTTTTTACATTTGAAATAAATAAGACTTTTGGGCACATTTTCTTTTTCCAACATTAAAATAACCTTTCTTTAACAGGTGTTCACTGTGTTGAGCTGATCCAGCCCGGATCCACAGTAATAACCCCTGGTCAGTCAATGACTCTGACCTGTAAAGTGTCTGGATATTCATTAACTGATAGCAGCTACTGTACACACTGGATACGACAACCTGCAGGAAAAGCTCTGGAGTGGGTCGGATGTATATGTGGTAGCGGTAGCACTTACTACAGTGAGAAACTGAAAAGCAGGTTTCAGGTTTCCAGAGACACGTCCAGCAGCACAGTAACATTAACAGGACAGAACATGCAGACTGAAGACACAGCTGTGTATTACTGCGCTCGAGAACCACAGTGAGACAGATCAACAACATCTCTGTACAAAAACACCTTATACAAAACTTATCTATCCAAGTCTAACCAAATAACATATAATCACACAAATGACAACAAAGAGTTTAAAGTTATTTTGTAGAAGTTTATAATGTAGATATTAAACCATATTTCTAACATAATTAATTCATAATAATATGTACATCTGCTTTTTTGTTTTTTATTTTTAATAAATTTGCTGGTATAATGTTGGTCTGTGTTTGCCTACCCGTATCTTAGATTTGATTGATTATTTTAACTACTCTTTGGATTTGGATTCACTTGCGTTCATACTGTAACTGGTCTCAACTTGAAATGTACATGTGAATGTTTTTTTTTTTTTTTTCCCATTCCTCGCTTATGCAGTTATTAGTTTTGTTGTTATTTGTCCATGACATTTCCTTTTAAATACAGTTGGTTATAGTTTCAAATATATGGATCCTGATTCCTCTGTTGTAGCGCTGTAGAGCTATCTCACTGCAACATTTTGACACTGTGATGTGATGTAAAATGCCTGCTTTCTGTAAATATGATGCATCCATCTATCCATCCATCCATCCATCTTCTACCACTTACTCCTAAATATGACACAGGAAAGTTTATTTTATCCCCTTCACATAAGGGGAAATACATTTTTGCTATGAAATGTCAAGTCAAGAGATGACCTGGATCAGCCATAAAAACAGAAAATAAGTTGGTTTAAATCTATACAGCCAGAAATTAAGTCTTTGCATTTCATGTTCCTCTCCAGGTGACCCTTCAGTGGAACTTTTAGTTATTTCCAGTGTGGAAAAAACTTCTTTGCTCTTCAACTGGACTTAACCCAAAGATAAAGTGGCTCCCTGAATCTGTGGTAAATGCTCTCAGTGCTCTCATTACAGCAACAGTGGATTCAGGTGGATGTTTAAAAGTCTTCAGTGAGATTTCAGTTCCACAACAACAGTGGAATAATAGAGTTACATTTACCTGCCAAGTCAGCGATCAGGATTCTCTGAAACCTGTTGAGAAGAGCACAAGTATTTGTCCAGGTATTCTAATAACAGCCCTAATATCAGAAAAGTTTATGATCTTTATACAAAAAAATACAAATCTTAGATGCATGCATGTGTCTAATGTAATTTCTTTATCACAGGTTTACCTTTTGGCTCCCTCCATCAGTGACAGGAGAGGAAATGATCATGTCTTTGTCACCTGTCTGCTGTTGGGCCACAGGCTCAATGACTTCTCGATTGTTTGGAAAATAGGAAAGGACATTACCTGTCAGGGTGTGACCACACAACCTCTCAGAGACCACAGCAATGGAACAGAGAGTGTCCAAAGTGTTCTAAAGGTTCCAGCTGCAAAGTGGAATGCATGCACAACTGTTTCCTGTGAAGTGACACACCTCTGCTCCACCAAGAAAATGGAACACACCATCTCTAAAACCAGAGGCAAGTTCTCACATAAACACCAATCTCTAAGACCCATATTTATTCTTTATTGTTTTTGTAAAAATAGAGGAAAACCCTTTGTACTTGACTCACTTAAATTATTTTCAATTTTATTGTCCAAATATGATTTTAATCCATGTCACATTGCATTCATTTATTATATGCACACACACTTGCCATCAGCCAAAATAATAATAATTGACAAGCTGATGCAGTTTCTGTTACTACCCTGAAGTTGGTTATTTTCCTATAACAACATGTTTCAAAGTCTTTATTCCTCTTATATCACAGCAAATTGCAACCAATTACAATTTTTGTTTTTATTAAAGAATGACTGTGATAAATTTGATCTATTTATAGTTATCTGTAATATTTTAGAATGCCTGTAAAACAAGTTAGTTATCTCTCTCTCACACACACACACACACACACACACACACACACACACACACACACACAAACATCAACTTAAAGTAACAGCTTTACCTTTAATTGTTCCAAAGCACTGACACTGCAGACAGAAGGCTTGACCATATCAATGATTAAGTGCTTTTCTTATTATATTGTTTATTATTAGACTTAGATTTTGTGAAGCATCCACCACACAGGTCCATATGAATTAGCTGTTACCTTAGGAATGATTATGTGTTAGAACAAGAGCATTAATATAAACCTGTGACCTGAACATCTGACCAGTCAAAATGGAGAATTCAGTGGTATAACTGTATACTTTTTAAAATTATTTGTAGCCTCAGACCTCAAAAGTCACACTGTCCGAATTCTCAGTCCCAGTGATGACGATCTGTCAGGAGTTTGCAACATAAATCTTCTCTGCTTTGTCGACAGCTTCCGCCCTGCTGATATCTCTGTGCACTGGGAGCTGAATGGTAGTCGACTGGATGCATCTCACTTCACCAACTGTCCAGTTGGCATTCGCTCTGCGTGGAGTGAGTGGGGTTTAGCTTATTTGATTAACACATTCTCTCTTATGATCTCATATAGCACTATTGGTTACACTTAAGATCTTACTTTTGACCTTAACATACTAATTTATTCTATAGTTTCTTTAATAAATGCCATTAACATACCGGTTTATTTAATGATTTTTTAAATATATACCATTTGCTTTAAAAATATACCATACGACTTTTTTTTCCCCTCCATCTTCTCTGTCCTTCTGTTGAGCCACACATGATTGTATGGAGATGCCAGTGATCCTGACCCTTTCTGCTTTCTGGATCTGCCTGATCCATCGTAATCCCCTACCTCTCTCACTAGATCAACAAACAGACTTCATATAAAAAACATAATAAACATTCTTTTACTTTCACACTTTCCGTTGTTACCCAGATTCATAAATTCACACATTTAAATCTGTATCCTGTGTTTACAGGTTTCTGTAAATAAAATTGAATTGGATTGAATTGAAATTTTTTTTGAGCGAGGAAGATACTTGGAAATTAACTGATGTTAACGTTAATCCCTTTGACCTATCAGGCAACACTGTTAAATGTTGATTAAGTTCAATACATACAGTGATAAAAATGATAGGTCAAGCTTACCAATCTCTGTTTATCCACTTGGACTATTTTTAGATTCAATAGCTGGTGTGTAGTGCACCCTAGCGCCATGGTCGGTGAGCGCACACTCACAAGGCCAGAGCGATTGAAACTCCGGAGCGCACTGCGAGCACAAAGTCGAACAATCCTCACGCACGATCCACACACACAGCCGGACCAAGGCATTGAGTTACATGCTGCAGGTAAAGTCCATCAGCTTTATTGAAGAAAACAAATGCAAAGTTCCATATTTAGTCACAAATTTCCTCTTCAAAATGCAATAAGTGTTTTCATATCCCACCCCTCTGGAATTTAGTAATTAGTCATAAACTAAATTGAAACACCATCAAAAAAAAAGATAATCTGCTTTGGTTATGCTGAACAACCAGCCTCCTAAATTATAATTAGGCAGTCTAACTTGATTGACACCCACTTGGACCAATTGTAGATACTTCTAGCTTTCAAACATGCCCAAATTCGACATGATTGACCACTCAGAGGCTGAGAAAATCAAATCAGCACAACCAGACATTTTACGCGTGTGTCTTGAGTTGTGTGTCAGCGGTACAGGCCAATCAGCAAAGTGCTACAGGGCCGTGCACAGAAACTATCAGGAAATGGCAGCTCCGCTAATACCTTCCTGCAAAACTTTATAAATATTTTATTGGCATTTTTGGCAGTTTTTTTCTGGTTGCTAGTTTTCTACTGGTTTTCTCTCAGCGTGCGATTTATTGGCGTCTTATAGCGGCGGCGTGCTCCCGAAAAAGCCCGAATGCATCACAGCTTGTGGAGCAGTTATTTTCGAGTGGCTCTTTTTTTGTTTGAGGAAGACTGCGTGGATTGAGTTGAGGGGTTCTATCTACCCCCTGAAAAGGTAGAGGAGAGGGGTCACTCGTGTGTCTATCATTTGAGCCAGTCGGAGAGCAAGCACTCTTTCACCTGGGGCTCTGGCACTATGTTTAATAAAAATTATATTTTATAAGTATGTTTCAGACTTGTTTGTGTGTGTGTGAAATTACAGAGTTCAAGCTACTGCCATTTGTTTTCATTTTGTGCAATTTGGAGAGGTTTTTACCTGTGTTTGGATAACCTTACACACAATTTTAGTGGTTAGAGATAAC
Source organism: Ameiurus melas (assembly GCA_012411365.1). Taxonomy (NCBI): domain Eukaryota; kingdom Metazoa; phylum Chordata; class Actinopteri; order Siluriformes; family Ictaluridae; genus Ameiurus; species Ameiurus melas. The sequence continues at coordinate 18,660,019 of CM022753.1, forward strand.
TTCCTCATATTTTGGGTGTTCATGGACAAGTACTTGGGGCATCTTTGAGACCACGAATGGGGTTGATATCAACATTTGCTGTGAAGATATTACATTTGAGTTAAAGGTAATTATATATATATATATATATATATATATATATATATATATATATATATATGTGTGTGTGTGTGTATATATAATGTAAAATTCTGAATTTATTGCCCCAGGTAGGCTAAGTCAAAGAAGAAATACTTTAAATAACTGCTAATTCTTAAAGTCTTAAGTGTCTACTTTTATATGAGCCATAAACCACTACACTGGTGTGTGTGTGTGTGAGATCACAAAACAAATCAATGCTGAACACAGGTACCCCCAAAACTAACACAAATGCCATTTATTGGCTACCAGTAAAAGAGGTTAAGTGGGTTAATTAGCTCAAAAGGCAAGTAAAACTGTCATGGTTAAAAATAGACACATATGTCATTTGAAGGGATGGAAACATCCTCAGGACTTAGCATCATTGTTTAAACGCTAAGTGCTTTCAAGAGCAAGTCTCCAATTCTCATAGCTCTCCCGAGAAAACACTTGAACTCTTACACCGCTGAAATAAACACTTGTGACCCATTTGAACACTTCTCTCGTGTACTACATCTGTAGCAAAGCACCACATGCTGTCGTGAATAATTAAGAGACAGCATCTTCTCATAGTATAAAAACACGCAGTCTCATGAATAATTATGAGGCACCGACACATCATCGAAATACTATAGTACACTGCCAGGTCACTGCCTGTGACGTGTGACAGGATGAGATTTAAAACCAGGAAGACTAAAATAGCAGAAAAGAGCTCAAAATGAACAAGTTTTCTTCTACAAATAAAATTAACAGATGCTAAGATTGTCTTTTATGATGTGCGATACAAATACCTCTGTTAAAATTTCAGAAAGTGTAGTTCAGTGTTTCATGATGCTTTAAGACAGCTTAAATTCTTGGCAGTCACTACTGTTACTGTATATATGTATTTATTTATTTTTTTTCAATATTTTATATTGAAAGAAAGATAAGATAAGAAAAAACCCCGTAGGCCTATTACTCACGGGACATGAAAGATCTCATCATAGCATAGTAGAAAAGAAATATATTTTCAAGGATTTAATGAAATACTCCATTTCAGGTAAAAATTCCACAAACATAAGTTATTTTTTAAAGAAACCTTTGTTTGTGATGGTTAAATTTTATCACAAGGCTAAAGAGATTGGGGGCGCACGGTGACTTAGTGGTTAGTATGTTTGCCTCACACCTCCAGCGTCCGTGGTTAGATTGCCGTCAGGGCCAACCCCTGCAGCAAGTGGAGAACATGCAAACTCAAGCCCTGGATCCTGGAGGTGTGAGGCGAACGTACTACTACTAATAATATTAATAACAACAACACTTTTTTACCCCTGTATTATTTAACTATGTTTTGCCAACAATTTTGTTTACTCAGCTAACACAATAGTCATTTTCCCCCATTAAAATAGAATAAAAAAATTTAAAAATTAAAGGGAGTGCTGTTATAGGAAAATAATCAGTGGTGTCATTCAGCCCAACACAAAACCGAGTTACTGTTACCACCCTGAAATTTATTATTTTCCCATTATAACATATCTTGAAGTGATCTATTCCTTTAAAAGCCCTTTATAACCAGTAGCATTTTCTTAGTAATTAAAAAAAATGAAATGTCATTGTTTTATTTTTACAATCAAGAACAAAAATAAAACTAGTTATTGTTATCTCTTATGTTATAGCAGCTATGAACAGTCATTCCCTCTCATCTCGTCTCTCTCTCTCTCTCTCTCTCTCTCTCTCTCTCTTTCTCTCTCCTGATCAGAAAAAAAAACACACAGTATGTCTTGATACTGAGAAACTGTAAAGTCCTCTGACTTAAAGAGTATAATTTTTTTACAACCCGCTATTTTGGGACAGGAAGTTTTGTGTGTGCTGTGACATTTTCTGTGCAGGTCCGAACTCTCTCCCAGACTTTCCAGCCTGCACAAGCCTGCTTTGTTCCTGCCTCCAGGATGACCTCACTGATTGGTGGCCATATTTAAAGAGGAAGATGGTGTGAGAATGTGTGGAATGTTGGAGGTGGTTTCTTGTGTTTGGAGAGTGTGGTTGGTTGTATGGTATTTTCTGACTGCTGTTTTGATGATTGACTTTGGTCTGGTTTTTGACTGATTATCCCTAAATATGTTTGTGTATTCTCTTAGACTGGACTGTAATGGACCTAGACTGGGCTGTAATGCAGTTAAAAAAATAATAAATTAGACAAACAAAAAAACAATGATTGTTACAAAGAGGTGACACTAGAGACACAATAAATGCTCAATCAATTGTCTCAGGTGTGTGTGGAGCAGTGAAAACTCCAAGATGTGCAAGACAGCTAGCAGAGATTGGAACTTCTCTGTGCATATTTTATCTCATTTATTCAGTCATGATCTATTCTATGAATAAAGATGATGTTTAAAGCCTAGTATGAGAAATTTGCATGTCTCCTCCCTTCTCCTCATCAAGTCAGGAACAGAGGCATAATAAAAAGCTCTCTGAGTTGTGGAAATGCGAGAGCAGTAGTTCTATCGGTGACAATCCAAACACCATGAGCTCCATTTCTCTCATGCTGTTTCTGACAGCTGCTTCCTTTAAGAACTGTTCTCATTCACTAACATTACACTTTCATTGTCTATCTCTTATGGATTTGAAAAAGCACTGTATCAACAATAAAGCATTTTTCTGTGTTGAAGTTTACAGGTGTGAATTTGGTTGAATTTATTCAGTCAGATAATATAGTTGCATGAGCTGGGGAGGCGTTTACCATCTGTATATTCTCTGGGTTTTCAATATCCAGCTACTGTCCTTGCTGGATTAGACAAATCCCATCCAAGACTTTGGAATATATTGGATGTGTGTAGCAGCAGTTCTAATGTCAAGGACTGACTCGAGCAAAATCCGTTTCTCTGCAGATGTCTCCAGCAGCACAGTGTTTTTAAAGGGAGTCACAGTCATTCAGATTACTGGTGCAGCAGTACAAAATCCAGGATTATTCTGTGTTGAGTTCCCTTTAGTGTGTTTAGTCATATCCCTCCATGAACACTGCGTATCATCTTTTCGACCGTTGCGTGGTTGCTTGATTTAACAGAAAAAAAAATTTAATCTCTGAAATATTGTAATTAAAAGCACATTGGTGGACTTAACATTAGGCAAATGTCAGCCATTGCTTTGGGCTCCCAAAAAGCTGCATAAACTTGTGGTTAAAGTTTTATTTTAACTTTTCACTAATTAATTATATTTTTCTAAAACCCCATATGCTAAAATGCCATCAGAATGCTTAATTTGAGTGTATCATAAAATAAAAATGTGTGTGTATATATATATATATATATATATATATATATATATATATATATATATATATATATATATATATATATATATATATATATATATATATATATATATATATATAAATATATATATATATATATATATATATATATATATATATATATATAGAGAGAGAGAGAGAGAGAGAGAGAGAGAGAGAGAGATGTATACTTTAAAAAAAAATAAAATTGGCCAATAGTGCAAATAATTTTTTAGATTTTTTCATAGGCATTGACATTTGCACAAACATTTTTGTATTGAATTTACTGTAGTATCCTAAAAAGAAATGTATGAACACTGTGCGTCACTATCCTTTATGTCCAACATCCACCCAACTTGATGAGGTTAAAAGGGCAGAGAGAGAGAGGGAGAGAGGTGGGGGGAGAGACAGGTGGAGGGAGAGAGAGAGAGAGAGAGAGAGAGAGAGAGAGATATCAGCATGTCTTCCAAAGGCACAAGATCTACCTGCAAAATTGTTATGAAGCAAAGATATTAAACACTAACAAAAACTTGTATGCAAATAATAACCCTTTTATATGGACACTTGATCGAGCCACACTATATGTAATTAAAATCATATTCCATCTAATTTTGTGTCCATGTCAGTATTTGATTAATTACCTACAAATATTAATGTAGGTAGCATTTTATATAATTTCTTATTAGAAAAATAATTTTGCATCACACCAAGTGTCTTATTCCTTGCGTAACATGCCTATTAGCATGCTCTACTTATCATTTATATATAAACACAGTTAATTCGTATTTTAGTCAGCAGAAGAACATTAGTCATTCTTTGTTACTGGTAGTAGCTGAATTAAACAATATTATGTGAACTATAGCTTGAACGTTATGAGAAGAAATGGTTACAACTCCACAGAGAATGTTCCCAATATAATATCTTGTTAATTGGTTTTATAAGATTTACAAAGTGTGCTTTACATAGCCTTCATAAGATGAACATCCTGCCCATTTCAAATACGTTTCCTCCCATCATCGCCAGATAAGCAAATACAAGCATCAGGGCTGGGCATAAAACATATTTATGAGATGTGATGGTCTGTGTTAAAATTTGGAGAACAGAGAAGACCCCAGTACAAACACACACCATGTTCTCTACATCTCTACTGCTCCTGCTGGCAGCTGCTTCCTGTGAGTGCTTCATCAAATTCATTCATTTATTACAATAGCAATAAATGTGCAGCATGTCTTGTGTGAGATATCACCATGTGTTTTCCTCCACAGATGTGCATGGTGAGGAACTGACTCAGCCTGCTTCCATGACAGTCCAGCCAGGCCAGAGTCTCTCCATCAACTGCAAGGTTTCATATTCAGTTACCAGCTATTGGACAGCTTGGATCCGACAACCTGCAGGAAAAGCTCTGGAGTGGATTGGAGAAATCTATAGCAGTGGGGGTACAGCTTATAGTGACAAACTGAAAAATAAGTTCAGCATCTCCAGAGACGCTGCTACTAACACAATAACAATTGGAGGACAGAATCTGCAAACTGAAGACACAGCTGTGTATTACTGCGCAAGACACACAGTGACACAGAATTGTGGATTCCCCTTACAAAAACTTTGAGATATGTTAGAGACATCCTCTCAATGTAATTAATAAACCATCTCAGTCACACGTTTACTTTATTCCAGTGGAACAAAGTTTGGGATTTAGAATACAAAAGTACATTATTTTGACTGTTTGTTTTGAACCTTTATTAATTCTTTGACTTTGGAGAATATTTAACCAACATCTAAACAACAGAAAATATGTATAATCCATGGATTCAGGAATAATATAGCATGTTTCCAGCAGTGTGTTGTGTTCAATACACAGTCTGTTCACATGCAATAATTGAAACAACTGAAGGAGGCATCAGAGCTCAACAAATAAAATGCAAAAAAATAAAAATAAATATGTAAACTGCATTCTAATGAGAATATATCATTCAGTATTGATCATTATCTGACACATAACTAGATTTTGTCTTAAAAAAATAAAATAAAATAAATAGATAAAATAAAATTAGATAGATAGATAGATAGATAGATAGATAGATAGATAGATAGATAGATAGATAGATAGATAGATAGATAGATAGATAGATGGTTTCACTGTGATAATTTATGATTAATGAAGTTTTTTGTGGGGGTTTTTTGACTCAGGATATGTACCATTTTCAAAGGCTGAATAAATAAAAAAAATTGATAAAAACAACCCTCCTTTATCTCTCATCAGCAGGATGATCAGAAATCTCTGCTGGATTTGCATGTTTCACAGTAACACAGTAGATGAACATGATATGTAGAAGGTTTAGTAGCTGCTCCTCTCTGTTGCATCATCATGACTCACACATTTACAGTGGGGGAAAAAAGTATTTGATCCCCTGCTGATTTTGTATGTTTGCCCACTAACAAAGAAATGATCAGTCTATAATTTTAATGGTAGATTTATTTGAACAGTGAGAGACAGAATAACAACAAGAAAATCCAGAAAAACACATGTCAAAAATGTTATGAATTGATTTGCATTTTAATGAGGGAAATAAGTATTTGACCCCTCTGCAAAACATGACTTAGTACTTGGTAATGACTTAGTAATTACTTTTAATTTTAAGTAGTGTGTTACCAATTTTTTTCTTGGTGACTATGGTCCCAGCTGCCTTGAGATGATTGACAAGATCCTCCTGTGTAGTTCTGGGCTGATTCCTCACTGTTCTCATGATCATTGCAACTCCACAAGGTGAGATCTTGCGTGGAGACCCAGACCGAGGGAGATTGACAGTTATTTTGTGTTTCTTCCATTTGCGAATAATCTCACCAACTGTTGTCACCTTCTCACCAAGCTGCTTAGCAATGGTCTTGTACCCCATTCCAGACTTGTGTAGGTCTACAATCTTGTCCCTGAGATCCTTGGAGAGCTCTTTGGTCTTGGCCATGGTGGAGAGTTTGGAATCTGATTGATTGATTGCTTCTGTGGACAGGTGTGTTTTATACAGGTAACAAGCTGAGATTAGGAGAACTCCCTTTAAAGAAACCTGGGAGCCAGAAATCTTTCTGATTGAGAGGGGGTCAAATACTTATTTCCCTCATTAAAATGCAAATCGATTCCTAACATTTTTGACATGCGTTCTTCTGGATTTTTTTGTTGTTATTCTGTCTCTCACTGTTCAAATAACTCTACCATTAAAATTATAGACTGATCATTTCTTTGTCAGTGGGCAAACATACAAAATCAGCAGGGGATCAAGTACTTTTTTCCCCCACTGTATTCCATCATGACATCATGATACAAATGCAGAGTGCTGTGTGTCCATGCAGTATTTATGTGCAGCTGAGCTGAGTGGAGCAGTCAAGTCTCATCATCACTCACCATGAAGATCCCACTCTCCTTATTCCTGTTACTAATCAGCTTCATCAGTGAGTTCTCAACTGAAACCTTTAATTCACTCCTTTGTGTGTATCTGTATTAAATCATCAGCAGGTGTGAAATATCAGTCTTGAGTCATTACAAACTACAGAGCAGAATAAACCTGGAGAAACTCAGAGTCTCTCCTGCAGAGGATCTGGATTTACTTTTGAAAGCTGTGGCATGCACCGGATCAAACAACAGGAGAACAAACCACTGGTGTGGATGGCGTTCATCTACACTGATGGCAGTGACAGTGGTAAATCTTTTGAAGGGAGAGCAGAAGTCACCAGAGATAATTCCAACAGTGTGGTATATCTGAAACTCTCTGGTGTTACTGCACATGGGAAACAGAGTAGCAGAAATATGAGGATAAACTGTACAAAAATATTAGTCATGCTGCTGATTCATTTCATCTGCTGAAAACCCTTTTAGAGCCCATTCCACTCTTCTGTTTGGATTAGAGATCCCTAATCAACAATTTTTCCTCATTTAGTTCTGATGATAGATAATAAATGTCACATGAATGATTTTGAACAAGGATTTAGCTCAATTAAAAATAACGCTAATTAAGGAATAAAACACTTGGTGTTGTGTTGTTATAGGAAATCATCTAACAGCGTAATGTGATGTGTCCCAATGTGAAGTCGTCTTACTGTTACCACACTGAATTTACCATCAGGTTTTCCAGTAACAGCACATCCCAAAGTGGGTTATTTCTCTCATAACACAGCAATTTTAAAATGCTAACATTATTTTGTTTATTTTTAACACTTTATTCATTTTATCTATTAATAGGCTAATTACATTTACTATTGTGTAACATCTGTGAAACTAGTTAGTTCCCATTATCACTTATATAATAGAAGTTATAAACAGTTGTTCCCTCTCGTGTCTCTCTTTTTGTCATGTCCACGCCGTTTCGGAACTGCAATTCCCAGAATGCACCGACACCTACTACTATGGCAGAAGCGGACTACAACTACCAACTCCAGCACGCTCTCAGGCTCCAGAGTACTAATGACTGTCACCTGTTTCCAATCACACACACACACACACACACACACATCACCCTTTAAAAGAGAGCTTCGTTCACAAACACATTTCGAAGTAATGCTTAATTGTTCTCGCTTTGGCTTAGCAAGCCGTTGTCTATGTTGCTGTTCTTGTTTTTAGTACTTTGTCTCTTCTCTGCTGTCCTGTTTGTGACCCTTTGCCTGCCTTGACCTTGATTCTGCCTACTGTTTTGGATTTGTGTACTGGACATTGTGTGTTATTAAGCTGATTCAAAAGCATTTGCACTTGTCTCCACCTCTCCATCGTGACACTCTTGCCTCACTCTCAAAATTAATAAGAACATAAAATGCAACTTGTCATATTGCTGAGAAACCTCAAAGTGCGAAGCCCTCGGTCCTTAATAATTTTCGGTCAAAAAACTTTCTGTAACTGGAGACTTCATCCATAAATGTTACTTGTAACATTACATAGGCTAAAACCCTCATCAAATCTGTGCTTCATGCACACATGAGGACAGATATTACAGTAAATAAAATTCACAATCTTCTCTTAGCAGCAGTGTTACTTTTAAGATTGAAATCTATTTCAGCCAATAAGCAAGCTTAATAAATTACCCAAATTCATTCATTTACTCATCTTTGGTAATTGATTTTTTTCTGGTGGTGACTCTACTAAATCTCTAATAAATATTAAAAACAAAAAGGACGCAATCTACAATATTAGTTATAACACAGTGCTGTAGAATTCTCAATATTGATTAATTGGAAGGTGTGGATTAATTTTCTATAATTGGAGCTCTGACAGTAGTTCCTGGCTGCAAGGCAAATCGCAGGTTCATATTAATGCTCTCATTCTAACATGGTAATGGATCAACAACATCATGCTACCTTGAGGCACGGATTAATTAAATTGTATAGACATGCATTAAGTGAATATGAAAATAAAAAGTCACATACGTTAATAACATGTATTGGTTCAGATATGCATGATTGCATCAAATTTACTCTAACATAAGGAGTGCCTCTATGCAAATATCCTTCACTGTTATATATTTAAGCAATGAAGAGCAAGAGCTTTTACTTATTCTGCTTCAACACACACCATGATCTCTACCTCTCTACTGCTGCTGCTGCTGGCAGCTGTACATTGTAAGTGTTTTTACATTTGTCATATAATACAGTTTTGATTACTTATAGCTTTTTGCTTTTACAACATTAAAATAACGTTTCTTTAACAGGTGTTCACTGTGTTGAGCTTATCCAGCCTGGATCGACAGTATTAACCCCTGCTCAGTCAATGACTCTGACCTGTAAAGTGTCTGGATATTCATTAACTGATAGCAGCTACTGTACAGCCTGGATACGACAACCTGCAGGAAAAGCTCTGGAGTGGATTGCATTAGCATGTGGTGATGGTAACAATTACCACAGTGAGAAACTGAAAAGCAGGTTTCAGGTTTCCAGAGACACGTCCAGCAGCACAGTAACATTAACAGGGCAGAACATGCAGATTGAAGACACAGCTGTGTATTACTGCGCCCGTTACCCACAGTGAGACAGATCAACAGCATCCCTGTACAAAAACACCCAGTGCAGAAAACTCACCAATACATACTGTATTCACTGACACTTTTTCATGAATAGTGTATATTATTACTAACATGCATGAAAATCAATTGTTTCTATCCGTACAGTGATGAATACTGTGTGTAATTATTTTTTCCATTTAACTAAATATAATATTGCATTTTTCTTTGGTTTGTACAGTAGGTGTGCATGTTAAACATTTAAGCAAGTAGATTGCAAATTTGTAAGAGTTTTATTCTAGGTGTGCTACTCCAGCACTTATTGTAGTTTACTTGTTATTTAGTGTTTTTATGGTAGCAGTTTGAGAAACTAGAAAGCTGAAACTCCTCTGTCCTGAAGAGTTACTTACTGTTACAAAATGCTGACGCTGGAGACTCCTTCCATAAATATCACATAAACATTTTCTTACAGAAAGCTTCAGATACTGTTCCATTTATTATACTTTTTGTAATGTTAAATAACATATTATCTAATCTGTTTATTATTCATATTAGGTGATGTAGAGAGGTCTACAAACATGTATCTGCGTTGCCCCTTAACTAAATGAATAAATTAGAGAAAGTTCAATTCAGTTCAATTCAATTTTATTTGATTTGCGCTTTTAACAATAGACAGTGTCTCAAAGCAGCTTTACAGAAACATATCAACACAGGATACAGATTTAAAGTGTGCAAATTTATCCCTATTGAGCAAGCCGGTGTTGATGATGGCAAGGAAAAGCTCCCTTAGATGATATGACGAAGAAACCTTGAGAGGAACCAGATTCAGAAGGGAACCCATCCTCATCTGGGTAACAACGGTTAGTGTAAAAGTAAATGAAAGTTCATTATGGTTTTTATATGAAGTCTGTTTTGTTAAATTAATCCACTGTTCAATATAGGAGACTTGAGTGCAAAATTCTATGTGGTAATTGCAGTCCTAAGGCCATTGCAGCAGTCGTAGTTCCAGCACCATAGCGCAGCTGTTCATGTGAAATTGAGGTCCAAAACCATTTCCATAGTCCTTCAAGCAGCACCATACTCAGCAATCTCCAGGCTGCACTGCTTTGGGTCGTCCTCAGTGGCAGAATGTAGCCTCCAGTTGAGCTCTATCCAGCAGTAGGGCATCAGGATGGATCAGGCAGGAGGCAGTCCAGAAAGCAGAAAGGGTCAGGATCATGGCATCTCCATAATATCATGTGTGACTCGACAAAAGGAGAGAGGGAGAGATAGGTAAAGAGAGGAAGATACTGTTATGTATGCTTACTATCCCGTAATGGATAAGACTGTGTACTTTGCATAAAAAAGGTCTAATTATGACAAGCTTGAGTAAGCAAATACGTTTTAAGCCTAGACTTAAACACTGAGACTGTGTCTGAGTCCCGAACACTAATAGGAAGACTGTTCCATAACTGTGGGGCTCTATAAGAGAAAGCTCTTCCCCCTGCTGTAGCCTTCACTATTCGAGGTACCGTCAAATAGCCTGCATCTTTTGATCTAAGTAGGCGTGGTGGATCATATAAAACCAGAAGGTTGCTTAGATATTGTGGCGTGAGACCATTTAGTGCTTTATAGGTTAATAAAAGTATTTTATAGTTAATGCGAGATTTTAATGGGAGCCAATGCAGTGTGGATAATATTGTGTGTTGTGGTCGTATCTTCTAGTTCTAGTTAGGACTCTAGCAGATGCATTCTGGACTAACTCCACTAATCTCAATCCGGACTGCAGAATCTCTCATGATCTTCAAAAAACAGCTGAAGACCCACCTCTTCCGTGAACACCTAACCAACTCCTAGACGGAAGAAAGAAAAAAAAAAAAAAAAAAAAACTCACACACAACGCACTTACACCTCTACTCTGTGCACTTTGCTTCCTCTGGTATTCAATTAATGGATCTTGTATAGTAGCACTACTTGTATTGTTCTCTGCTTGATATATCGCTTTGCTTATTTGTAAGTCGCTTTGGATAAAGCGTCTGCCAAGTGAATAAATGTAAATGTAACTGGAGCTTATTTATATTCCTACTGGAACATCCAGACAGTAAGGCATTACAGTAATCTAATCTAGAGTGACAATATGTTAGAAATATCTTAGAAATATTTCTGAGATGTAAGAAGGCTATCCTAGTAATATTATCTACATGAGCATCAAATGATAGACTGGAGTCAATAATCACTCCGAGGTCTTTAACTGCTGTACATGATGAAACAGAAAGACCATCCAGAGTAACCATGTGATCAGAATGATTACTTCTAGTTACACGTGGGCCTAATAGAAGTATGTCTGTTTTATCAGAATTAAGTAAAAGGAAGTTGGTTAACATCCAATGTCTAATGTCCTTTACACAATCCTCGACTTTACTAAGCTTCTGTCTGTCTTCTGGCTTCGCTGAAACGTACAACTGTGTATCATCAGCATAACAGTGGAAGCTAATTCCATGTTTACGAATAATTTGTCCTAGGGGTAACATATATAAAGTAAAAAGCAGTGGGCTAAAACAGAACCCTGTGGAACTCCAAAAGTAACCTCAGTACGGATGGAGAAATCACCATTTACATTTACGAACTGATAACGATCGGTCAGATAAGACGTGAGCCAGGAGAGGACTGTTCCCTTAATGCCAACAACATTTTCTAATCTATCAAATAGAATAGTGTGATCTATAGTATCAAAAGCTGCACTAAGGTCGAGTAACACAAGCAGCAAGACACAACCCTGATCAGAGGTCAGTAGAAGGTCATTTATTACTTTAACTAACTCTGTCTCTGTGCTATGATGAGGTCTAAATCCTGACTGATACATTTCATGAATGTTGTTCCTATCCAAGTACGAGCATAACTGCTTTGCTACAAACTTTTCTAAGATCTTAGAGATGAAGGGGAGATTTGATATAGGTCTATAGCTGGACAATTGAGATGGGTCAAGGTCAGGGTTTTAATCAAGGGTTTAATAACTGCTAATTTAAGTGATTTAGGTACATAGCCAGTGCTAAGGGAATAATTTATTATATTTAAAAGTGGTTCAATTACTCCTGGACAAATCTGTTTAAACAAACATGTACGTACGGGATCTAGTATACAAGTTGATGAATTGGCTGAAGAGATTAATGTAACTAGTTTGGTCTCTCTAAGTGGAGCAAAACACTCTAAATATTCATCTGATATTACTACATTGTCATGTAGTGGGTTTGTTTCAGCACTGTCCGGTTTTAATTTAATGGCCTGTATGTCACATCTAATATTTTCAACCTTATCAATGAAAAATTCCATGAAATATTCACTGCTATGTAATGATTGAGTGTTTTTCTCTGTAGTGGTTTTATTCCTAGTTAATTTTGCTACTGTGTTGAAAGGGAATTTAGAATTGTTTTTGTTATCTCCTATTAAGGATGAAAAATAGATTTTTCTAGCTTCACTAAGAGATTTCCTATATTTCAGTAGGCTCTCCTTCCATGCTGTTTGAAATATCACCAGTTTGGTTTGATGGCATTTACGTTCTAAATGTTGAGATGTCTGTTTTAAGGTACGCGTTTGATTGTTATACTAGGGTGCTAATTTTTTCTCTTTAATTATTTTTCTTTTGAGTGTAACTACTCTATCTAGCGTGTAACCGAGTGTTGACTCCAAGCTTTCAGTCGCCTGATCATGTTCTATGGGATCTGACGGTGTTCCAAATCTAACTGATGTTTCTGTGAGGTTATTTATGAAGCTTGGTGTAGTAGCTGATGTGTAGGTACGTTTAACACGGTAGCGAGGTGAGGTGGAAATATTATGATCAATATGTATAATGAATGAGATAAGATAATGGTCTGAGACAACTTCAGACTGTGGAAGAATTTCAATATTTTCTAAACTTAATCCATATGTTAGTATGAGGTCAGGAGTGTGACCACCATTATGAGTAGGCCCGATTGCATAATGATTAATCCCTACTGAATTTAAGATGGACACAACCGCTGTTCTTAGACGGTCTTCCAGGTTATCAAAATGAATATTAAAATCTCCAACTATTAATGCTTTATCTACAGACACAACCAGGTTTGAGACAAAGTCTGCAAATTCACTAAGAAATTCAGTATATGGCCCTGGGGGTCTGTAAATTTTAATTAGAGGAATTGACATTTTTTGTGGCTACATAACTTACACTGGTATAAAGAATTAAATTTATGACTATATTTTCGTGTGACGACTAGATTTTGACTATAGATGAGACCAACACCTCTTCTACCAGTTGAACGAGGCTGATGTACATAACTGTATCCAGGAGGACTGGCTTCATTTAATGCTATGTATTCGTTTGGTTTAATCCAAGTTTCCATTAAACACATTAAATTGTATTGCTGATCAGTAATGATGTCGTTAACAATAAGAGCCTTAGACGCAAGAGATCTAATGTTTAAAAGTCCTAGCTTCAGATGAAAAGTGCTGGCTGTGCATTCAATATGATTAAATTTTATGTTAATTAGGTTACGAAGACGGATTTTCCGAGGTTTTCTATATATTTGCATAGCTCAGGGAACAGACACAGTCTCTAAAGAATGTATTACCGGTGCTGGACTATTAATTGAACATTGATTATAATGAACGTTGTTATTGTCGGAAGATGTACTTACGTTAGGCAGTCACTTGGAATGTAGCACCTTGGAGATGTTGTCAGACAGCAGTTCCGCTCCAATGCTGCTGGGGTGCAGGCCATCAGGATGAAACAACGTAGGACGCTCCCAGAACAGATTCCAGTTATTGACAAACACCAGATTCTGCTCATTACACTAAGAGACTAACCAATCATTTAAAGCAAGAAGTCTACTGAACTTTTCTGCTGCACGTCTGAATGTGGGAAGAGGTCCAGAGACGATGATCTTCGCGGTGGGTGATCTGCCTCGTACCGTCTTGATCAGGCTGGCGAAGTCCCTCTTCAGAACCTCTGACTGCCGCAGCCTGATGTCGTTCGTCCCTGCGTAGGCATGCCGGATAATAAAAGACCAAAAGTTTGCACTGGTACTGTGGCGCGAGACCATTCAGTGCTTTACAGGTCAGTATTAGTATTTTAGAATCAATGCAAAATTTTACTGGGAGACAATGCAGTGTGGATAACTTAAGGGTGATAGGGCTGGACTAACTGGAGCTTGTTTATAAACCTACTGGAACATCCAGAAAGTAAGGCATTACAGTAATCCAGCCTAAAGGTGACAAAAGCATGAACTAATTTTTCTGCATAATGTAGTGACATTATATTTATTATCTTAGCAATATTTCTGAGATGAAAGAAGGCTATCCTGGTAATATTATCTATATAAGCGTCAAATGAAAGACTGGTGTCTATAATCACACCAAGGTCTTTTACTGTTGCACATGCCAAAACAGAAAGGCATCTAGAGTTACTATGTAATCAGAGAGCTTACTTCTAGCTGCATGTGGTCCAAGTACAAGTACTTCGGTCTTGTAAGAATTAAGCAGAAGGAAGTTAATAAGCATCTAATGTCTAATGTCCTTTACATTATGACAAGGAGGAGGGAATAGCCAGGCTGTGAGGACCCACACCTGGCTATGATTTGGCTAAACAATGGGAGAGAGAGAGATAAATTAGTGACTGGAAGCACCAGAGAGGGTGAGAGAGACGCATGTGCACTTTGTGTTACGTTTACGTTTTTACATTATGTTTACATTCTGTTTAAGATCAAACTTTATTTATGTTCAGCCAGTTCCCGCCTCCTCCTTGCCTGACTTGTAAGTTTGGTACACTGGTGCCAAAACCCTGGAAGAAGGAGGGACATGCTGTCAAAGAGTTCTCGCTGCTTGGTGAGGATCACGATGCCAAGGAGGCAGTGGTGCTGGAGCGGTTGCCGAGGAGGATAGAGGAGTTGCTGCTGCCTGCCAGGATGTGGAGGAACAACTGCTGTCCACCTGAAAGGGGAGGAGTGGTTTCCGGCTGTCAGGGTATAGAGGACCCGCTGTCCACCAGGGAAGCAGAGATGTGGGAACCGTTCACCTGAAAAGGGCAGGAGTCACAGACGCACACTTGGAAGTCCAATGCCATCACCTGATGTTGTGGGGGATTACTTTCCAAATGGCTGAGAACCAGATTACAGCGAACCAGAAAGTTTTTTTCTCTCTCTACTCTCTTTCTCTCTGGCTCTCTCTCCTGCTCACATGTTCTCTCACCCCTCTTCCTCCCCTCGTCTCTCCTTTTGCTTGCAGGCTGCCCTCCCGAAAGGGTGGGAGGGGGTGTGGGCCAGAGGCCTGAATCTGGTGGCGGAGGAGTGTGGCGAGGAGGAGGGAGTGGCCAGGCTGCTGATTATCGGTATTGACCGATATCACTCTGAATAATCAGTTATCGTTATCGGCTGAGAAATTTGGTATCTGTGCATCTCTAGATTAAATTAATATTTTTATTTCTTCAGCAGATGTGAAATATTAAAGCCTTTAGTCATTACAAGTGACCATGCAGACGAAACCTGGGGAAACTCTATTCTAGTCTCTCTGGACTCTAGTTATATAACGAGGTCTTAATGGCTTAATAAGAACAATTTGGAGAAACTATTTAACGTGCGCGCACACACACACACACACACACACGCACACACTCACTCATTCTTAAATGTAGAACGACAGCTGCATTCCTGAAAAGCTTATAAGCAAGAAATGAATAAATGGTGAGAGAAAAAGTTATGCAATCCCTTCTTGATTTATGAATACATTGGTTTGTAAAATACAGTTGCTATCAAAATTATTCAATTCCCATTGCAAGTCAGCTTTATTGTCAACATTTACAGACTTTCAGCTGTAGTGTAACAAACAACTTAAACAAACAAACAAACAAAAGCAATTTAAATACTTCAACATAACACATGCTTCAAGCGATTTCCCAAATTCAACTGAAAATGCAACTTATAATGATTTCTCCAGTTTCTAAATTATTCAACCCCTTCATGGCAAGCATCTTCAGTACTTAGTAGAGCACCCTTTTGCTGTTATGACCTGCTGCAAACGAGATGCATAGCTTTTGTCAGCATTCCTGAGGAATCTTAGCCCATTCCTCATGAGCAATGGCATCCAGTTCAGTAATATTCTTGGATTTTCTGTCATGGAAACCTTCTGGATTTTGTACGCGCCTTAGTGTGATCATTGAAACCTCAGTGCTTGTTGCCATCAAGACTTGCTGCAGGTCTTTTGCAATCACTTGAGGCACAACCTGCCTTCTCAAAAATCTGGTTGCAGCCATTGATAGCTTGCTTTTTCTGCCCGTCCAGGTATTTCATAAATGTTCTCCCTAGACAGTTCAGGTATTTCATGTGTTCCAGCTCAAGCACACCTGGTGGAACTTGATTAGTTGATTAGAACACCTGTTTTGCATATTTGCGCCATTGTGAGGGATTTTATTCAGGGGGTTGAATAATATTGAAACTGCAGAAATCATTATAAGTTGCATTTTCAGTTGGATTTGGGGAAACCACTTCAATCATTCATTGTATTGAACTATTTCAATTGCTTTTATATGATTTGTTCATTGCAAACAGCTGAAAATCTGTCAATTTTGACAATAAACCTGATTTGCAAAGGGGTTGAATAATTTTGATTTCATACTGTATATCTCAGAATAGACTTGCTTCAGACAATTTTTTTTTTTAATTTGCATTATTTCACTTAACTCTATTCTAATAATATATTAAGTAGTTAAAACCTCTGAAAACCTTGGTAATAAGAACTAGCAGCAACATCTTTTGCTGGAATATAGAGATTTGCTCTTTGTGGTTTCTCAGCAACTGTGTGTGTGTGTGTGTGTGTGTGAGAGAGAGAGAGAGAGAGAGAGAGAGAGGCAAACTTGTATTATGTTTCTTTAATTATTAATAAATTGCCAAATAATTTCTCAACATTCAATGGCATAAGAGAAACAACAAACTGGAGGACATGAAGTTATAAGAAAATAATCACCTTTGGTGCAGTAAAAACCACATCATAACACCATTGCATTTATTATTTTCAATGAAGCACTCCTTGTCTTCATTGCATACTATAGTTAAATTCCAGTATGTTGACTTAATATAATAAAAGACCTGATAGTGCATAAGCTCAACCATTACCAACTGTCTAAAGATTTGTGTTAAGTAAAATATAAACTGAAACAGAATCCATCAAATTTCCTATAAGATAAGGAGTGTCTCTATGCAAATGTCCTTCCCTGTTATATATTTAAGCAATGAAGAGCAAGAGCTTTTACTTATTCTGCTTTACACACACCATGATCTCTACATCTCTACTGCTGCTGTCAGCCGTACACTGTAAGTGTTTTTACATTTGACATATAATAAAGTTTTGGTTACTTAAAGCTTTTTTGCTTTTCCAACATTAAAATAACTTTTCTTTAACAGGTATTCACTGTGTTGAGCTGATGGCAGCTACTGTACAGCCTGGATACGACAACCTGCAGGAAAAGCTCTGGAGTGGGTAGGACGTATATGTAGTAGCGGTGGCACTGACTACAGTGAGAAACTGAAAAACAAGTTTCAGATTTCCAGAGACACGTTCAGCAGAACAGTGACATTAACAGGGAAGAACATGCAGACTGAAGACACTGCTGTGTATTACTGCGCAAGAGTCACAGTGACACAGAATAGTGGATTCCCCTTACAAAAACTTTGAGACATGTTAGAGACACCACAATGTAACTAATCTCAAATGTAAACCATCTCAGTCACACTTTTACATTTTATCCAGAGGAATGAATTTTAATAGTTTGAATAGTTTTAAACACACAAATAGTCATTTTTAAATAAAATATACATTGTTCAAAGATTGCTGATTTTAACCATTATGAATCTCTCTTTGTATAGAATATTTAATAAACAACTGGAATAAATGTTTAATCAGTAGATTGAGGAATAATACAGCATGTTTCCAGCTGTGTTGTGTTTAACACACAGTCTGTTCTCACAGTTTGAGGTTCTATATTTAAAACAGCTGAAGAAGGCAGCAGAACAAAAAGAAGTGAACAAAAACAACATCCAAACTGCATTCTCATGAGACTTCAGTGTAAATATAAATTATTTATCATATTTATTTATATTTATCAGATAAATATCTGGATTTTGTATATTTTTTTCTTAAATGATAGTTTTACTATTTGTTTGCTGTATGATTTTTGTGTGAACAAAATAAAGTAAAAATGTAATGACCAAAAAGAACAGAGAACATATACATCCTACCCTTATTTACCTATAATTATCTGCAGGTTGGTAAAAGTAACTTGTCATAGTAACGCCAAAGGAAGTAGAACTACACTATCCATCAGACCTAGCACGTTACATGCACACTAATCACTTTCACCCGTGACTCCTTCTGCCTTGTTAGCACCAATATTTAAGTTCTAATTTGTCAGCGTCTCACTTTTTTTTTGCCTTTATTTATTAATTTTCATATGATTCATTTACATATGATTCATTTTCATGTGATTCATATTCATGCATGTGATTCATTTACATGTAATTAATTTTCATGATTAATTTACATATGATACATATGATACTCACTTTCAAGCTTAGGTTCTAGTTGTTTGTTGATATGTGTCTCTTTCTATCATATCCACATTTCATGCTAATGGGTCTTATTTTCCCAATTTTGTTTGTACTTTACACAATAAATTGTCTGCACTTGTGTCCACCACCTCTACAATTATTGACACTCCACTACATCACATCTAATGGTCTATGATGATTTTTCTATAACAACACAACCCCAAGTATTTCACTCCTTACTCAATGTGGTTATATTCTAGTGTCTTCTTTTCATATAAATTCACCTTAAAACATGTCTCAAACTTCTCATTTGTTGGAACATGAACAAAACTCAAAATAAACATGACACAATGTTCCATATTTTCTATATTTGAACTCACAAATTAGAGATGTTCAAGAGATGGGGAGGTTTTCACATGTAGATGGATCCATCATGTTGTGACACTACATTTACGCAATGAAGACCAAGAGCTTGTATTAATTCTGCTTCAACACACACCATGATCTCTACATCCCTACTGCTCCTGCTGCTGCTGGCAGCTGTACATTGTAAGTGTTACATTTGGCATTAACATGGCTTTGGGACACATTTTTGTTTTACAGCATTAAAATAGCTTTTCTTTAACAGCTGTTCACTGTGTTGAGCTGATCCAGCCCGGATCCACAGTAATAACCCCTGCTCAGTCTTTGACTCTGACCTGTAAAGTGTCTGGATATTCATTAACAAGTACCTATTGTACAAACTGGATATCGACAACCTGCAGGAAAAACTCTGGAGTGGGTCGGAGTTATATGTTATGATGGTAGCACCGCCTACAGTGAGAAATTGAAAAGCAGGTTTCAGGTTTCCAGAGACACGTCCAGCAGCGCAGTAACCTTAACAGGACAGAACATACAGACTGAAGACACAGCTGTGTATTACTGCGCTCGTCAACCACAGTGAGACAGATCAACAACATCCCTGTACAAAAACACCCCATACAAAGGCCTATTAGTTCACAAGTGCAACACTTATCTATCAAAGTCTAACTATAAAATCTAATCAGACAAATCACAACAAAGAGTTTAAAGTTATTTTTAACCTTTTATAATGTTGATTTAAACCATATTTCTAATATAGTAATGCTACATCTCTAACATTGCTGCACATTGTACACAACATTATAATCACATCACTTACAAGAACTTGTTATACTGTAGTATTTTTACCTAACAATAATCACCTCGACAAATTAGAATTTATGTGATCATGTGTGAGAAAGTGTGAGAGCATTTTGTCATGACTTTTAAGAGAGGTATAATTTTTCCGTGATCACGAGCCCAATGCCCTCAAGCATAGATAATAATTATCATGCTAAATTTCAAACATGTCAATATTTTATTGAAAATTATAGTATTTGATAAAGAGGCATATGTCCCAATATAAATCCACACACCATGTTCTCTACATCTCTACTGCTCCTGCTGGCAGCTGCTTCCTGTGAGTTCTTCATCAAATTCATTCATTTACTACAATAACAATAAATGTACAGTATATATTGTGTGAGATATCACCATGTGTTTTCCTCCACAGATGTGCATGGTGTTGAACTGATTCAGCCTGCTTCCATGACAGTCCAGCCAGGACAGAGTCTCTCCATCAACTGCAAGGTTTCATATTCAGTTACCAGCTATTATACAGCTTGGATCCGACAACCTGCAGGAAAAGCTCTGGAGTGGATTGGAAACATCTATAGCGGTGGGAGTACAGCTTACAGTGACAAACTGAAAAATAAGTTCAGCATCTCCAGAGACACTGCTACTAACACAATAACAATTGGAGGACAGAATCTGCAAACTGAAGACACAGCTGTGTATTACTGCACAAGACTCACAGTGACACAGAATAGTGGATTCCCTTTACAAAAACTTTGAGATATGTTAGAGACATCCTCTCAATGCAACTAATAAACCATCTCAGTCACACTTTTACTTTCTTCCACTGGAATGAAGATTCAACTTCAGCTTGTGTCATTTCAAACACACAAAAAGTAATATCCATCAAATAATTGCATAAAAATTAAGGTTAGTGGTCATTTTGAACATTTATTTTTTGTTTCATTTTACAGAATATTTCATGAATAGTTAAAATAAATATTTATTTGGTGGATTTAGGAATAAAACAGCAGGTGTCCAACTGTTTGTTGTGTTTAACACAATTTGTTTTCACAGGTTGAGGTCTAATACTTTTGGAACACAGTAGGAGGCAACAGAGCTCAACAAATAAAGTGAGGGGGAAAAGCCCCTGCAGGTTGAAATTCCAGTTTTGTCAGCATAGTGTGTGAGTTGTGGCTCTGGCAGCAAATAAACTAACAGGCTTCCCAGTCCCAATAAACATCTCTAGTCTCAACCAGATTTCCTGCAAGATTTCTAAAAACAAACAAAAACATCCTCCTATTTGTATTAGTATCTGTTCAGAACACATTATCATTTCATGCAACAATACTACTTGTTCTGTTAATTTTTTAAAAAAGCCATTAAATAATTGTGTAAATTGTACAGGAACTAAAACATGTTAGAATGAGCATCTCTCTGTAAACCTAGCAGCTTGAACTACTGTCAGAGCCGCTGTTATAGAAATGCAGCACCTTCTGACCACAGCACATACTATTTTATTAAGAAATGTTCATTTTGGATGGTTAACTATTTATTCTTTTTTTTAGGCATAGTGTTCATAGCATCTTAACAAAATATAGTAGTTTATTATGACCCTTTACTCATGTCTCTTACATTAGGGAGATGTGTGTGTGTGTGTGTGTGTATGTTTGTGTAGTGAGGAGAAGGAGAGCAGCTGAGTAGTTTATATCACTTTAGCTTTATACCATATACAGTTAATCCATCATTAATAATATGCCATACCATTCCAAAGCTTTTGTGCAGGTTGTTGAATCTGAGCTGTGTAAAGTGGATGGTGGAATTAGTGATAGAAGCTCCACACACTCAGCTCAGAACAAAACACACATCTGCAAGAGGAGAAACAAAGTTTAAATGTTTTTGCACCTATATAGGACAGTAGCTCACTTCTACTGAGGTAAAACTTGTAAAACCTTCTTTTAAAGGAAACATTTTCTGAAACTAGAATTGACACAAGTATTATCTCTTAGAAGGATTAGATGGATCCTCTAAATAACAACAGCAATAACCCACCCAACACATCAATTCAGACAGCTTATGTAAATGTACAATGCATGTAAATTATAACCTACAGTATATAGACATTGCTATATATATATATATATATATATATATATATATATATATATATATATATATATATATATATATATATATATATATATACAAATTAAACATTTACATTAAGTATTCTCATGTTGAATGAAATTGTTCAGTTGTTAATTGAAATAAAATATTCTGAGGTTATTTATTCATTATTTAAAATATGTTCATTAATAATTAACAACCATCTCTAAACTGATGGAAATGAATAAATCATAAGAACTTACTTGCATGTACACCAATTATTAAAAACAACCACTAAACTGAACTGGCAAACTGTAAAATGTAACATCGCTCTTATCCTTGACACTGTCACAAACCGTGACGTGAAGGAGATCAGACGGATGCAGGTGTAGTTCGAACGGTGGTTTTATTAACAAAAGAGGATGTCAAACAGAAATGAGGCAAGAAACATAAAACCTGGCTAACTCAAATAAACGAAGCTATCCTATGCTAACATGGCTATGGCTAAGTATAAGGCTAAGAAACGTGGCATGAAACATAAACTCTCTATATTTGCTATCTAATTCTAGAATAGACCTCTAAGTCTATCTAGTCTACATTGACCTTGAATTACCCGCGCCGTGTGTAGCACGGCTCACGGTATATATACACACACACATGATTAGTTCCGAACTGCTAACAGCTGCCGGCAATACCAAAACACACGTGACACATGACGAGACGGGACGAAGACATGACGTCAACCTGGATGAAGCATGCGCATGCGCACCAGCACTCAAAGCGTGATGCTGCACAGGGGAATCATGACAAAACCTCCTCCCGGAGTGCCAAGAGTCCTCCCCCTTCATTGGCGGCCCCAGGCCCCTGGGCTGAATGTCCCATGCAGAGCCAGGAAACTGCACGCTGTTCTTGGCGGAGCAGGGAAGCGGAGCAAGGTCCCTAGCTGAACAGGGAGGCAGAGCAACGACCACAGCCGGGCAGACAGGCTGAGCGACATTCTCAGCGGAGCATGAGACCGAAACGCCGTCCTCTGCAGAGCTTGGGAGCGGTGCAGCGTCCTTGGCAGAGCTTGGGAGCGGTGCAACATCCTCGGCGGAGCTTGGGAGCAGTGCAACGTCCTCAGCGGAGCAGGGGAGCGGTGCAACGTCCTAAGCCGAACAGGAGAGCAAAGCGACGTCCTTGGTGTAGCATGGAAACAGAGCGCTGTACTCTGTGGGGCAGGCGAACAGAATACCATCCTCCACGGAGCAGTCAAATAGCGCAGCATACTCAGTGGTGCAGGAAGGCTGAGCAATGTCCTCAGCTCGACAGGACTGCTGAGTGATGACCTCAGCTGGACCGGACTACTGAGCGATGACCTCAGCTGGACAGGACTCCTGAGCGACGACCTCAGCTGGACAGGACTGCTGAGCAGCGTCCTCAGCTGGACAGGATTGCTGAGCAACGACCTCAGCTGGGCAGGACAGCTGGATAGCTTCCTGGGCTGTTCAGGGCAGCAGGACAGTCTCCTCGGCTGGGCTGGACAGCAAGACTGTTTCCTCGGCTGTGCAGAGCAGCAGGACAGCCTCCACGGCTGGGCTGGACAGCATGACAGTTTCCTCAGCTGGCAGGAGCTCCACCGCCGAGACCTTTGGCTGGGGCTTGGACTGGAGGCGTGGCTGTGACTTGGACTGGAGGCGTGGCTGGAACATGAGACGTGGTTGTGGCTGGGACGTGAGGCGTGGCTGTGGCTGGGACGTGAGGCGTGGCTGTGGCTGGGACGTGAGGCTTGGCTGTGGCTTGGACATGAGGATTGGCTGTGGCTTGGACGTGAGACTTGGCTGTGGCTTGGGGGGGGGGGGTGGGGTGACGGAGAGGGGGGGGGGGGGTTGGAAGGGAGAGGTTGGCTGTGGATGGGCTTGAGACTTGGCAGTGACTGGGACTTGAGACTTAGCTTGGTGCCTCACCCGCTCATAGTGAACATGGAATGGGAGCTCAGCACTAGTCGCCACCTTAACTTCCTCCAGCAATCTATCCAGGTTGTAACTTTGCCCTGGTTCTCCGAACTCCTTCAAAAACAAGTCCACAAAGTGCCTGCTATCCTCCAGCACCCAGCGTCTCGTGGCTGCTACCGAAAAAGCCATCGTACCGATCATGCATGTCCTCGAAAGTCCGTTGTGCAAAACTCATAGAATCCAAGGCGGGGATACTTGGCATAGGCTCCCGGGTTCAGCATCCTCTCCGTTCTTGAGCTGCATCCATTGTAGAGGCGGGTATTTCTGTCACAAACCGTGACGTGAAGGAGATCAGATGGATGCAGGTGCAGTTCAAATGGTGGTTTTATTAACAAAAGAGGATGTCAAACAGAAACGAGGCAAGAAACATAAAACATGGCTAACTCAAATAAACGAAGCTATACTATGCTAACATGGCTATGGCACGAACATGGCATGAAACGTAAACTCTCTGTATTCTCAATCTAATTCTAAAATAGACTTCTAAGTCTATCTAGTCTACATTGACCTTGAATTACCCACGCCATGTGTAGCAAGGCTCACGGTATATATACACACATGACGAGACGGGATGAAGACATGACGTCAATCCGGTAGAAGCATGCGCATGCGCATGCGCACCAGCACTCAAAGCGCGCTGCTGCACGGGGGAATCATGACAGACACATGCAAAATCAGCCAGTGGAGGTTCATATTATAGACCTGACTCTATTGGTTAAATGGAAGTCTAGGCAAATCCATTCTGTTATTATTTGCTCTACATTAAATCAGCTTGTTGCTCAGCTAAAGCTCATATCATCAAACTGAATTACAGAACTTCTAAACATCACAGAGTATGATTATGGGGCTAGGCGTCATTCTGCAGTACATTTTAATACTCATGCTAACACGAGGTATCTGAGACTTCTTTATATGTTTACCACTAAGTGTATGATTTAATCCATTAATAATTTTTTTTGGTTGTTTTATCTGGCAGGTTTTTGCAGTGCTGAGATCAGACTTGAAGAGAAGAGACCTGGGGAAACTGAAGATCTCCTGTAAAATAAATGCAAATTCAATGACAAGCCACAACATACACTGGATCTGACAGAAACCAGGGAAAGCACACAGTGCTTAGAGACCAAGAGTCTGAGGACAGAGGACACCGTGGTTTATTACTGCGCCCGACAAGTCACAGTGACTGGATCTGAGAAAACAGCTGAACTAAAACCACACTCATTTTTCACACAGTATTTTATTGAACAAATCATTACTGTTGTCATTTATGTAAATGATGAATATAACCCCCTCTTACTGTGGTTAATAAACTGCTCAATTACATTTTGTTTAGAATTGTTTATATTACAAACCAGAAACAAATTAATATGTATTATCCCTTGTAATGTTTAGTTATTATGGAGTTACTGCAGAATTCAGATTCTGTAAAGTCCAGATGTTATATACATGGATGAGTATTTATTAATCACATATACATTACAGCACAGTGAAATAATTTTTTTGTTCGCATATTTTTTTGTTCGCATGTTAGGAAGCTGGGGTCAGAGTGCAGGGTCAGCCATGATACGGCACTCCTCGAGCAGAGATGATTAAGGGCCTTGCTCAAGGGCCCCAACAGTGGCAGTCTACAGTCAAGCATGGTGGTGGGAGTGTCATGGTCTGGGGCTGCATCAGTGCTGCCGGCACTGAGGAGCTACAGTTCATTGAGGGAACCATGAATGCCAACATGTACTATGGCATACTGAAGCAGAGCGTGATCCCCTAATTCAGAGACTGGGCCACAGGGCAGTATTCCAGCATGATAACCTCCAAGATGACTACTGCCTTGCTAAAGAAGCTGAGGGTGAAGGTGATGGACTGGCCAAGCATGTCTCCAGACCTAAACCCTATTGAGCATCTGTGGGGCATCCTCAAGCGGAAGGTGGAAAAACACAAGGTCTCTAACATCCACCATCCGTGATGTCGTCATGGAGGAGTGGAAGAGGACTCCAGTGGCAACCTGTGAAGCTCTGGTGAACTCCATGCCCAAGAGGGTTAAGGCAGTGCTGGAAAATAATGGTGCCACACAAAATATTGACACTTTGGGCCCAATTTGGACATTTTCACTTAGGGGCATACTCACTTTTGTTGCCAGCAGTTTAGACATCAGTGGCATGACTTTACATTGTAGCAAAGCGTTGTCTTCATTTGTTCTTCAGTGTTGTCACATGAAAAGATATAATCAAATATTTACAAAAATGTGAAGGGTGTACTCACATTTGTGAGATACTGTATATATATACAGTATATATATACACACACATATATATATACACACACATATATATATATATATATATATATATATATATGTAACCCCTTCCTGGCGCCGAAAGTGTTATATTAGATAAGGTTACTAATGTAAATGGGTTTTTTAAATTATTTTAATTAAGTACTTAGCAGTTGATCGTGAATAGGCTAACCTCTATTTACCAGATGATGATATAGTATAACAGGCAGAAATGTATGTAAATGATTCAATCAAGTATAATAGCGGTGCCTCCACTGAAGAATTACCCCACTCACACACTATGAGCATATGGTTATTCCCCAGAAACAAATATAATATATATATATATATATATATATATATATATATATATATATATATATATATATATATATATATATATATATATATATATATGAACCTTATTAAATCAAAAAGAAAAGTTCAGTAAAGCCCGGTAGTATGTATAACAAAAATAAAAAACATTTATTATGCTAAACAAAAAAAACTTCAAACTGTATACATGTATTATAAACAAAATTTAGACCAGTAACTCAAACACTCCTTTCTAATGATTAAACACCAGGAACAGTACAGTTTGGATTTAACCACTTAAACCCCTTTTTTATTAACTGTTCAGAACCTTCACCAAGCCCTTTGGTTTTCTGTTGGGGCCCGTGAGTTGGTGCACATACAAACAAAACCCTCCTTGGTTCCTTCAATGAACGGCTACTATAACCTCTCCGTTACTCACGCCTCTGGAACAGAAGAATTAGCCGACTTGGACACGAGCTGAGAGAATTAATCCGCTGCACGCGAGGCTCCAGCAGGTTAATTCAGCGACACAGGTTCGGCGATGGAGTCCCTCCTCAAACAGACATAGCTACCATGCTACGTAGCACAGTTCAGCACAGTTCTCCACAGTCATCGTCCTTTAGGTTGCTGTGAATACTGCGACTGGCGGTTACAGCTGTCCGTCTCTCACGAAGACATTAGCTTAACGTCCACGAGTTACAGTTTGTACTTAGCTTTGTTTTTCCCAAGCTAGTGCAAGACAAACAAACACAGATAAGCTAGCTGCACTTCACCTTATAGTTCACCAATTTACCGACCTGCTAGTTGCTCTCGACTTTTCGCTGAATAAAATGATATTTGTGCCACTACTGTAATATAAGTTTAGTCTACAAACATCACCTCTGCATTAAAACTCTGGTTCCATGTTTAAAAGAAGTTTTTGATTTTCATATAACTGAATTTAAATGGTTCTCGCAATAACTGGCTTTTACATTAAATGAGAACTGATTTAAATAAATAAAAAAAAAACATTTCTTAATAATTAATTCCTGATGTTGATTTCAATACATTACACATAAAAGAGAGTTATTAGAGGAATAATGCACTTCTGCACATGCTACTGTAGGAAAATAATTTACTTCAATGGTAACAGTGAGTTGCTTCAAGTGAGGATGCATCACATCAACTTGCCCTTGATTATTTTGCTATAACAGCATGCCCCCAAGTGTTTTATTCCTTACTCAATCTGTCACTGAGCTCCTCTGCTTCTATTGTATTTTAGGTAAAGGTCTGGGTAACCTTAAGAATTTCTAACTGCTCATTAATACACATTCAGCTTCTCTCTCCTCACAGACTGCAATGATTCACCATCATCTCACTCACATTAAACAAATGACAGATAATTGCTCTTTGTTGCTAACAATATTGTATTATTATATATTTCATAACACTACTCTGCAAAGGTAATTATAAATAACTCTAAATGTTATACATTATATCATCATTCACAAAGATTTAACAACAGTGATGATTTGTGACCTGCATTATTTCTGGAACTTCATTCAGTTTGTATTGGATAACCTGGATTAGACACACAGCTGAAAAATGACAGTTTCTGAAAGGACTGAACATGTTTGTGTTGTACAGTGATCAGAAAACTTCATGTTCTTCTGGGTGTTACAGTGATACACAGTGATGTACTAAAAGGACTTGATATCTAATGAGTAAAGAGCAGTTATGGACTTGACAGCATGAAACACAGCTGGAGTTTTACAGTAAGATTTTACTCTTCATGGCTATTCCTCTGTGAATCTTTAAGTCTCTAGTGGACATGCCATGGAAATAATATACTGTGTTTGAACAATTTATGCAGATATACGCTCATCTCAACAACACAACAGCAGTTTGTGTTCATTTACAGAAACAATAATTATTTGAGATGGGACTAGGCATTTCTGAGTTCTGAGTTACTTTGCTCTAGCAACATTCATTCAATGTTAGTATTATTATTTATTGCATGTAGCTAAACATTTAATGATTTTTCATAGTTTTTTTTTCATGCATTTTTTTTTTTTTACTTTAACACTGATCTTTGTGTGTTCTTGTATTTCAGATTCCTGCAAACAGACATTGATTGAGTCTGAGTCAGTGATCATCAAACTTGGTAATTTTATAAACTGACCTGCACTGCTTCTGGATTTGATTTTGGTTGCTACTTAATGGCTTGGATCAGACAGGCCACTGGAAAATGGCTGGAATTTGTTGCAACTATCTATGATACCAGTAACATACATTACTCCAGTGCAGTTAATGGCCACTTCCCCATCTCCAGAGACAACAGTATGAAGCAGGTGTATCTGCACATGAACAGCATGAGGACAGAAGGCACTGCAGTGTATTACTGCGCCCGTGACCCACAGTGATACTTCTCCTTAGACATCAGTAAAAAAAACACATGCTTGCTATAGTCACATGACAAGCTCGCTTTTTCATAAGCAGTGTATTCTTGGAGGTCAGAGAACCAAAACATTTTGACTTTTTACTGTATTGTCATATTGACCAAAAAAAAAAAGACTATTCATATTCAACACTTTATCAATTTGCAGGGACATAAACATTTTTGGGCACAACAATAGTTGTCTTATACCACCCCATCTCAAAAAAAAAAAATCAAATCATTACTTATTTAAAAAGAGTATACTGTTTAAAATGAGATCTTTAAGGATTTAGCTTTAAATAAGTATTTGTTGCAGTGGCCAAATCACCAAATATGGCTTAAAGACATAAATACTGGCTCTCTTTTACTCAGTGATAAGCAGGTATCAGAAACGGAAAGTTGTGCAGTGCCACCTTGTATACAGTGGTATTTCTGATTTTCAATAAGCGCTATTGTTACACCACAGCCAGCAGATGGCACTGTGGCATGGCTCCTGTCTTGTCACGTGACTTTGTTTTGGTTCGCTTGCTTCCTGCTTGAGCATTTAGTTTAGTTTAAGTGTCTTTAATTTGCCCCAGGTGTCGATGGTTTTGGTTTTGATTATGTTCAACTATTTAAACCCCTCAGTTACTGAGCACTTCGCTCTGTATTATAGTTAATAAAGGTTAGATAAGTGATGTAGTTTGTATCCATGACTTGATTCATGATCTTGTTTTATGCCGCGATTCCAGTTTCTCATTTTCCTGTGAAGACCACGTTCTCTTTGGTTTTGAGTTACGTGTATAATAAATACTTTGATCTGCACCTGCACCCGTCTCCAGTCCCGTTCCATAACCGCTATCTACTGTCAGGGAGTGAGTTTACACTGGGGTGTACAAAATCAGGTAAACATTTTATTCAAGGCCTGCATAACACTGTCATATCATACATAATTCTCACCTAATTAACAATTATGAATAAAAAATCTCTAGCACCGTAAATTATCACACACAGAAATTTGAGGGCCTTGCAACAAACGAGCAGTGAAATAAATTTGCTCCTGGTACCACTCTTTAAAACTTACACAGGCTTTTTCTCCTTTTTTTAGTGACGTGTTACATTCCCACTTCGATAGTTTGCCAGTGATAATTTGAAATTGCCCAGAAAAACAGGATTTATAATAGCTAAGTGTCCTGAGATCTACAAAAATAGATTTGGCATCAGTGATGTGTGTGTGTGTGTGTATTGTAAGGGAAGTGCGGAACACAGATACACAGGAGGCTGGTTGTAGTGACACAGAGATTAAGGCTTTGTCTTACTCGGTGCTGTCTGTGGGGAGGAGGTGTGTGTGAGAGGTTTCATGGGGATGTGGCTGGCGTTGCGACGCTCTCGAGGGCGTGTCGGGATTTCCAGGAAGTGTGAGGGAGTTCCCCGTGCCGTCATCTAGCGCCGTGTCTGCTCTCACCATCTGGCGTCTTCGTCTGCACCCGAACCTTCGGAAGAGAATGAGAGCAATTAGAGAAATTGTGTTGCCGTGTCTGAGGTCGAAATACCTTCATGCAGCACATGGTCTGTGACCTAGAACTCAACCCACATGGGCCGAAGAGCGTCCTTTTATATCCTTCCCCCGTCGCCGGAGTGGTGGGATTCTCCCGACTGATTCCCCAATCGCCGGCTGGTGTTGTGTCGGCGGTTCCGCCCCACCGTGACGGTCCTTCCGGTTGGTGCAGTGTCTGTGCGGCAGTCGGGGAAGGAGTGACTTTCTTATCATGCACGCCGGCTGTTGGTCCGTCGCAACAGTATATATATATATATATATATATATATATATATATATAGTGTGTGTATATATATATATATATATACAGTGCCTTGCCAAAAGTATTTGGCCCCCTTGAACTTTTCAACCTTTTGCCACATTTCAGGCTTCAAACATAAAGATATAAAATTTTTATTTTTGTGTGAAGAATCACCAACACGTGGGACACAATTGTGAAGTGGAACGAAATCTGTTTGATTTTGAAACTTTTTAACTAATAAAAAATGAAAAGTGGGGCATGCAAAATTATCCGGCCCCTGTGTTAATACTTTGTAGAGCCACCTTTTGCTGCGATTACAGCTGCAAAGTCGCTTGGGGTATGTCTCTATCAGTTTTGCACATCAAGAGACTGAAATTCTTGCCCATTCTTCCTGGCAAAACAGCTCGAGCTCAGTGAGGTTGGATGGAGAGCGTTTGTGAACAGCAGTTTTCAGCTCTTTCCACAGATTCTCGATTGGATTCAGGTCTGGACTTTGACTTGGCCATTCTAACACCTGGATACGTTTATTTGTGAACCACTCCTTTGTAGCTCTTTGTGGCTGTATGTTTGGGATCATTGTCTTGTTGGAAGATAAATCTCCATCCCAGTTTCAGGTCTTTTGCAGACTCCAACAGGTTTTCATCCAGAATGTTCCTGTATTTGGCTGCATCCATCTTCCCTGTCCCTGCTGAAGAAAAGCAGGCCCAAACCATGATGCTGCCACCACCATGTTTGACAGTGGGGATGGTGTGTTGAGGGTGATGAGTGTGTGTTGCTTTTACGCACATTCTTTGGTATTGTGGGCAAAAAGTTCGATTTTGGTTTCATCTGACCAGAGCACCTTCTTCCACATGTTTGGTGTGTCTCCCAGGTGGCTTGTGGCAAACTTTGGGGGGGGTTTTTAATTGGATATCTTTGAGAAATGGCTTTCTTCTTGCCACTCTTCCATAAAGGCCAGATTTGTGCAGTGTACGACTGATTGTTGTCCTATGGACACTCTCCCACCTCAGCTGTAGTTCTCTGCAGTTCATCCAGAGTGATCATGGGCCTCTTGGCTGCATCTCTGATCAGTCTTCTCCTTGTCTGAGCTGAAAGTTTAGAGGGACAGCCAGGTCTTGGTAGATTTGCAGTGGTCTGATACTCCTTCCATTTCAAAATGATCGCTTGCACAGTTCTCCTTGGGATGTTTGAAGCTTGGGAAATCTTTTTGTATCCAAATCCGGTTTTAAACTTCTCCACAACAGTATTACGGACCTGCCTGGTGTGTTCCTTGGTCTTCATGATGCTCTCTGCGCTTTCAACAGAACCCTGAGACACAGATCACAGAGCAGGTGCATTTATACAGAGACTTGATTACACACAGGTGGATTCTATTTATCCCCATCAGTCATTTAGG
The DNA here is from genome assembly GCA_012411365.1 of Ameiurus melas. NCBI lineage: Eukaryota > Metazoa > Chordata > Actinopteri > Siluriformes > Ictaluridae > Ameiurus > Ameiurus melas. Next base: position 18,692,329 of record CM022753.1, read on the forward strand.
ACAACATTGGATCATTCAGAGATCCTCGCTGAACTTCTGGAGTGAGTTTGCTGCACTGAAAGTAAAAAGGCCGAATAATTTTGCACGCACCACTTTTCAGTTTTTTATTTGCTAAAAAAGTTTAAAATATCCAAAAGATTTCGTTCCACTTCACAATTGTGTCCCACTTGTTGGTGATTCTTCACAAAAAATTAAAATTTTATATCTTTATGTTTGAAGCCTCGAAATGTGGCAAAAAGGTTGAAAAGTTCAAGGAACCAATACTTTCGCAAGGCACTGTACATATATATATATATATATATATATATTATATATATATATATATATATATATATATATATATATATTTATTTATTTATTTATTTATTTTTCACGCCTACTTCACCTACTGAATTTCCCCTTGGGGATCAATAAAGTATCTATCTATCTATCTATCTATCTATCTACAAACTCCAGCTCATGAGCTTTTGTTAGTATCATAAGGAGGGCAGTGCTTTACAAATGTTCATCCACAGAAACTACATTACATCAAAACTGCTACATTGTTATTTCCTCTAAAAAGTTAGAGATGGTATTATATACATATAAAATTGAACTTTTCAAGAGACAGAAGTGACAAGTATGGCTACTTGTCCAGCAAAGAAGAACGCTCTTTTACTTACAATTTCAGGGTGACGTTAACTATACCATAAACATGAAGGCAACAGTTCATTCAGCCTCTCATTGCTCAACTGCGATCCCAAGCATGTATTTATATACACAGGCGCACAGTGGCTTAGTGGTTAACACGTTTGCCTTACACCTCCAGGGACCGGGGGTTTGATTGCCGCCGGGGCCATGTGTGTTTTTTTGCATTTGCATTGCATTGAACATGCAACATGCAACATCTGCATGTTCTCCCCGTGCTGCATATATACACACATTAATATATATATATATATATATATATATATATATATATATATATATATATATATATATATATATATTTCAACAAGGTTGTTGGCACACAAATGACACAGTCCATTTAAACATCAGTTTGTGCTGCAGGTAGTTAATGCCTTACATGAAGAAAAAAAAACAACCCTCCAAACTTGTCCCTCAGACAAGCTGGAACGGTAAATTCAGGAGATTAAAAATGAATGTAAAATGTCGAAGTTGCACAAAAAAAAGAATCTGACTGCACGATGACTGTAAACACGGATTTGTGTATCTACTGTATATAGTGGCTGAATGATGTATGTTCATGTCCCTGACTCCATAATTTGCTCTAGCGGTCTGATCTGATGTTTGCCAAGGAAAAAATATCCATCCATGTAAAGTTCATAAAAGTTACAGTGTTGTACTTGATAATTTATTAGTTACTAATAAATTTGAAACTCGGTGAAGAGTAGAAAATGAAGACGAAGCCCAGGTTGTGGTTGTTGTGTCTGGGCATCTGCTTCTGATCCCATCACCCACTCTAATCTGGGACTGATGTTCATTAGGTGAGTTTGTCATAGACGTCCTCACTGTCCATTCTGCGGAAGAACTTTTTCATCCTTATGGACAGGATGACGCTGGGCAGTAGGAAGAGCGCAGAGGAACCCAAACCGAACCAGAACGTGTTCATCGAACCGAAGAAGAAGCCACAGACCAGTTACTAACAGGTTTGCATGTGGCCACTTCCATCATCAGTGATGTCTTGATCCAATCTATATACTGTTTGAAGTAGCCATAATGGTCTGCTTGTATTTCTCACTTTCCTGATTGACAGTAAAACTCGCGTTGTGCGAGAGGAGATTCTGTGCTGCCTCAACGACGCAAAGTATTTCTGGTATTTTTTTTGATAGATCTGAGGCGGCAATCTCCAGAAACCTGATGCTCTGGTTCAGAGTGTTCATGGACTGCTGAAGAGGGATACACCTGCTTGGTGTAGATCTGTCGCAGTGTGTTAGTGTGGCCCTTGATTGAATTCTATACAGATCCATTAGGCAATCGGTCAGCGTCAGCATCCAGCTCACGACAGCAAGTCGACACCGTCACTCCTTTATTGAGCTCCTCCATATATGCTACAAAGTCGATGTCTTTAATGCTAGTCTCAGTGAAGCTGATGGGGTTCTCAATTCTGAAAATTTCTGAAAAGTTACAGCTTTGCCTCTGTGATGACACTGTGTAGACATCAGTACAAAAACAAATGCTTGCTATAGTCACACGAAAAGCTCACATTTTCATAAACAGTGTATTCATGGAGGTAAAAAAAACAAAACGTTTTGATTGTCTACTGCATGACTGACATGTTACCACTTACTGGCTTTTACTGCATGTGGCTTGTTGTAAATATTTTCTGGACATTTATACTGCTGTATTATTACTTAAGTCAGTTCTTATATATAAAAGCACAACAGTGTAATACACATTAGTTTGAAAAAGCTCATTATTGAATTATTTACTTTCCCCGGTACTTCCCAGTGTCTGTGTAATGAGTTCCAGCCTGTATAAAAGTTCTCCATGCATGCTGTTTTAAACACAGTGATATTTCACTGTGTGTCTGAGTGAGAACTATGAAAGCAGTTATTCACAGATATAGGACACAGAGCTTAATGCCATAACAGACTCACTCTTCTGGTTTTATAATATAAAATAAAAATACTCTACATACAATACATTATGCTCAAATAAGCAATTTTCTTATGATTTAAATCAAATAATTTCCTATGAGACAAGTGTGTGTTTATTTGGTCATCTAGTTTCCATGTGGAATGAGGTTTAGATTCATTTACAGGACTAAATTTATCTTTCAATATGCTTAGAAGAACATCTGGTATAAGCAACTTTTCCTGAAATCTCACCTCTGTAAAATAAGGAGACTGATGGCTGTTTCTGAATTTTAGCAAATTTCACTACATCAGCAATTACAAACCTTAAAAAATGTGTTCATGTGGAACATCCAGCATACAAGTTGTGTGTTCATTGTAATTAAAGGAATGATAAACTATTACAATAAGCTAATTAATATAAACCTGTGATATGCCTTTCTATAACTGTCAGACTTGTTGTTATTGAAAATTAATCAACACCTTCTGACTAAGAGAATTCAACGGTGTTATAAGTGTATTTAATATCTTTAAATATATATATATATATATATATATATATATATATATATATATATATATATATATATTGGATTTTTAGGATTTTTTTGGATTTTTTATCTTTATTTTGGATTTAAATAACATCAGAGAAGCACACTTCACAGAGAGTGAAGAATAAACTCCATCATAAAGACAGGGTTATAAATGATTTCATTTTCCTCTGATACTGTATCTGAGTTCTTTCTCTCTTTTAAACCATGGTGATACAAATACTCCAATGTGTAATTCATACTTTCTTAATTTGTTTTGCTGCTCCATGTGAGAAGTTTTTATTGACAGCAAGAACATTGTAATCTTTTTCTGTAAAATTACTCATTGAAGTTTAGCATTGTATCTTATTCTGACACTTACACCTCTACTCTGCACACTTTGCTTCTTCTAGAACAAAATTAATGGACCTTGTATGGAAGCACTACTTGTATTGTTCTCTGCTTGATATATCGCGTTGTTTGTATTTTCTCATTTGTAAGTCGCTTTGGATAAAAGCATCTGCTAAATAAAAAAAATGTAAATATGTAAATGTAAATATTTTGAAAACAGGACTTTTGTGCCTCTAGAGGGCAGTCTGTGCAAATTCAACCATCTCAGTCTGATGCAATCTGCGCATTTAGGCAATCTCTCTCTTCACATTCTGTTATGACTGCATCCAGCATCATGACTCTCAGATTAAACAGAATTACATGTAGCATATTAGCAGCCAGTGTTGTGCTGATCACTAACTAATGCTCTTTGTTACAGTGAACCTGATTTTATGGAAAATCATGAGGATCTGAGTGAGCAAGATGTATAATTTTATACAAAAAAATCCCTGCTTAAACTTTTCATTTGAAATGTGAATTTGTTTGATGTTACAGTGTATAAAAACAACTTTTTTTCTATTCAGAGACATTCTTCTTCAAATGGATTAAGGGTTCATTGAATAATTAAGGTTTCTCAACTTGTACAAATTGTTCTACTAGGAAACCTTTCTGATAGTGAAACATACTGTTGAAGGGATCTACATATAACCTTATAATCATCCACTCATCTATACACTGAGCAGCCTGTGGTTGTGGACTAATACATCCATAGTGGTCATGGACACTCCCTATTCAAATAGAGTCGGGTATAAACAGCATGTTCTTGGCTGTTCTAGTTTCCATTGAGCTCTGTGATAGATAACACTCCTATACACTTTAAATCTGGGTGAAGCAGAACTCAAAGAAGGATGATTTTAGGACATTGTATTTTATTTGTTCTCATTTCATGTTGAATTTTTTTCATGTTATGATTACTAGGAAAATTAACCATTCTGTCCCGATAAGCATTATAACACAACATTACCCAGTTATACTCTTCTCTTCCAGATTCTTATGGACAGTCCCTGACCTCCTCTGCTTTTGTGGTGAAGAGACCTGGAGAGTCAGTCACTATGTCCTGTACTGTCTCCGGATTCTCAATGGGCAGCTACTGGGTGCACTGGATCCGTCAGAAACCAGGAAGAGGACTGGAGTGGATCGGATACATTAATACTGGCACTGGCACAACATTTGCTCAGTCTCTGCAGGGCCAGTTCTCCATCACTAAAGACACCAATAAAAACATGCTGTACCTAGAAGTGAAGAGTCTGAAAGCTGAAGACACGGCTGTTTATTACTGTGCACGAGACTCACACTGACACAACAGACTCCAGAGCTGTACAAAAACTTACACAAGCACGTCCTCATGAGCTGTAAATATTCCCTCAGCAGGAAACTGAACCCCAGAGACATTTATTATAAACAACATCCATTCATATTAGTGCTCAGTTTAATTTCTCCTTTTATCTTACTCCATTAACAGTCAAAATTCCTCTGTAAAATTCTTAGCCTTTTATTTTATTATCTCTGGCTGGTGCTTAAAGCTGAAGACAAACATGAAAGCAACATTAATTATACACAAACACATTAAATGATAAAACATTCAGTTGCATTTCATTAAATTTTTTTTTATAAAAACATAACTCGTAAGAAATATTTTTAAAATAATTTATTTGGTTTTACATATGCAACACTAAAACTATATTTTAATTAAATGTATTGTATTTGTTCCATTAAGAATTTGTGTACACAGTTTTATAAATGGAATTTTTTTGAAGAGATGCTGTTCTATAGAAAGCCCGCCATAATTAATGTTAAACACATAACTCATACTGCATGCAAATCTCCCCAACCTCAGACAAATATAAATACACTGCAAGTACACAGCAGTCTCTGTGTTTGGTCGAGTACAGCAGAGGAATCATGAGCTGGCCTCTTCTTCTTCTGATATCCTCTGTGCCCTGTGAGTAAACACATCTCTCCACACTTTACTCACCTTTTTATACACTCCATATTTCAGTGTGAGTTGAAGTGAAGTGTGTTTAATAGCTTCTGTGTGTTTTACTGCTCTCCTCTTCTCAGATGTGCATGGCATCAGTCTGACCTCGTCTCCTGCTGAGGTTAAACCTCCCGGAGCCTCAGTGAAGTTGTCCTGTCAGATTTCTGGCTATGCCCTCACTAGCTATGGCACAGGCTGTAACAATGTGCGACGAGCAGTCCACGAGCAACAATGTGCTTTACTTAGATGTTCTCACGTAATAGAGGTTAGGATGGATGCAATTGCAGAGAAGAGCTTAATTAAAGATAGGCAGGCAGACAAATCCAAAACGTGAATCAAAAGCATGGTCAAAACAGACAAAAAGTCAGACTTTCGGCAAATGGGCATAAATTAGGATAAAGAAAAATCGTGACAGACATTAGCAGCCTCCATTTATTTTAAGTTAAAACTTATTTAAACGTATATAAATTCCTATAAATCCATCACATCTTATATACATAAATAAATCTTAAATGGTTAAAGGCAAGATGAACGCATAATAAATAATGCATGGAAAGATTTCCATGCTTTAACATTTCACTATTTTTTGCTTTTTCATAGACAATAAAATTTACCTAAATGTTAGATTTGCACTGTATATATTTATATTTAGTATATTTACATATCTGCACTGTCATAAGAAATTAACATTATGTTTTTCATTATGCTTTACGTCCCCTGAGAGGCGCTCTTTACACAACATCTACCCAACATGTTGCGGTTAAAGTGATAGAGATGTGGTTGGAATTCTTCTGATTATGAAAAAATTTAGTTATGAGAAAAGTACAAACTAGAGGCATGCATCAGAACAACAATCAGCTATAATAAAGTCGCAGGAGCGGGTGGTCAGATAAGAAGCTTGTGGGACCCACAAAAGGCCAGAAACATGAACATGGCAGTGTATTGCTGCTTCATCCTTGTTAGTGTCACTGTGGTTTAAAGGACTAATATAACCTTATATTGTGAGAAAAAGAACCAACTTAGTTTCTTAGAAATATCACAGTCAAGTCCAAACAAAATTACAGGGGAGGAATTAAAACAAACACACATACACACACACATACACACACACACACACACACCTAGTCCGAATGCTAACTGCCCCTTAACCCTAATTCTATGATAAAAATTCTACAAGCACAGATAATAATTATTACCATACAATTTGTATCTAATCCTTGTTGTGAGTTTTCTATATGTATAATTCCCTTTATTATCGATAATATAAATAACAGAAATTGGTAAATAGCTATCAGTCGTGGAAAAGTTTTGCTCCATTAAAAAGCCACATGTTCTTCATAAGATGAATCTCATGCCCACGTTTTAGATACATTTTAAATACTAAAATGAACACTGAGACAATCTCTTATTGTCAAATTCCCACAGAAGACCAAGTCTGTGCTTATTGAGTACATACACTACATACATCAAGATTGAATATGAAATTGAATCATTGAATGAAGCTTTAACTTTTACTTTATCAGTATGTGGGAAAAAAAATCAGCTCTTTGCGGTTTCTGTGTAATAAGCTGCATTTTTAAAATAAACTTTATAGTGGTATCTGTAACTCTGCTTCATCCCACCACCAGGTCAATGCTTATTTCCCTGTAACAGAACCCCTGCTGTGTTTTATTCCTTACTTAATGTGATCATATTCTAGTGTGTTTGCTTATTCACCTGAAAACACCTAACTGTCCATGAGCTGATCAAACAGGACTGATAGATATATTTAAAACAAAATAGACACGGAACAAATTATTATATATTTAAAATCTCAGATTAGACATATTTGAGACATGGGGAGGTTTTCTCATATGTAAGAATCTCTCAAATGTTCTCCAATATAAGGAGTGGCTCTATGTAAATGTCCTCCACTGATATATATTTAAAACAGAGAGATTTTACTTATTCTGCTTCAACACACACCATGATCTCTACATCCACACTGCTGCTGCTGCTGGCAGAAGTACACTGTAAGTGTTTTTACATTTGACATATTACAGTTTTGGTTACTTATCGTTTTTGTTTTTGCAACATAACTTTTCTTTAACAGATGTTCACTGTGTTGAACTGATCCAGCTTGAATCCACAGTATTAACCCCTGGTCAGTCAATGTCTCTGATCTGTAAAGTGTCTAGATATTCATTAACTGATGGCAGCTACTGTACACACTGGATACGACAACCTGCAGGAAAAACTCTGGAGTGTGTTGGATGGATATGTGGTGATGGTAGAACTATATACAGAGAGAAACTGAAAAGCAGGTTTCAGGTTTCCAGAGACACGTCCAGCAGCACAGTAACACCAACAGGATAGAACATGCATACTGAAAACACAGCTGTGTATTACTGCACCTGTTATCCACAAAGGTAGACAGATCTACACCATGCCTGTACACAAGCACTCATACAAAGTCCTATTATAACTTCTGAATTTAAAAAAATGTGTACAATATAACAGAATGACACACAAAGACAACACTTTTTCCATCCAAGTCTAAATGAAAATAAATAAATAAATAAATTTCTTAAATGTCACATAAAAGGTTAAATTCAGTTAATTTTATGAACATTTTATAGTATAGATTTAACCAGTTGCCAACAAAACCATAATCTCCATGTTCTAAACACATAGTCAAAAAAACCCGTTTTTTTTATTATGTGGATTTTATGTTTTATAGGGTGATGTTACCAGCATAACAGCTCATCCTTTGTTCCTCTTATACCATAGCAGTGTGCACATGATTGTAATGTTTCATTGACACATCATGCATTTTATTCAATTATAATTACATTTATTGTTGTGGCACATTCAAAAGATAAGTTCATGTTATTAGTTACATTATAAAAGCTACTGTATAAAAAGCCATTTTCTAAATGTAAACTCCTCTATCGTGAACACTTTCCAGTGGCAGAAAACTGTTATTTTTTCCCCTTCTGAATGTTATAAAATGTAGACACTGGAGACTCCTTCTATAAATGTTGAATAAACATCGCTTGTACATTTACTGTGTAAACAATGACCCACATATTTAAAATCGGTAGTGAATTTAAATGGAGCACTGCCATACACGTTCCTGTATACAAGTCATTACAACTGAAACAATACTGTATTTGAATGCGCTAATTAATATAAACCTAAAATTATTCAACAAATCAAAATTGAGGACTCAGTGCGATGTCATTAAGTTTTTTTTTTATACTGTGAAGAACCAGCTACAATCATTTAAAAATATCCCAAGTAAGTACAAAGTACAAGTTGTGTGTGTGTGTGTGTGTGTTATTGAAACTAGTAGCTGGTAAAGAAAACTTTTCTTTTATTAAAAGCCACATATCACCCATAAGATGAATCTCATTCCCATGATTTAAACACGTTTTAAATACATGCTCCTCCCATCATAAACACAAACAAATACGAGCGTCAGGGCTGGATATCACTCTATTTATGAGATGTGATGGACTGTTAAACTTTGGAGAATAGAGAAGATCCCAGTACAAACAACACACACCATGTTCTCTACATCTCTACTGTTCCCGCTGGCAGCTGCTTCCTGTGAGTGCTTTATCAAATTCATTCATTTACTACAATAACAATAAATGTGTAGCATATATTGTGAGATATCACCATGTGTTTTCCTCCACAGATGTGCATGGTGTTGAACTGACTCAGCCTGCTTCCATGACAATCCAGCCAGGCCAGAGTCTCTCCATCAACTGCAAGGTTTCATATTCAGTTACCAGCTTGGATCCGACAACCTGCAGGAAAAGCTCTGGAGTGGATTGGAATCATCTATAGCGATGGAGGTACAGATTACAGTGACAAACTGAAAAATAAGTTCAGCATCTCCAGAGACACTGCTACTAACACAATAACAATTGGAGGACAGAATCTGCAAACTAAAGACACAGCTGTGTATTACTGCGCAAAATACACAGTGACACAGAATAGTGGATTCTCCTTACAAAAACTTTGAGACATGTTAGAGACATCCCCACAATGCGACTAATAGTTCATCTCAGTCACACTTTTACTTTCTTCCACTGGAAAGAAGATTAAATAACTTGTCATTTTTAAACAGACATTGTTTTTGTTTTGTTTTTTCCCGATTCTTCAAAGACAGTTCATTTTTAAACATTATTAATCCCTTCATTGTCAAGAATATTTAATAAACAATTGGAATAAATATTTAAGCAATCAAATTCAAGATTAGTCCAGCATATTTCCAGCAGTGTGTTGTGTTTAACTCACAGTCTCTTCTCGCAGATTGAGGTGTAATAACTGAAACAACTGAAGGAAATAAAGTGAAAAAATAAAAGTGAATCCACAAACTGCATTCTCATGAAACTCATTCAGTATCACTCATTATCAGACACATATCTGGATTTTGTCTTTGTTTTTAAAGAGACACTTTCACTGTTTGCATGATAAATGATTACTGTGTTTCTACTTACCTAGATTTTTCTGCTGATATGTAACATTAAAAACAACAACAACAAAAAGGAATAAAAAAATTATAATTAAGAAAATTGCAGAATAAAATATACATCCTACCCTCCTTTATCCCTCTGCCATCAGCAGGACGATCTGAAACCTCTACTGGATTTCAGTGTTTCACAGTAACACAGTAAATGAGCATGTTCATGTACATCATGACTCATACATTTATTCAATTATGATGCAAATGAGTGCTGTGAGTCCATGCAGTATTTATGTGCAGCTGAGCTGAGTGGAGCAATCAAGTCTCGTCTGGATATCTACGCTGATGACAGTGGTAATAAATCTTTTGAAGGACAACAGAAATCACCAGAGATAATACCAACAGCATGGTGTATCTGAAACTATCTGGTGTGATCACAAAGGACACAGCTGTGTAGTACTGTGTATGTAAAGCACTGCAGCAGAAATATGAGGAAACACTGTACAAAAACATTACTGGGGCTGCTGATTCATTTTATCTGCTAAAACCATTTTTAGAACCCATTCCACTCTTCTGTTTGGATTCGGGATCCCTAAAACTTATTGAAACTTTAGACTAATTCCATAAATGTTACATGTCCAATTACAGAAAACTTAATCAAATCTCATCCACACATAAGGACAGTGTAAGGTTTAAAGCAAATAACAGCTTTATCTTCACCTTTCCTCCGTCAGCCTTTGTTGTCTCTGCTTCATTTACTCTAAAGTAAAACGACCGCATGTGTTATCACGGAGCGTATACGGCACCGGGACATACGGCACACTCCCATCGGGAGCAACTTGGGGTTCAGTGTCTTGCCCAAGGACACTTCGGCATGTGGAGTCACCCGGGCCGGGAATCGAACCGCCAACCCTACGATTAGGGGACAACACACTCTACCAACTGCGCCACAGCCGCCCTGTATGGTTGTGTATGGTTCGACTAACACAGAAAAGAGGAAGTTGCTATGGTGACATGTTAAACTGGCACGTACACATCAGACAGATTCTGTAAAGTTCATGAGACAGAAATCAAACTATAACCTAAACATTCTTATACATATCTGAGGGAATAGAGAATACAAAATTTCCCAACAGACAGCTAACACTGTCAATAAAATTCAGAAGCTTCTCTTAGCAGCAGTGTTACTTTTAAGCTCTAAAACTATTAATGTCCAATAAGCAATCTTAATAAATGACCTAAATTCATTAATGCAGTCATCTTCAGTAACTTTATTTCTGGTGGTGACTATCTCTAATAAATATTCAAAACAAAAGACACAGCCTATAACATTATTTATACCACAACCTTGTAGAATTCTCAATAACGATTATTCTTAAGGGCAAATCACAAGATTACATTAATTTGCTCATTCTAACTGTTACGATACGTGATCTTGGTGTAGACGGAGGCAGACTGGACACGGGCATAGGCGCAGATCGATGCTTTATTTACAAGCCTTGAAGATACAGGGCACACTTTTCATTCAAAGCACAAAACTTAAAGCATAACGTCAACTCAATTTACTTCCGTATTTAACTACAACTCAAACACGTATACATAAACATGTATGCACAAAATAATCACGAGCCATGCGCTCGGGAAACTCAGGTCCATAAATAGAGCAGGTGATCACTCTAATCGCCGACACCTGCTGAGAGTTCGCGGCCACGCGCAGCCATGCGCGGCCTTGCTCTTGCCCGACTTAACTGCGCCACAGCGGCCCCCAGTGGCCGTGTCGTGACACTAACATTGTAATGGATCAACAACATCATGTTACGCTGAGACTGAAACAAACCAGAAAGAATATCAATATTCAGTTAATTTGCATAGACACATGTATGCATTAAGATGAAATAAAAATAAAAAGGTCGCATATGTTAACAATGTATATTGATTCAGATATGTAGGATTGCATCAAATTTCCCCTAAGATAGGGAGTGTCTCTATGCAAATGTCCTTCCCTGTTATATATTTAAGCAATGACGAATGAGAGATTTTACTTATTCTGCTTCAACACACACCATGATCTCTACATCCCTACTGCTGCTGCTGCTGGCAGCTGTACATTGTAAGTGTTTTTACATTTAACATATAATACGGCTTTTGGGCACATTTTCCTTTTCCAACATTAACATAACTTTTCTTTAACAGGTGTTCACTGTGTTGAGCTGATCCAGCCCGGATCCACAGTAATAACCCCTGCTCAGTCAATGACTCTGACCTGCAAAGTGTCTGGATATTCATTAACTGATAGCAGCTACTGTACACACTGGATACGACAACCTGCAGGAAAAGCTCTGGAGTGGATCGGACGTATATGTGGTAGCGGTAGCACTTACTACAGTGAGAAACTGAAAAGCAGGTTTCAGATTTCCAGAGACACGTCCAGCAGCACAGTAACATTAACAGGGCAGAACATGCAGACTGAAGACACAGCTGTGTATTACTGCGCTCGTCAACCACAGTGAGACAGATCAACAACATCCCTGTACAAAAACACCTCACACAAAGTCCTATTAGTCCACAAGAGCAACACTTATCTATCCAAGTCTAACCAAAAAACATAATCACACAAATGACAGTGTTTAAAAGTGTTTTTTTTTTAGAAGTTTATAATGAATATTTTAAACCATATTTCTATCATAATAATGTAACATCTCTAAAATTACTGTGTTGTAATATTTTATATTTTACTATGTTGTAATCAATTATACACACCATTATAATCACATCACTTAAAAGAACTTGTTATACTATAGTATCTTTACCTAATAATAAACACCTCAACAAATTAGAATTTGTGTGATCAGGTGTGAGAGCATTTTGAGAGGTAGAATTTTTCTATTAAAATTATTCTAACATACTCAAGCACAGATAATTATCTTCATGCTAAATTTTATCCATGTGCTTATTACACTGACACTTCAATATTTTACAGAAAATTATAGAATTTGATAAAAAGGCATCTGTTATAATAAAAATCCACATGCAAAAGATTATTCACTTCCTTATGATTTAAACACGTTTGAAATACATTCTCCTCCCATCATCACCACATATTCAAATACAAGTGTCAGGGCTGGACATCACTCTATTTATGAGACGTGATGGTCTCTGTTAAATTTTGGAGAACAGAGAAGATCCCAGTACAAACAACACACACCATGTTCTCTACATCTCTACTGCTCCTGCTGGCAGCTGCTTCCTGTGAGTGCTTTATCAAATTAATTAATTTCTACAATAACAATAAATGTGGAGCATATCTTGTGTGAGATATCACCATGTGTTTTCCTCCACAGATGTGCATTGTGAGGAACTGACTCAGCCTGCTTCCATGACAGTCCAGCCAGGCCAGAGTCTCTCCATCAACTGCAAGGTTTCATATTCAGTTACAAGCTATGCTACATTTTGGATCCGACAACCTGCAGGAAAAGCTCTGGAGTGGATTGGATTCATTAATAGCGGCGGCGGTGCAGCTTACAGTGACAAACTGAAAAATAAGTTCAGCATCTCCAGAAACACTGCTACTAACACAATAACAATTGGAGGACAGAATCTGCAAATCTGCAAGAGTCACAGTGACACAGAATAGTGGATTCTCCTTACAAAAACTTTAAAACATGTTAGAGACATCCCCATAATGTAACTAAATCATCTCAGTCAAACTTTTACATTCTTGAAGTTGTAATACCTTCTGTCATTTTTCAACAGACAGTAGTCATTTTTTAAATAAAATGCATTCTTCAAAAACTGCTGATTGTGAACCATTATTCATCTCTACATTGTCAAGAATATTTATTAAACTGGAATAAATGTTTAATCAGTGAACAATGAATAATGTGAGGCATAATACAATTTATACAGGTACAATATTTCAAACCACTAAAGGAGGCAGCAGAGCTCAACAAATACAGTGGTGGGGGGAAAAAAAGCCCCTGGAAGTCCAACACTGTAATAGTTGTGGCATTCTCAAGTGGAGGGAAAACACTTATCCTGAATTCAGTAAATCTACACCACCCAGGGGGAGAACCAGGGAAATACTCACAAACAAAGGCACACGGATAAGTTCCACCAATCAGGGCAAGGAACATGAGAGTGAGTGATAAGTACGAATATAAGTTTATATATTATTATGACACTTAAGAATCATTAAAACTTGACATGTAAATATAAATTTGCTTTCCCATGAAGCACATTAAGGATATTAAAACTAAGCACTTCTCCAAGCCCGGGCTTGGAAGGGACAAGACAGGCCAGCTACAGCTTGGGAGATCATCCAAACCCACTGCAAGTCACACCAAAATCATCAAACACTACCTACACCATAAGGAAGTTTTTGTGTTGGCACACTGAGCATACTGTGAAGCACACACCACCGAATTAATGCAGCTAGCCTCCCCTGTCCCACCAAGACTCACCGGCTCCTGGAGAGAAAGAAGACATAGATTAACACAAGGTTACACAAACACTTAACACCAAACAAAGAAACAAATATTACAGACACTGTGGTGTGGTGGTTATAACACCCAGGCCCACTAACACCACCACACGAAATAGAGGCAGTTGACAGCACCTAAGCAGATCTAGAATTATGGTAAACTGTACAAATGAAAAGTATAGCTTCTATAGCATGGAGACAATAAGGCATAGCATACACCCTCTCATTAGTAAACTGGTTAAGTGGAACAACAAACCTGAAACAGGTTTGAGGCTAAGAACACAAATTTTACCACTCTTAGACTACTCACACTTACTATATGTGGTTACAAAACAAACCAGACATACATCCAAAACTAAAGAAAAGCAAAACAATACATACAACGAAGAAAATTACCATAAAAAAAATAAAAACAGGTAAAGCAAAACAATTGTTGAAGCAAAACAGCAGTGGCGTCACATGTAACGTCTTCGGCTAGGGGTTTGTCTTAGAGCAGTTTTTCCCAACTTCTTGAGCCAAGGCACATATTTTACATGAGAAAAATCACACGGCACACCATGTCACAAAAAGTATATATAATGTAAATCTAGTATCAATTTACTTACTCAGTGTGAAACCTGTTTAGTTGAACACAAAGCTGATATTCTTGCAGGAATTAAAGAAAGACAATCATGAAGATCTTCAACAGCTCTGAGTCTCTCTCTTTTCTTAGTCTTTATAGTAGTCATGCTTGAAAAGCCCAGCTTGTATAGATAGGTTGTGGAGAAAGGGAGAAGAGCTGAAATGGCTTTGTTTCCCAGAATGGGGAACTCCTTGGCAGCAGTCAGCCAAAAACTGTCCAACGGTAATCAGCAAAACTCAGATTCAGACCACGATTTTGTCTCAGTTCAGTTATGTCCCTTCCAAGTCATGTCCCTTCCAACTGCAGTTGAGCTATATGTGTTCCTAACCCAGTCAAGGCAATTAGTGGAAAGTGAAGGGAAATAACAACTTCTGCTCAAGACATTCCAGATGTTGACATATTGTCTCAACACCTTTGAACGAAATCCCTGTATTTTATCTGTGCTTGTGAGCAGGTTTTCATTTCGGCCTTGCATTCATGTGTTCAGGTCATTCAGATGTTGGAATATATCTGCCAGATATGCTAGTCTTGCACACCACTCGTCATTTGAAAGCAACTTGGCGTCATCGTTCTTCTCATTTGCCAAAAACACTTTAAGTTCTTCCCGCAGCTCATACACACGAGCCAAAACTTTGCCACGGGATAGCCACCGGACCTCCGTGTGGAGCAATAACACTTTATTCATCTGGGTCGGAATTTTCTTCAGGACCCAGGTCAGATTAAGTACTTTTTCTTTTCAAATATTTATCCATTGTTATTACCTGCTCTATCGCACTCGAAGCATGACTGTGGACATCCGGGTCACGCTACCGGAATGCATAGTCATTCTTCGCGCTGATACACTGCCCCCTGTCGGAAGAGCATTTAATTGTTTTGCCTGTCACTACACACCGCTCACTTAGCGGCGTGTAGTGACAGACAAAACAATCAGGTGAAATTGTATAATCTTCCACGGCACACCTGATGATTGCCCACGGCACACTAGTGTGCCACGGAACAGCGGTTGGGAATCACTGTCTTAGAGAACACGTAACTCAACTCCCCACTCTCACCTTAACACAAAGATCAGAGTATCAACCTAAATCTACCAAGTCCCAATGTGAAAAAGGGAGAGGTGCACTTACCATTAGATTGAACAAACACCAGACGCAAAGTTGTATAATATAATATACTGTGGGTCGACATACATATACATTTCATTCAGCCACCGGCTAAATGTTGCAATCACTGAACGCAATCTCTGGCGCAAATTCACCACAATGCACGCCCCACCAGCGCCTCTCGAAGACTATAAAAACAAACAAATTAGCCTTGAGGTGTTCACCTCATTATGCCATGAACAAAGCCTGAGCGTCCCTGAATGTTCCTGAACGTCCCTGGACGAACGTCCCTGAAATGACAGGGGAGCGAGGGACTCGGAATCACCAAGACACCTATATGCTTACCAAAATAAGGGTCCTTAAATAATCGGGTAGCTCTCATCCTATTGGACTACCAAAACCATATCCCAAGCAGAGCCAACAGGATAGCCAAATCACTTACCCTGCCACATAGGCATTCCAGTCCCAATACACACCTCTAGTGTCAACCAGATTTCCTGCAAGATTCCTAAAACAACAAACTTCCTATTTGTATTAGTATCTGTTCAGAACACATTATTTGTTCATTCCAAACAATGTATTCATATCCCCAAATAATTTCTCAGCATGCAGTGTCATAAGAGGAACAACAAACTGCGGGACATAAAGTTATAAGAAAATAATCACCTTGGGTGCAGTAAAAGTGTCACGCGGTGTGACATCAGGGAAGTAGAGCGGATGCAGGTGCAGTTCGAATGGTGGGTTTTATTTATAAAGATGAGGACAACCAGAAAAGAAACCAGAAACATAAAACATGACTAACTCAAAGACACGAAGCTATGCTATGCTAACAAGGCAATGACTAAGGCTATGGCTAAGGCTAAGGCTATGGCTAAGGCTATGACTATGGATATGGTACGAACATGGCATGAAACGAAGACTCTCTATAATCGTATCTACATTGACATTTACTAAATCTATCTATCAACTATCTAATTACCCGCGCCGTGTGTAGCACGGCTCACGGTATATATACACATATCATTAGCCCCGCAACCGCTAACAGCTGCGGGCAATACACTAACACACAAACATGAAAAACATGACAAGACTGGGCTTGGGACATGACATAAACCATCACAGACGACACGTGGTTATACTCGTGTCGGAATGTCACCGCTCTTGACATTGAAGAAGCAGGCGCATGCGCACCAGCACTCAAAGCGCGCTGCATCACAGGGGAATCACTCCTCCCGTAGTGCCAAGAGTCCTCCCTTTCGTTGGCGAGTCCTCCCCGGGCTGAATGTCCCAAGCAGAGCCAGGACGAAACTGCACGGCATTCTTGGTGGAGCAGGGGAGCGGAGTGACATCCTCAGCTGAACAGGAGAGTGGACGGACGTCCTCGGCCGAACAGGAGAGCGGAGCGACGTCCTCGGCCGTACAGGAGAGCGGAGCAACATCTTCAGCCAAACAGGAGAGCAGAGCGACTTCCTCTGCGGAGCACAGAAACAGGGCCCTGTACTCTGTGGGGCAGGTGAACAGAATACCGTCCTCCACGGAGCAGTCAAATAGCGTAGTGTACTCAGTGGTGCAGGAAAGCTGAGCAACGACCTCAGCTGGACAGGAGAGCAGAGAGACGTCTTCAGCTGGACAGGACTGCTGAGCGACGACCTCAGCTGGACAGGACTGCTGAGCGACGACCTCAGCTGGACAGGACTGCTGAGCGACGACCACAGCTGGACAGGACTGCTGAGCGACGTCCTCAGCTAGACAGGACAGCAGGACATCCACATCGGCTGGGCTGTACAGCAGGACAGCGTCCTCGGCTGTACAGGGCAGCAGGACAGGCACCTCGGCTGGGCTGAACAGCAGGACAGCTTTCTCGGCTGTGCAGGGCAGCAGGACAGCCTCCTTGGCTGGGCTGGACAGCAGGACAGCTTCCTCGGCTGTGCATGACAGCCTCCTCAGCTGGCAGGAACTCCACCACTGAGACCTCACCGTAGGCCTCTGGCTGGAGCCCTGCTGTCCTCGTTGCCACCCCCAAAAAAATTTCTGGGCCAGCCTTAGCAGACTCTGGCGTGAGCCGGACTGGATTCACTGTATCCACAGGCCGAGATGTCAGGAACTCGAGACTGGACATGGACAGCAGGAACTTGAGCCTGGACTTGGACAGCAGGAACTTGAGACAGGACTTGGACAGCAGGAACTTGAGACTGGACTTGGATCTGAGCTTTGGCTGCAGCTTGGACGTGAGCTTTGGCTGGAGCTTGGACTGGAGGCGTGGCTGCGGCTGGGACTTGGCTGCGGCTGGGACTTGGCTGCGGCTTGGACTTGGCTGCGGCTTGGACTTGGCTGCGGCTTGGACTTGAGACTGAGACTTGGTGCCTCACCCACTCATAGTGCACATGGAATGGGAGCTCAGAACTAGTTGCCACATTAACTCCCTTCAGCAATTCATCCAAGTCGTAGTTCTGCCCTGGTTCTCCGAACTCCTCTAAAAATAAGTCCACAAACTGCCTACTATTCTCCAGCACCCAGGGTTTCGTGGCTGCCACTCGCTGTGCCCATGTGCGAGCTGGGCCAAAAAATTGAGACATGATGAACCGAATAAACTGTCTTTCTGTTGGCTTCGGGTCGCACAGGCTGGAGAAGTACCATTGACACTCCACCACAAAATAGTCCGGATAACCAAAAAAACCATCATACCGATCAGGCATGTCCTCGAAAGTCTTTTGTGCAAACTGCATAGAATCCAATGCGGGGATACTTGGCATGTACTCGTGGGTTCGGCGTCCTCTCTGTTCACATGCTGCATCCTTAATTCTGTTACGCAGAGTGAGATCAGGGAAGTAGGACAGATGCAGGTGCACTTCGAACGGTGGGTTTTATTTATAAAGATGAGGATAACCAGAAAAGAAACCAGAAATATAAAACATGACTAACTCAAAGACGAAGCTGTTCTATGCTATGCTAACAAGGCAATGACTAAGGCTAAGGCTATGGCTATGGCACGAACATGGCATGAAACGAAGACTATAATCGCTATCTACATTGACATTTACTAAATCTACCTATCAACTATCTAATTACCCGCGCCGTCTGTAGCACAGCTCACTATATATATACACATATCATTAGCCCCGCAACCGCTAACAGCTGCGGGCACTAGACTAACACACAAACATGACAACACATGACAAGACTGGGTGGGGACATGACATAAACCATCACAAACGACACGTGGTTATACTCGTGTCGGAATGTCACCGCTGTTGACATTAAAGGAGCAGGCGCATGCGCACAAGTGCTCAAAGCGCGCTGCTTCACGGGGGAATCATGACAAAAAGCCACATCATACCACCTCATCATTGATTAATTTTGATGAAGAACTCCTTGTCTTCATTACATACTATGTTTATATTGTAGTATGTTGACTTAATATAATATTAAAACACCTGAGCATCAGCATAACCATTAAAAACTGTCTTAAGATTCTTGTTCATTAAAACATTAAGTCAAACAGAATCCATCAAATTTCCCCTAAGATAAGGAGTGTCTCTATGCAAATATCCTTCCCTGTTATATATTTAAGCAATGAAGACCAAGAGCTTTTACTTATTCTGCTTCAACACACACCATGATCTCTACATCCCTACTGCTGCTGCTGCTGGCAGCTGTACATTGTAAGTGTTTTTACATTTGACATATAACACAGTTTTGGTTACTTATGGCTTTTTTGCTTTCATAATATTAAAATTACTTTTTTTTTAACAGGTGTTCATTTACACCTGTTCACCTTAACATGTTCTCAGGTGTTTCTTTAACATTGTAATGGATCAACGGCATCAAACCACCCTGAGGCTGAAACAAACCAGTTTAAAATAGTGACATAGTCAGTTAATGTGTATAACCACATTTACACATGAAGAGAAAATGAAAATAAAGTCACATGTGTTAATAATGTATATTTGTTCAGATATGTAGGATTGCATCAAATTTACTCTGATAAGCAGTGTCTCACGACTGGCTCAAAGCCGTGACAAATGAAAGTAGGACATAGTAAAGTCGGTTGCAACACTAAACATTCATTAACATAAAAATAAAAATATATATATAAAACAAGGAATCAATACAATCATCTGTAATGTCTATCTGGTGCAAGGATGTTAGTGTATTAAACATAGAAAACAAAATACTGAAAAAAACAAGCTAAACTACAAAACAAACAACAGCCATAAACACAAAGCAACCAGGAACAAGCTCCATTCACACTAACACAGCCTAAGCTTTTGTAGAGGGAAGAACAGTGTACATGGTTCTCTTGATGAGCCTCCTAGTCACACCGAATGACCAGCTGTAGCAGAAAGGATAGAAGACCCATCACAAGTCTCTCTATGCAAATGTCCTTCCCTTTTATATATTTAAGTAATGAAGACCAAGAGCTTTTATTTATTCTGCTTCAACACACACCATGATCTCTACATCCCTACTGCTGCTGCTGCTGGCAGCTGTACATTGTAAGTGTTTTTACACTTGACATAAATATGGCATTTGGGCACATTTTCCTTTTACAGCATTAAAATGATAATTTATTTAACAGGTGTTCGCTGTGTTCAGCTGATTCAACCTGGACAATGATTTTATCCCCGGGTCAGTCAATGACTCTGACCTGTAAAGTGTCTGGATGTTCAGTAAGTGATGGCAGCTACTGGACACACTGGATACGACAACCTGCAGGAAAAGCTCCGGAGTATATCTGTCAAATATCTGGTAGCGGTAGCACTTATTACAGTGAGAAACTGAAAAGCAGGTCTCGGGAAACCTGAAACATGTCCAGCAGCACAGTAACATTAACAGGACAGAACATGCAGACTGAAGACACAGCTGTGTATTACTGCACTCGTGAACCACAGTGAGACAGATCAACAACATCCCTGTACAAAAAACACCCAGTACAGAAAAGTGATGTATTAGCAAAAGCAATGCAATTAAGGCTGCACAATTAATCGGATCTCGATCACGATTGCGATTTTGACTGCCCACGGTTAAATGAACATGATCGACTGCAATATTGATGTTTAAAGTTTGTCCTCCGCTCATAGAAAACTCTGCTGTTTTCTCCACTCAAATCAAGCACTTTCTGCACTTTCAGCCGATCACATAGAGCGGGGCAAGGCTGATGTCATTTAGTAAAAGCCGGAAACAGTGTTAGCATTTTAGCGCTCGAGCTGCTAGTTTCTCTGCGAGCTCCAGCGCGTGCACGAGGGGAAATTATGACACTAGCTACCGCGATGCTAAATGGCACTACAGAGGTTGTCGGGGACATTAAACATCATCACGCCGAACGGGAAAAAAGTTCGGAGTTGTATAGTACAATCGGAATAAAAACTACACGAAGTCCAAAATGCATCTACACCGAGCAACAGTTACTTTCACACTGCTTTTCATCTCCCCAGTCAACCGAACAAGTGAGTAAATACTGCAGAGAAGTCATTATGATGACGAGTAACTCTGAATATCATCTGCTTCTGTCAACTCTCCAATCTCACAACCACCATCTTTTATTGATCAGGCAAAATGTTCTCAACTTTCACTTGCTCGAGTAAACACAGCATGGGGTGGAGTAAATGAATAATAATGCTAACGCTACAAGGTGGGTTTAATTCAAAATGCTTTATTAAAAAATCCCTCACCAATCATAATCAAGAGTAGCAACTGTTCAGAAGGAGTTGCTGCGCTCCTCCATGCTCTTCCCTAACTCAAATACACAGTGTATTCACTTCATTTAAACTTAAGGTTGCCAGATATCACTAGAAAAGTCAGCACCAGTTTTCACGTTTTCCTTTAATACACCCAAAAACACAATATTATCAGCGGATATGGCAACACAGTACTGGGAAACTAACAATAAAATGAAAACAAACTAAAAATAAGTCAAAAGGTTCATCAATAAAATTAAAGACAGAAAATGTTCTTAGTTATAAATAAATAATTGAATATAAAAAATAGATATTATAATAAATTCATAAAATATGAATAAAATGAGAAATTAAATAATGTGTAAATACTATGGGTTGCATTTAATATCAATTTCACATTATGCTTAGTTCACTATCCCCTTATGAAGGATATTAACCTTTTCCCTAATACGGATCATGCTTGTGTTAATCTAGTTTTAAGTAGGACTCTTTATTGTTTAAGATATTTAAAAATAAATATTGTATGATTGTTTATGCTTGTATCAATTACCCAACAATATTTCTCATTCAAACTTTATAATCGCGTTGGCTTAAGTACATACCTCTCACGCAGACTGCCGAGAAATCTGAAATGATGCGATACATATGCTACCAATTAGCAAAGAGCACTATAACACAAATAAAGTACTCCCAACACCAAGAACAGCAAACTATTAAATAACTGTGATTTTGGCTAAATTAATACACTTTACAGAGCAACACATGCCATAAAAAACACAAATAAAAAACAATTAATTTTATTTCCTATATCTGTTACACAAGCACCAAATTGAGTTCTCTTTAGTGGCTTATTATGCTTGGACGGTCAAATAAATACACAGAAATCATGTCAAAAAGCTGGTCTGGCTGAGTATTCATGCTAACACAGTTATGTCTTAGGTGAATGTAAACAGCTGGGATGTGTGTCACTATATTGGATCTGTGCATTAGGTGAGAAAGTGACTGCAGTCTAATAAACCTGCTGTTATCTGTCGTTAAAGTTAATCAAACAACAAAAGACAAAGAGAAAAACAGACACTCACTCACTTGATTGAATAACCAGTAAATTTAATAAGAAGCACTGTATGTCATACAGTGAACTCTATTTATTTTACATTTAATTGCTTTAATCAATTTCTGTAGTATTTCTTACTTGAATACTGATAGACCTAACTGAGAAAACATATCATTATCGTGAAATAAGATTGTAGTCATATCACCCACCCATAAAAATTAGCATTTGGTGATTCCAGTCTTGAATTTCACCAAAAATGTAAAATGCACTTCTTAATGTAGTAAATATCATAAACCCCGCTGATAGGGATTTCTTTTTTTTTTTTCATTTTAGGAATTAAAATAAAAAAAGGTACAAGAACAGAGCTGTGTTCAGAAATGAGTTTGTTGTCATTCATAGACAGATTAAAGGCAGTAATAAAGCAGGAAGCTTGTTGTTATGATGTGCTGCTAAATGTGACTCTACTCTGTACTCTCTCTCTTTCTGCCTATATAATTGTGGGGGAGACATCAAATCACTGAAATGTCAACTGAACTGGACGACACCATATAGTGTGATACAATAATAAAACAGGTTCATTTGGATTTTCATAAACTTATAATACAAGTTCTACATGTACCTCTATATCCTTTATTTCTTTGAAACCATTTTAGTTGATGTAGTTGAGGTGCTGATGACAAAAAAAAAATATATTAAATGGCAATGGCAAGATAGAATAGTGATATTTTTGTTACAGTTTTGCTTCCATTGGTTTGTGAAGGTTAAAATATTAATTTAACACTCAACAGTGTTGAGTTTACAATTTGCAGTTTGAATTTGAATTACTTCCTGGACTCGGCCGGACTCAACTTGGACTCAGCCATTAAGGACTTGGACCTGACTCCATCTTGGCCCCTTCTGGAATCAGACTTGATTAGTTAAGGACTTGGTCTAGACTTATAGACCAAGGTGTACTTATAGGTATATACACTTATAGGTGTACTCGGAACCAACACTATTTATAATCATCCACTCATCTAGCCTATAGACTGAGCAGCCTGTGGTTGTGGATTTATACATCCATAGTGGTCATGGACACTCCTTATTCAAAGAGACTCTGGTATAAACCCGATGTTCTTGGCAATCTTCTTTGGCAAACACAATTAGTCACTGCAATTTCGAAAAGTTTTGTGATGATACAATTAATAATCCCTTACCTGTATGCAAGTGAAACAATCCTCTGTGTTGATATGATAAGGGATTCCCTGCAAATAACAATTATCTGAAACTCAAGATCTACTTCAGAAAAGTGTTCATGTAATAATAAGCATCTCATAATGTCCACTGACTAGAAATAGAAGAACCAAAACCAAACACTGGAGCTTGTAAAGAAGAAAGCCTGTGTGTGAGCGCGCAGTGGCTTAGTGGTTAGCACATTCTCCTCACACCTCCAGAGTTGTAGGTTCGATCGGAGTTTGCATGTTCTCCCCGTGCTGCGGGGGTTTCCTCCGGGTACTCCGTTTTCCTCTCCCAGTCCAAAGACATGCATGGTAGGCAGATTGGAGTTTACAAAGTGTCCTGCAGCAGGATGTCGGTGTATCTGCACATGTGAGTAAATGTGTGTGTGTGCGTGTGTGTGCGTGTGCTCTCTCTCTCTCTCTCTCTCTCTCTCCCCCACTGTTTCGCTCTCACAGGTCACGCCGACTTTCGATTGGAGAGGAGAAAATTGTGTGCCTTTTAAAAAGGCGGAAGAACGATATGTCGGGAGGAATGCGGACGTGTGGTGTATCTGTGATTGAGTGTTTTATTCCTTACTGAATATGTCACTAAGCACCTCTGCTTCTGTTGTATTTTAGCTAATGGTCCAAATGTTCATGTCTTTTATCAGAAATGTGCAACAGCAGTTTATTTTCAATACAGGACCTAGTTAATTTTATTTTATTCCTTGAAGTCTGTGGAAACGTAACCATCTCTAACTGCTTGTTAATATAAATTAACAGCGTCGCTGTCCTCACAGATGGCAATGATTCACCATCGAAAGGTATTAGAGGAATAAAGTACTACTGCACATGCTACTGTAGGAAAATAATTAACTTTAAAGTGGTAACAGTGACATTCCTTCAAGTGAGGATGCGTCACATTAACCTGCCCTTGATTATTTTCATATAACAGCATGCCCCCAAGTGTTTTATTCCTTACTCAATCTGTCACTGAGCTCCTCTGCTTCTATTGTATTTTAGGTAAAGGTCTGTGTAACCTTAATAATCTCTAACTGCTCATTAATACACATTCAGCTTCTCTCTCCTCACAGACTGCAAAGATTCACCATCATCTCACTCACATTAAACAACTGACAGATAATTTATCTTTGTTGCTAACATTATCATAGTATTATTATATATTTCATTACACTCTGCAAAGGTAACAATAAATAACTCTAAATGTTATACATTATACAATCATTACCAAAGCTTTAACCACAGTGATGATTTGTGACCTGCATTATTTCTGGAACTACATTCCATTTGTTTTGGATAACCTGGATTAGACACAAAGCTGAAAAAATTACACTTTATGAAAAGACTGGACACGATTGTGTTGTTCATTAAACAGAAAACGTCATGTTATTCTGGGTGTTACAATGATACACAGTGTTGTACTAAAAAGACATAAAATCTAATGAGTAAAGAGCAGTTATGGACTTGACAGCATGAAACACAGCTGTTACTTTGCTCTAGCAACAGTCATTCAGTGTAAGTATTATTATTTATTACATGTAGATAAACATTTTAATGAATTTTCATAATATTTTCTTTTTACTTTACCACCGATCTTTGTGCTTTCTTGTGTTTCAGTTTCCTGCAGTCAGACACTGAGTCTGATTTAGTGATCATCAAACATGATCAGTCTCATAAACTGACCTGCACAGACTCTGGGGTTAACTTGCATGGCTATTACATGGCTTGGATCATACAGGCACCTGTAAAAGGGCTGGAATTTGTTGCAACTCCCCACGGCAGTAGCAAGTATTACTCCAGTGCAGTTAATGGCCAATCTCCACAATCACAATCTCCAGAGACAACAGTAAGAAGCAGGTGTATCTGCACATAAACAGTGTGAAGACAGAAGACAGAAGACTGCAGTGTATCACTGTGCCCATGACCCAAAGTGATACTTCTCCTTAGACATCAGTACAAAAACACATGCTTGCAATAGTCACATGACAAGCTCAAATTTTCACAAGCAGTGTATTCATGGAGGTCAAAGAAACGAAATGTTTTGACTTTTACTGCATGTGGCTTGTTGTGATTATTGTCTGGACTTTTATGCTAGTGCAGTATTTCTCAAATCCAGTCCTCAAGCCCCCCCTCCCAGAATGTTTTAGATGTCTTCCTATTTAACACACCTGGTTCAACTCATCAGCTTGTTAGTGTGTTAAATAGGGAGACATCTAAAACATTCTGGGAGGGGGGGCTTGAGGACTGGATTTGAGAAACATTGTGCTAGTGTAAGATTACTTAAGTCATGTCTGAATATATGCAATACAGGATATGGAAATACAACAGTGTAATACACATTACTTTGAAAAAGCCTAATATTGAATTCTTTGACTTTCCTCTATGTTTCTAAGAGTCTGGGTAATGAGCTCTAGACAGTATAAAATATTTCACGATGTGATAGAGTGAGAATTATGGAAGCAGTTTTTCACCGAGATAGGAAACAAATCTCAGTGCAATAACTCGCACACTTCTGGGCCTATAATAAATAA
The DNA here is from genome assembly GCA_012411365.1 of Ameiurus melas. Taxonomy (NCBI): domain Eukaryota; kingdom Metazoa; phylum Chordata; class Actinopteri; order Siluriformes; family Ictaluridae; genus Ameiurus; species Ameiurus melas. The sequence goes on from CM022753.1 coordinate 18,718,941, forward strand.
ATAAATTATCTAGATGCAGCGTTCATAGACTGTTAATGACAAAGGACTGGTTCTTATTGATATGCTTTAGGGCAGCATGGTGGTACAGAGGGTACCATTGCCAACTCATAGATCCAGGGCTCTCGGTTTGATCCTGAGGTCGGCTTAGAGTCTGTGTGGTGTTTCATCTTCTCCCTCTGTTTGTGGGGGTTTCCTCTGGGTTCTCCAGTTTCCTCCCACTGTCTAAAAACAAGCTGGTAAATGGATGACATGAATGAGTATGTGAATATGTTTGGTGTGTGCATGATAGAATGGTGTCCCATCCAGGATGTCTTCCTGCCTCACACCTAATGTGAAAGATTAGTCTCCAGATCCAATGCAACCCTGACCAGAATAAAGCTCTTACTGTAAATGTATAAAAGACTATTCCATTCAAATGTGATGTGCTCTCCTAGTTACAAATGTTTGATATTGACGGAAGTCTTTGCAGCATGGTCATTATAATGGTCATTTCCAGTACTAAATTTAAATTAATTGTTCTGTCTTCAGTTAATACAAACCAAGGTAAGCACCAAAGAACATTTCCATTGTGATTATTAAAACCTGTAGGAGACAGAATTTAACACTGCTTTTAGTTCAACGATGTTCCTCCATTTTTGCTGCTACTGACAGCTTCATCCTGTGACTTTCACTTCAATAATGAACTCAGAGCTTCTACTATAGTAAATTATTACAGTTATAACCTACTGTACATAAATTTTTGACTGAAATTGTGACATCTTTTTTTTTTCAGATGTTTGATGTGCAGTAGAACTCACTCAGGTCACCTCAGTGATGTTAAAGCCAGGAGATTCTTTAACCCTCAGCTGTAAAGTGTCCGGCTACTCTGTTATTTATAAGAGCTTGGATTCGACAACCTGCAGGAAAAAGTCTGGAGTGGATAAACCACATTTCAAGATTATCTAAAAAGCAAGCTCAGTATTTCTGTGCATTTCTGTGCCCACTACACTAATTGATGCTTCTACTTGGGTGACAATACAAAATAAACATGATATAGTCACACACTGACCTCATCTTTTCATCATCAGCGTATTAGATCTAAGGAACATTGAGACTAATACTGAACTCTATAACTTCCCACTATGCTTAGAAGAACATCTGGAATAAGCTATTTCTTTCTGAAATCTTACCCCAAGTTTCACCATATCAGCAATTACACACTTTAAAAATTGTGTTAATGTGGAACGTCCACCATACACGTTGTGTGTATGTTGTAATTAAAGGAATGATAAACTATTAAAATAAGCGAATTAATATAAATCTGTGATTTGTCTTTCTATAACTGTCCGAAATTCTGTTATAGAAAATTAATCACCACCTTCTGATTAATCAGATTCAAGAATTCAGCAGCACTGTTATATAAGTGTATTCCATCCATCTTCTACCGCTTACTCCTTCAAGCCCACATGTAGAAATGTCAGCACCGTGAGCATGGTGTGTGAATTGTGGCTTTGATGGTTCCTCAATAACACACTAATAGGCATCCCAGTCCCATTACACACCTTTAGTTTCAACCAGATTTCCTGTAAGATTCCTAAAAATCTAACCTCCTGTTTCTATTAGTATCTGTTCAGATTACATTAATTGTTCATTCCGAATAACGTACATATCCCTACATCCCTACTGCACACAAAAAAAACTTCACCATATCAACAATGCTATTTGTCTTTTTTGTTGTTTATCGGTTGATTCCTAATAACGTATTCATATCCCTACATCAATACTCATCACGCAAAACGTCACTATACCAACAATGCTGTATGTATTTTGTTTGTTTGTTTTAATCCACTGAAGTGTAGAGGCCATTATATTAGTCCCTGTGTAGAAACTGTATAGAAACTCAAACATATTAGAATGAGCGGCTCTCTGTAAACATTGCAGCTGGAACTACTGTCAGAGCTGCTGTTATAGAGATGTAACTAATACCTTCTGACCACAGCACCTACTACTTCAGGGAGAAAGTTTTATATTGGATGATTGTTCAGGTATTTAGGATTTTTGCAAAATAAAAATGCTGTGGTGTAATCAGTTGATCACAGAGATAGGTTTATGTTTTGTTTGTTTCAGGCTAATTTTTTCTATGAATTCACTGAGATTTCAGAAGGTTAGGATGTCAACTAATAAATTTGTAAACCCGAGTCGTCAAGTTCAAGTAGCAGCTGATGACACGTTTTATTTGTGTCTCTTAAATTAAGGAGGTCTGTGTGTGTGTGTGTGGTGAGGAAAGAGGAGAACAGCTGAGAAGTTTTATTCATTTTACTTTTATACTAAACAAAGATACTCTCATCAGTGCTGCTGCTGTTAACAGCTACATTCTGTAAGACTCCATGTTGTCTGAATGAGTTTAGATTTAATACCTGGTTGTGAAAAGTATTTGAAGACATTTGATGATATTCTATTGCTATTATTCACAGGTGGTATTGGCGGTGTGGAGCTCACTCAGTCAGCCTCTGTGCTCGTGAAACCTGGAGAGTCGTTCTCCATCTCTTGAAAGATCTCATAAAAGTACATCAACACAATGTTTCATCTTTGGCCTCAACATTGAATTATTTGTTGTCCTGGGGTGGATATACAGTTCCATCCATCATTAATCCATTCCAAAGCATTTGTGCAGGTTGTTGAATCTGAGCTGTGTAAAGTGGATGTTGGTATCAGTGATAGAAGCTCCACACACTCAGCTCAGTACAAAACACACATGTGCAAGAAGAGAAAGTGGAAATGTTTTTGCACCTATAGAGGGCAGTAGCTCACTTCTACAAGCTCACATTTTCATAAGCAGTGTATTCATGGAGGTCAAAGAACTGAAAGGTTTTGACCCTTTACTGTATTATCATACTGACCAAAAAAGGAGACTATTCTTATTTAACACTTCATCCATTTGCAGGAACGTTAACATTTTTGGGCACAACAATAGTTGCCTTATACCCACCCCCTCCCAAAAAAATAAAAATAAAATAATAATCCCATAAGTAGGTGAATGCTATTGCTACGACATTGATAGAATTCAAATCGTTACTTATTTAAATAAAAGTATACTGTTTAAAATGAGAACTTTAAGGATTTAGCTTTAAATAAGTATTTGTTGCAGTGGCCAAATCACCAACTATGGCTTAAAGACGTAAATACTGGCTCTCTTTTACTAAAGTTTTGCAGTTCCACCTTGTGTACAGTGTTATTTCTGATTTTCAATAAGCGTTATCTACTGTCAGGGAGTGAATTTACACTTTCATATAACACTTCTCGGCGTTTAACACCTAGGTGTAAACATACATTAAAAAAATAAATAAATAAATAAAAATTGCAAAAAACCTCTCGGTGTAAACAGGCCCATTGAAGATGCAAGTTAGTAGCAAGTTAAATGTTGAGCTGCTGGTGTCTTTGGTGTCTGAATGCTGAGATCTTTATGATATACATCACAATGACTACAAGAATGTTGATAAGAGGAAGTTGTTGTGATAATGAATTACGAGATGGGTATAAATGGATGTCGGAGCCAGCTCCAACTGGGAGGCTCAGCTCCAAATGGGCTGTCCAAACCCCCAGAGGACCTTGACTGTTTACTGTAGTGTTTGTCATGTAAATTAAGCTTTCAGGTTCTAACAGTTAAATGGGTTAACTTGCAGTTTTTCAATTTTAAATATTGACACACTGAATTCCCAGATGATGTAGAATCAACAAAATTGTTTAGCTTGATTGTTTACAAAATTGTTAAAATTATCTTGATTGTGTATTTTATTTGTAAAATGATGTTTTATAAAATTACTTTCTTTGTATCCACCAGGTTACGCTGGTAATGGAGATGGGGCAAGCTCTAGGACATTTACATTGAAGCATTTTACCCATGCATGCAATTCCGCTGTGCTAATGAGTAATGTAAAATGGTAAATGGCACACTTATATAGCACTTTTATCCAAAGAGCTTTACACTGTGTCTCATTCATCCATTCACACACACACCAATGATAGCAGAGCTGCCACGCAAGGTGCTAACTTGCCATCGGGAGCAACTTGGGGTTCAGTGTCTTGCCCAAAGACTGTCTTGCCCTTCGGCATGAAGAGTCACCCAGCCTAGGAATCGAACCGCCAACCCTACGATTAGTGGAAAAGCCGCTCTACCACCTGTGCCACAACTTTTATCACTATGGACTGTTCACCTAAGGAATAGTTCACCTAAAAACAAAATCATTGAGCAATAAAAAATTGTTGGTTATAATGTTGTTACACATTCACCTCACTGAGTACAGTTATATCTCGTTTTAAGTTTGTTTTCATCTTGAAACTGTTGAAATTTAAAATGAACTTGCCATACAGATAAACCTGATGCTATTCTAGAAAATTGGTCAACACCTTCTGAATCTACTGAGAGTTCTGAAAATATATTCTAATCAAATTACCTGATTATGTGTTGGTTTGTTCCTTTAAGAATTAGACTGCACAGTTTTATGAATAAAAATGTTTGAAGAAATTCTGTACTATAGAAAGACTGCCATAATACATGTTAGATACATAACCCATACTGCATGCAAATCTCCCCAACCTCAGACAGATATAAATACACTGCAAGTACACAGTAGTCTCTGTGTTTGGTCGAGTACAGCAGAGGAATCATGAGCTGGCCTCTTCTTCTTCTGATATCCTCTGTGCCCTGTGAGTAAACACATCTCTCCACACCTTACTCACCTTTTCATATGCTCCATATTTCAGTCTGAGTTAAAGTGAAGTGTGTTTAATAGCTTTTGTGTGTTTTACTGCTCTCCTCTTCTCAGATGTGCATGGCATCAGTCTGACCTCGTCTCCTGCTGAGGTTAAACCTCCCGCAGCCTCAGTGAAGTTGTCCTGTCAGATTTCTGGCTATGCCCTCACTAGCTACGGCAAAGGCTGGATCAGACAGCCTCCAGGAAAAGGCTTGGAGTGGATCGGGATCATATGGGGTGATGGAAGCATAAACTCTGGAGCTTCCTTTAAAACTCGCTTCAGCATCTCCAGAGACACGAGCAACAATGTGCTTTACTTAGATATCAGCAGCCTGGTGCCAGAAGACACGGCTGTTTATTATTGTGCAAAGACACACAGCTGTACATCTCAGTGAGAGGACTGTACAAAAATTAAACCTCACATATGTGTGAAGATTTTTTTAAGTTAACTTAAATGGTACAATTTAAGGAAGATCATCACATCCTATATACATAAAGAAATATTACATGATTGCAGACAAGATGAAAGCACAATAAATTTTATTTAAAAAAACAAAACATTTTCCTAGTTGTACAAATTATTTTCCATGTTTCACAAACAGTCAAATTTACTTTAATGTTTGAGTTGCACTGTATATATTTGTATTTTGTATATTTATATATCTGCACCCATATTAGAAATTATGAACATTATGCTTTTCATTGTTCTTTAAGTCCTCTGAGAGGCGCTATTTCTATACTTACACAACATCTATTCAACAAGTTGAGGTTAAATGACTGAGAGATTAAAAGAACTGAGAAAGGACTGATGTCCTCCTAAGATTTCCATCAAAGTCATAAAATCTATTTGAAACATTGCTTAAAAACTAAGACAGTTTTATTATTACGTTTAATGTTGTGGAACATTCATTAGACAAGTTATTTCCTTCTGAATTGAGAATTTAACAGAACGGTGTTTGTAAAGTCTTTTATTTGTTTGCTAGTCTGTAAATTGAATAATATCTTCATTCCTTTAACAGCACAACATTGTCCGACCTGATTCAAATGGGTATGAATTTGAAAGAACAGAAACAATGTAGTGGGAGTTATTTGTAAGAAAATTACAAACTAGAGGCGTGCATAAGGACAAGCATCAGCTATAATAAAGTCACAGGAGCGGTTGGTCAGATATGAAGCCTGTGTGACCCACAAATGGCCAGAAACATTAACATGGCCGTGTATTGGTTGATCATGCGATGCTGCGTGAAATGTTTGCTGCTACATCCTTGTCACTGTGGTTTAAAGGTCTTTTATGTTTATATTCTGGGGGAAAAGAACCAAATTAGTTTGTTAAAAAATATCACAATCAGGTCCAAAAAAAAAAAAAAACACACATGGAAATGGGCAGGAGAGGAATTAAGAAACAGTCTCTCTCTCTCTCTCTCTCTCTCTCTCTCTCTCTCTCTCACATACACACACACAGCTCTAATATGAATTGTAATCGCCCCATATCCTATAATTTTGGCCTTTATAAAATCCTCAAGCATGGATAATAATTATCAACCTAAATTTAGTATCTAAACCTTGTTATGAGTTACTAAATATGTTTAATTCCCTTTATTATTTTATATAAATAATGGAAATTAGATATTGGAAATTAAATTTCTGTCACAGAAAAGATTTGTTTCATTAAAAAGCCACATATTCTCCATCAGATAAATCTCCTCAACCATGTCTGAAACAAGCTTTAAATATATTCTACTTCCATCATCACCAGATATGCAAATATAAATGTCAGGGCTGGATATCACTCTATTTATGAGATGTGATGGACTCTGTTAAACATTGGAGAATAGAGAAGATCCCAGTACAAACAACACACATCATGTTCTCTATACCTCTACTGCTCCTGCTGGCAGCTGCTTCCTGTGAGTGCTTTATAAAATTTATTCATTTACTACAATAACAATAAATGTGCAGCATATATTGTGTGAGATATCACCATGTGTTTTCCTCCACAGATGTGCATGGTTTTGAACTGACTCAGCCTGCTTCCATGACAGTCCAGCCAGGCCAGAGTCTCTCCATCAACTGCAAGGTTTCATATTCAGTTACCAGCTATGATACAGCTTGGATCCGACAACCTGCAGGAAAAGCTCTGGAGTGGATTGGAATCATCTATCCTGGTGGGGGTACAGATTACAGTGACAAACTGAAAAATAAGTTCAGCATCTCCAGAGACACTGCTACTAACACAATAACAATTGGAGGACAGAATCTGCAAACTGAAGACACAGCTGTGTATTACTGCGCAAAATACACAGTGACACAGAATAGTGGATTCCCCTTACAAAAACTTTGAGACATGTTAGAGATCCTCTAAATGTAACTAATAAACCATCTCAGTCAAACTTTTACTTTCTTCCACTGGAATGAAGATTCAACTTCAGCTTGTGTCATTTCAAACACACAAAAAGAAATATCCATCAAATAATTGCATAATAATTATACTTAATGGTCATTCTGAACATTTTTAGTTGTTTCATTTTACAGAATATTTAATGAACAGTTAAAATTAAATACTTATTTGCTGGATTTAGGAATAAAACAGCATGTCTCCAACAGTATGTTGTGTTTAACACAATCTGTTTTCTCAGGTTGAGGTTCAATTCTTTCGGAACACAGTAGGAGACAACAGAGCTCAACAAATAAAGTGGGGGGAAATCTCCAGCAGGTTGAAATTCCAGTTTTGTCAGCATAGTGTGTGAATTGTGGCTCTGGCAGTTCTTCAACAAATAAACTAACAGGCTTCCCAGTCCCAATAAACACCTCCAGTCTCAACCAGATTTCCTGCAAGATTTCTAAGAGAAAAAAATCCTCCTATTTGTATTAGTATCTGTTCAGAACACATTATCTGTTCATTCAACAATGCTACAAGTTCTGTTAATTAAAAAAAAAAAAATTCAATAATTGTGTAAATTGTACAGGAACTAAAACACGTTAGAACAGGCGGCTCTTTGTAAACCTAGCAGCTTGAACTACTGTCAGAGTAGTTACTATTTAATTAAGAAATGTTCATTTTGGATGATTGTTTAACTTTTTTATGCATAGTGTTTATAGCATCTTCACAAAATATTGTAGTTGACGATTCATTTTATGCAGACCCTTCACTCATGTCTCTTACATTAGGGAGATATGTGTGTGTGTGTGTGTGTGTGTTTGTGTAGTGAGGAGAAGGAGAGTAGCTGAGTAGTTTATTTCACTTTAGCTTTATACCATATACAGTTAATCCATCATTAAAAATATGCCAATCCATTCCAAAGCTTTTGAGAAGGTTGTTGAATCTAAACTGTGTAACGTGGATGTTGTTATCGGTGATAGAATCTCCACTCACTCAGCTCAGTACAAAACACACATCTGCAAGAAGAAAAATAAAGTGTAAATGTTGTTCACCTATAGTAGGCAGTAGGCAGTAGCTCACTTCTACTGAGGTCAAACTCATGAAACATTTAAAGGAAACATTTTCTGTAATGAGAAAAAACACAGGTATTATCTCTCAGAATTAGGAGCAGAAGCATCCTCTAAACCAGTGGTCCCCAACCTTTTTATTACCGCGGACCGGTCAACGCTTTGACAATTTTACTGCGGCCCGGGGAGGTTGAATCATCAGATAAGGCTTCTGCATGTTGGTGTGCCCTCTAAGACTCACAAGCTCTACTCCACTCCTCTCCTCTCCTCTCCTCTCCTCTCCTCTCCTCTCAACCACTGCCCTAACACTCTCTGACTCCAGTTGCTATGGTAACGTTTAAACATACCTCCAAAATAAGATACAGATACGCCACAAAAACGAATATGAAGAACATTTTATTTTCATGAAAATTTTAACTCACGATAACGCAATCTTTTTACAGCAGCCTCTCCTAGAAGTTCACGGCAAATGTCTTCAGTGGAGGGCAAGATTAATTCTTCACCAATAGTGAATGGCTTTTTAGTCTTAGAAATACAGTTAGCCACCAAGCACGATGCTCGCAGTGCATTCGCATTTACTGACATGGTGGCCCTCAGTAATTTCTTCTGTCCATCGTGTTCCTGTTTTCTTCTTTCAAAATACTTCAGGGGCTTGTCTTTTAATTCAAGGTGCTTAGTCTCCAAGTGGCAAAGCATTTTTGAAGACACCATTGCCTCATTAGCGAGCCGGTTGCTCGCATATTATGCAGAGCGGACTTGGTATGTGGGAATCACCTACTGGGATAAATCCATACTTCAATTAGGACTCCTTTCTTTTTCTTGGAAGTGGGCTCTTCTCCTGTCTCTACACTGGGCCTTTTCCCCTTCATAAAGAAACTTTCCAAAAACATCTGTTTCTTACACATTTTGCTCGCTTGTGGGTTCAATGTTGGCGTGCAAGAATCCGGTCATTTCTCAAAATAAAAGGTTTATCGTTCAGACTCAGATAATACATAAATTGGAAATATTAAATTATTTCTTGTGCGGCCGGTACCAATTGATCCACGGACCGGTACCAGTCCGTGGCCCGGGGGTTGGGGACCACTACTCTAAACAACAACTGCAATAACATACACAACACATCAATTCAGAAAGCTTATGTAAATATATAAAACAACATGAAATTTTGAATGAAAGTGTTCAGATGCCAATTAAAACATTCTGAGTTTATTTATTCATTGTTTAAATTATGTTAAGTAATAATTAACAAGCATTGATAAAGTGAAGGAAATTAATAAATAATACGAAATTTGAAGGTTACTTGCATGTACACCAATTGTTAAAAACAACCACTAAGCTGAACTGGCAAACTGTGACATCGCTCTCATCCTTGGCACATACAAAGTCAGCCTGTGGAGGTTCATATTATAGACCTGACTCTATTGGTTAAAAGGAAGTCTAGGCAAATCCATCTTGTTATTATTCGCTCTGTATAAAAATCATCTTGTTGCTCAGCTAAAGCTCATATCATCAAACTGAATTAAGGAACTTCCATCACAGAGTTTGATTATGGGGTTAAGCGTCCTTTTGCAGTACATTTTTATACTCATGTTAACACGAGGTATCTGAGACTTCTTTATATGTTTACCACTGAGTTTATGATTTAATCTATTAATAATTATTTTTGATTGTTTTATCTTGCAGGTTTCTATGTGATTCAAGGTAACTTTGATGGCCCTGTAGAATCTTCCAGGTCTTCTTCTGCAACCAAGCCTTGGTGGAATTTGAGGTATGCTTGGCATCATTGCCCTGTTGGAAGGTTCAATAACACCCAAGCTTCAGCTTCCTCACAAACGGCATGAGGTTTTTTCATATTGCCTTCCATATGCTGCAGGTTTCCAGTGCCTGGATGCACTGAGGATGCAAATCAGCCCCCGAGCATCATCGATCCACCACCATGCTTGACTTTGGACAGAGTGTTCTTTCTTCATTCTTCTTCCACCAGACATACCGCTGATCCATCATGCCGAAAAGTTTCGGTTTTGTTTATCGCTCCACAGAACAGAATCCCAAAACTTCTGTGGTTTATTTATATGATTTTCAGCAACTTTTCTTGTGCTTTTGGATCAGTAGTGGTGTACATCTTGGAGTTCTGCATTGGAAACCTTCTGGGTTTTGTACGCGCCGTAGTGTGATCATTGAAACCTCAGTGCCCTGTTGCCAAGTCTTGCTGCAGGTCTTTTGCAATCACTTGAGGGTTTTTCACAACCTGCCTTCTCAAAAATCTGGTTGCAGCCATTGATAGCTTGCTTTTTCTGCCCGTCCAGGTATTTCATAAATGTTCTGCCCCTAGACAGTTCAGGTATTTCATGTGTTCCAACTCAAGTACACCAGTTGCAGCTTGATTAGTTGATTAGGGTTCAGTGACTTGCCCAAGGACACTTTGGCATGTGGAGTCATGTGGGCCGAGAATCGAACCGCCAACCCTACAATTAGTGGACAACCCGCTCTACCACCTGAACCACAGTTGCTATTTTGTTTGTATTATGGTAACAATCCAGTTTAATTTTCACTACAAACTTAAACAGAAGAAACTATTATATTATTTATTTATTTATGCATTTATGTGAATATAAAATACATTAATTATTTAACACAAAACATTCATATTATTAGTAATAATAGTAGATACTTCAGTGACGTATCACAATAAATTGAAGTTAAATAGAGACAAAATGGGATGTGACTGTGATTAACAGCTGCAGAGCTGCACTCAACACAGCTTCTCCATAATATTTATGCAAATCTCCATCTCCTCTTGATTTAAAACTATTTCAGTCAATAAGCAAGCTTAATACATTAACTAAATTCATTCATTTAGTTATCTTCAATAATTGATTTTTTTTTCTGGTAGTGAATAATAAATCTCTAATAAATACTAAAAAAAAGGACACAATCTACAATATTAGTTATAACACAGTGTTGTAGAATTCTCAATACTGATTAATCGGAAGGTGTGTATTAATTTTCTATAATAGGAGCTCTGACAGTAGTTCCTGGCTGCCATTCAAATCACAGGTTTATATTAATGCTCTCATTCTAACATGGTAATGGATCAATAATATCATGCTACCTTGAGGCATGAATTAATTTAATTTGTATAGACACATTTATGCATTAAGAGAATATGAAAATAAAAATATGTTACTAATAATAAAAATAAAAATATGTTACTAACATGTATTGGTTCAGATATGCATGATTGCATCAAATTTACTCTAATATAAGGAGTGCCTCTATGCAAATATCCTTCACTGTTATATATTTAAGCAATGAAGAGCAAGAGCTTTTTAAACTTATGCTGTTTCAACACACACACCATGATCTCTACATCTCTACTGCTGCTGCTGCTGGCAGTCGTACATAGTAAGTGTTTTTACATTTGTCATATAATATATATATATATATATATATATATATATATATATATATATATATATATATATATATATATATTTATTTATTTATTTATTTTTTCACCTGAAAAGGGGAGGAGTCACAGACGCACACTCAGAAGTCCAATGCCATCACCTGACGTTGTGGGGATCACTTTCCAAATAGCTGAGAACCTGATTACAGCGTGCCAGGGACCAGAAAGTTTTTTTTTTTATCTCTCTTCTCTTTCTCTCCGGCTCTCTCTCCTGCTCACACTTTCTCTCACCCCTCTTCCTCCCCTCGTTTTGCTCCCAGGATGCGTGGCTGCCCTCCCAAAAAGGTGGGAGGGGGTGTGGGCCAGAGGCCTGAATCTGGTAGCAGAGGAGTGTGGCGAGGAAGAGGGAGTGGCCAGGCTGTCGGTTATCGGTATTGACTGATATCACTCTGAATAATCCGTTATCGTTATCGGATGAGAAATTTGGTATCAGTGCATCTCTAGATTAAATGAATATTTTAATTTCTTCAGCAGATGTTAAATGTTAAAGTTTTTAGTCATTACAAGTGACCATGCAGACGAAACCTGGGGAAACTCTATTCTAGTCTCTCTGGAGTCTAATGAGTGATACATTATATAACGAGGTCTTAATAACATAATAAGAATAATTTGGGGTAAACTATTTAACGTGCGCACAAACACACACACACACACACACACACACACACACACACACACATACACACACACACACACACTCACTCACTCTGCATTCCCGAAAAGCTTATAAGCAAAAATGAATAAATGATGAGAGAAAAAGTTATGCAATCTCTTCTTGATTTATAAATACATTTGGTTTGTAAAATACAGTTGCAATCAAAATTATTAAATTCCCATTGTAAGTCAGCTTTATTGTCAACATTTACAGACTTTCAGCTGTTTGCAACGAACAACTTAAACAAACAAACAAAAGCAATTTAAATACTTCAACACAACACATGCTTCAAGCGGTGTCCCAAATTCAACTGAAAATGCATCTTATAATGATTTCTCCAGTTTCTAAATTATTCAACCTCTTCATGGCAAGCATATTTAGTACTTAGTAGAGCACCCTTTTGCTTTTGTCAGCGTTCCTGAGGAATCTCCTGAGGAATCCTCATGAGCAATGGTCTCCAGTTCAGTAATATTCTTGGGTTTGCGTGCTGCAAATGCCTTCTTGAAACCCCACCAGAGATTTTCTATGTGATTCAAGGTAACTTTGATGGCCCTGTAGAATCTTCCAGGTCTTCTTCTGCAACCAAGCCTTGGTGGAATTTGAGATATGCTTGGCATCATTGTCCTGTTGGAAGGTTCAATAACACCCAAGCTTCAGCTTCCTCACAGACGGCATGAGGTTTTTTTCATCTTGCCTTCCATATGCTGCAGGTTTCCAGTGCCAGAGGATTCAAATCAGCCCCCGAGCATCATCGATCCACCACCATGCTTGACTTTGGACAGAGTGTTCTTTCTTCATTCTTCTTCCACCAGACATACCGCTGATCCATCATGCCGAAAAGTTTCGGTTTTGTTTATCGCTCCACAGAACAGAATCCCAAAACTTCTGTGGTTTATTTATATGATTTTCAGCGACTTTTCTTGTGCTTTTTGGATCAGTAGTGGTGTACATCTTGGAGTTCTAGCATGGAAACCTTCTGGGTTTTGTATGCGCCGTAGTGTGATCGTTGAAACCTCAGTGCCCTGTTGCCAAGTCTTGCTGCAGGTCTTTTGCAATCACTTGAGGGTTTTTCACAACCTGCCTTCTCAAAAATCTGGTTGCAGCCATTGATAGCTTGCTTTTTCTGCCCGTCCAGGTATTTCATAAATGTTCTGCCCCTAGACAGTTCAGGTATTTCATGTGTTCCAACTCAAGTACACCGGTTGCAGCTTGATTAGTTGATTAGAACACCTGGTTTGCATATTTGTGCCATTGTGAGGGATTCAGGGGGTTGAATAATTTTGAAACTGCAGAAATCATTATAAGTTGCATTTTCAGTTGGATTTGGAGAAACCACTTGAAGCATTCATTGTGTTGAACTATTTCAATTGCTTTTGTATGAATTCCATTCATCCATCCATCTTCTACCGCTTACTCCTTATTCAGGGTCGCAGCTTTTGTATGATTTGTTCATTTCAAACAGCTGAAAATCTGTCAATTTTCACAATAAACCTGATTTGCAAAGGGGGTTGAATAATTTTGATTTCATACTGTATATCTCAGAATGGACTTGTTCAGACAAAATTAAAATTTACATTATTTCACTAAACTCTATTCTAATAATATATTAAGTAGTTAAAACCTCTGAAAACTTTGGTAATAAGAACTCGCAGCAACATCTTTTGCTGGAATATAGAGATTTGCTCTTTGTGGTTTCTCAGCAGCAACTTTGTGTGTGTGTTGTGTGTGTGTGTGTGTGTGTGTGTGTGTGTGTGTGTTTGTGTGTGTGTGTGTGTGTGTGTGTGTGTGAAAGACATAGAGAGAGAGAGAGAGAGAGAGAGAGAGAGGCACAATTGTATTATGTTTCTTTAATTATTAATAAATTGCTAAATAATTTCTCATGCAGTGGCATAGAGGAACAACAAACTAGAGGACATAAAGTTATAAGAAAATAATCACCTTGGGTGCAGTAAAAACCATAACACCTTTGCATTGATTATTTTCAATGAAGCACTCCTTGTCTTCATTACATACTATGGTTAAATTCTAGTATGTTGACTTAATATAATATTAAAAAACCTGATAGTGCATAAGCTCAACCATTACCAACTGTTTTAAGATTTTTTTTATTAAAACATAAACTGAAACAGAATCCATCAAATTTCCCCAAAGATAAGGAGTGTCTCTATGCAAATGTCCTTCCCTGTTATATATTTAAGCAATGAAGAGCAAGAGCTTTTACTTATTCTGCTTCAACACACACACCATGATCTCTACATCCCTACTACTACTACTGCTGCTGCTGGCAGCCGTACACTGTAAGTGTTTTTACATTTGACATATAATACAGTTTTAGTTACTTAAAGCTTTTTTGCTTTTCCAACATAAAATAACTTTTCTTTAACAGGTGTTCACTGTGTTGAGCTGATCCAGCCTGGATCCACAGTATTAACCCCTGGTCAGTCTATGACTCTGACTTGTAAAGTGACTGGATATTCATTAACTGATGGCAGCTACTGTACAGCCTGGATACGACAACCTGCAGGAAAAGCTCTGGAGTGGGTAGGACGTATATGTAGTAGCGGTGGCACTGACTACAGTGAGAAACTGAAAAGCAGGTTTCAGGTTTCCAGAGACATGTCCAGCAGCACAGTAACATTAACAGGACAGAACATGCAGACTGAAGACACAGCTGTGTATTACTGCGCTCGATACCCACAGTGAGAGAGATCAACAACATCCCTGAACAAAAACACCCCATACAAAGTCCCATTAGAACTTAGGAATGAAAAAAATGTGAACCTTATAACAGAATTATCACCCTTTTCTAAATGAAAAATATACAAATAAATAAATAAATCAACTAAATAACAAATTCAGTAATTTTTATGAGTAGTTTGTAGAATAGATTTTATGCTGACAAAGCCATAATCTCCAACGTTGCTGCACATTCTACATACACAGTCAAAGTTTTAATATTTAGATTTTATGTTTTATGTGGTGATGTTACCAATTCATCCATCCATGTTCTACCGCTTAATCCTTTTCACGTTCACGGAGAAACCTGGAGCCTTTCTGTAAAGCTGCTTTGAAACTTATGGTTAGTGGTCATTTTGAATGTTTATTATTTGTTTCATTTTACAGAATATTTAAATAACATTTAAAATAAATACTTACTTGGTGGATTTAGGAATAAAACAGAAGGTCTCCAACAGTTTGTTGTGTTTAACACAATTTGTTTTCACAGGTTATGGTCCAATTCTTTTGGAACACTGTAGGAGGCAACGGAGCTCAACAAATAAAGCAGGCTTCCCAGTCCCAATAAACACCTCTAGTCTCAACCAGATTTCCTGCAAGATTTCTAAAACAAACAAAACATCCTCCTGATTGTATTGATGTTCGTCCATCGGGTTGATGAAGACCATTTATGTCATCTATTCACTTTAGGAGGTGGGTCCGGAGATGGCTGATCAATCCAATCCAGACCTGGAAGAGTCTGTTGCACTGAGGACAAGGATATGCAGGTTGCTGACTGGGAGCTGTGCAACTGCTGTTCCTGAATTTGCGCAGAGCACTTTTTTCAGCTACGTCTGCCAGCCTTTTCTGCTCGAAGGCTGCCGCACCGGCATTGATTTGACTGTGCCAAGCAGATCTATCAGCAGCAACACTCTCCCAACTGCCAGGATCAATGCGATTTATTTTATTCTGCGATGCCTTAAGGGTGTCCTTGAACCTCTTATATTGACCACCGTGAGATCTCTTGCCTTACTGTAGCTCTCCATAGAACATCTTCTTGGGTAGGCATTCTTCTGGCATGCGGACAACATGGCCAGCCCATCAGAGCTGTGCCTTGCACAGCATGGTGTGGATGCTTGTCATGCCAGCCTGACTGAGCACCACTGTGTTCGGTACCTTGTCCTGTCAACTGATCTTCAGCAGTTTTCTCAGGGAGCTCATGTGGAAGTGGTTGAGTTTTTTAACATGTCGGCTATACACAGTCCATGTTTCACAAGCATAACCAGGATTGGTGGTTTGTACCATCACTTTGTTGTGTTTTTTTTTTTTTTTTTTGTTTTTGTTTTTTTTTTTTCATTTGGTTTGGGGGGTGTTTTGTTTTTTTTTTTGTTTTGGTTTTTTTGGTTGTTTTTTTTTTGTGGGGGGTTGGTGGTGGGGGGGGGGGGGGGGTGTTTTTTTTGGGGGGGGTGTGTGTTTTGTTTTTTTTTTGGGTTTGGCTGTGCAGAACCTCAGTCTTGTTAGTGGAGATGGTTAGTCCAAATTTGGTGCACGCTGGGAAAAGAGGTCAATACTATATTGCATGCCTGCCTCTGTACTGGAATTGAGGGCACAGTCATCTGCAAACAAAAAGTCCCGAATGTATTCAACTTGGACTTTGGTCTTGGCTTGCTGCCTCCTCAGGTTAAACAACTTCCCATCCAGACGGTATCGGAGACCGACTCCCATGTCACTGTCCTTGAAAGCATCCATAAGCATGGCAGAGAACATGAGGCTAAAGAGGGTGGGGGCTAAGACGCATCCTTGTTTCACACCATTTGTAACCTCAAAGGGTACGGAATAGTTACCCTGGTCCTGGACTGTAGCAAGCATGCCATCATGAAATTGTTTCACCATTTCAATGAAGAGTTCCGGACATCCAAATTTGGCCATGATTTTCCAAAGGCCTTCCCTGCTGACGGTGTCGAATGCCTTTGTTAGGTCTACGAAGGTGATGTTTAGCTGGACATTTTGTTCCTGACACCTTGCATCTGCCTAGCAGCGAAGATCATGTCAATGGTGCTTCTCTTTTTTCTGAAACCACACTGACTTTCTGGCAGTAGACCATGATCAAGGTGCTCTGTGAGTCTATTCAGCAGAATCCTGGCAAGGACCTTTCCTGCGATACATAGTATAAAGATTCCTCTATGGTTGTCGCAGTATTGGCGATTTCCTTTGCGTTTGTAAATGTGGATGATAGATGCATCTTTGAATTTTTGGGGTATACGTTTCTGCTTCCACATCCCACAAAACATCTCAGAACACATTATGAGTTCATGCAACAATGCTACATGTTCTGTTAATTGTTTTTTGTCAAAGCAATTCAATAATTGTGTAAATTGTACATGAACTATAACACGTTAGAACGAGCTTTTCTCTGTAAACCTTGCAGCTTGAACTACTGTCAGAGTTGCTGTTATATAAATGTAGCACCTTCTGACCACAGCACCTACTATTTTATTAAGAAATGTTCATTTTGGATGTTTAACGATTTATTTTGATGTTGTTGTTGTTTATTTTTTGTTTTTTTTAATGCATAGTGTTCATAGCATCTTCACAAAATGTAGTAGTTGATGATGCATTTTATGCAGACCCTTCACTCATTTCTCTTAGGGAGATGTGTGTGTGTGTGTGTGTGTGTGTGTGTGTGTGTGTGTGTGTGTGTGTGTGTGTGTGTGTGTGTGTGTGTGTGTGTGTGTGTGTGTGTGTGTGTGTGTGTGTGTGTGTGTGTGTGTGTGTGTGTGTTTGTGTAGTGAGGAGAAGGAGAGCAGCTGAGTAATTTATATCACTTTAGCTTTATACCATAAACAGTTAATCCATCATTAATAATATGCCTTACCATTCTAAAGCTTTTGTGCAGGTTGTTGAATCTGAGCTGTGTAAAGTGTATGGTGGAATTAGTGATAGAGCCACACACACACACAGCTCAGTACAAAACACACATCTGCAAGGAGAGAAACAAAGTGAATTTTTTTGCACCTATAGAGGGCAGTAGCTCACTTCTTCTGAGGTAAAACTTGTAAAACTTTATTTTAAAGGAAACATTTTCTGAAACTAGAAATGACACAAGTATTATCTCTCAGAAGGAGCAGAAGGATCTTCTAAATAACAACAGCAATAACACATCCAACACATCAATTCAGACAGCTTATGTAAATGTAAAATACATGTAAATTATAACCTACAGTATATAGACATTGCCTAAAAAATATATGCAAATTAAACATTTACATTACGTATTCTCATGTTGAATTAAATTATTCAGTTTTTAATTGAAGTAAAATATTCTGAAGTTATTTATTCATTATTTAAAATATGTTCATTAATAATTAACAACCATCTCTAAACTAATGGAAATGAATACATCATAAGAAATTTGAAGGTTACTTGCATGTACACCAACTATTAAAAACAACCACAAAGCTGAACTGGCAAACTGTAAAATGTGACATCGCTCTCATCCTTGACACATGCAAAATCAGCCTTTGGAGGTTCATATTATAGACCTGACTCTATTGGTTAAAAGGAAGTCTATGCAAATCCATCCTGTTATTATTTGCTCTGCATAAAAATCTGCTTGTTGCTCAGCTAAAGCTCATATCATCAAACTGGATTACAGATCTTCCATCACAGAGTTTATTATTCTAGATGCTTATTAAAAAGATTATCTACTAAGCAAGTTCAGTATTTCAGCTCGGGCAGCACGGTGACTCTGAGAGGACAGAATCTGCAGATTGAAGACACAGCTGTGTATTACTGAACCTGCTGCACACATATTGATGCTTCTACTTAGTGATCAATACAAAAACATGTGCATGATATAGTCACACACTGAGCTCATATTTTCATCATAAAGTGTATTAGATCTAAGGAGATTAATACTGAAGTCTATAGCTTTCCTCTATGCTTATGTGGCAGGTAAGTGATTTGGCTGTCCTATTGGCTCTGCTTGGGATATGGTTTCGGCAGACCAATAAGATGAGAGCTTCCTGATTATTTATTTAAGGTATTTTGGTGAGCAGATAGGTGTCATGGTGATTCTGATTCCCTCGCTCCCTTGGCATTTCCGTGTCAGACTTCCGTCCAGGCTTCTTCACATGGGACTTGGTAGATTTAGGTTGATACTCTGATCTTTGTGTTAAGGTGAGAGTGTAAGTTAAGTACCTGGCTTTTGTTTAACGGTCATGTTCTCCATTTGATTTATTGGTTTGCCTTATGTATTGTTTTGCTTTTATGGTTTTACGTATTTTGTTTTACTTTAGTTTTGGATGTATGTCTGGTTTGTTTTGTAACCACATATAGTAAGAGTGAGTAATCTGAGAGTGGTAAAATTAGTGTTTCCTAGCCTCAAACCTGTTTCAAGTTTGTTGTTCCACCTAACCACTCTACTACTGAGAGGGTGTATGTTAAGCCTTACTGTCTCCATGCTATAGTGGCCATAATCATCATTTGTACTGTTTACCATAATTCTGGTTCTGCTTGGGTTTTGTCAACTGCCTCTATTTCGTGTGGTGGTGTCAGTGGGTTATAGCTACCATACCACAGTGTCTGTAATATGTATCTTTCTTTGTTGTTTAGTGTTTGTATAACTTTGGTTTAACCGGTGTCTTCTTTCTCTCCAGGAGCCGGTGAGTCTTGGTGGGACGAGTAAGGCTAGTTGCATTTATTTGGTTGTGTGTGCTGCACAGCGTGCTCAGTGTGCCAACACAACAACTTCCTTATGTTATAGGTAGTGTGTGATGATTTTGGTGTGACTTGCAGTGGGTTTGGATGACCTCCAGAGTTGTAGCTGGCCTGCCTTGTCCCTGCCAAACCCGGGCCTGGAGAAGTTCTTAGTTTTAAAACCTTTGTTGTGCTTCATGGGAAAGTGATTTTATATTTTCATGTAAAGTTTTAAATGATGCTGAAGTGTCATAATAAAATAACTTTTATATTCGTACTCGTCTCACTCTCATGTTGCTTAGCCCGATTGGTGAATCTTCACCAAATGCAAGCTCAGAGGGACTAATGAAAGCTTTTATTTATATTGTGTCTTTATTGGATAACCTGGATTAGACACTCAGCTGAAAAATGACAGTTTCTGAAAGGACTGGACACGTTTCTCTTGTTCAGTGATTATCAGTGATCAGAAAACTTAATTTTCTTCTGGGTGTGACGTACTGAAAGGACATGATATCTAATGAGTAAATAGCAGTTATGGACTTGACAGCATGAAACACAGCTGGAGTTTTACAGTTTGATTTTTCTCATCATGGCTATTCCTCTGTGAATCTTTAAGTCTCTAGTTGGCGTGCCATGCAAATGATATCTTGTGTTTGAACAATTTATGCTGATATACGTTCAACTCATCATCATACCTGCAGTTTGTGTTCATTTACAGAAACAATAATTATTTGAGATGGGACTAAGCAGAGTTCTGATTTACTTTGCTCTAGCAACAATCATTCAATGTTAGTATTATTATTTATTGCATGTAGCTAAACATTTAATGATTTTTCATAGTTTTTTTTTCATCCTTTTTTTTTTTTTTTTTTTTTACTTTAACACCGATCTTTGTGTGTTCTTGTATTTCAGATTCCTGCAGTCAGACATTGATTGAGTCTGAGTCAGTGATCATCAAACCTGATCAGTCTCATAAACTGACCTGCACTGCTTCTGGGTTTGATTTGAGTAACTACTGGACAGGCCACTGGAAAAGGGCTGGAATATGTCCCAACTATCTATGATACCAGTAACATACATTTCTCCAGTGCAGTTAATGGCCACTTCACAAACTCCAGAGACAACAGTAAGAAGCAGGTGTATCTGTACATGAATAGCGTGAGGACATAAGACACTGCAGTGTATTACTGTGCCCGTGACCCACAGTGATACTTCTCCTTAGACATCAGTAAAAAAAAAACCTCATGCTTGCTATAGTCGCATGACAAGCTCGCTTTTTCATAAGCAGTGTATTCATGGAGGTCAGAGAACCAAAACATTTTGACCTTTTACCGTATTGTCATATTGACCAAAAAAAAAGACTTCATATTCAACACTTTATCAATTTGCAGGAACATTAACATTTTTGATCAAATCATTACTTATTTAAGTAATTACTTATTTGTTGCAGTAGCCAAATCACCAAATACGGCTTAAAGACGTAAATACTGCCTCTCTTTTACTCAGTCATAAGCAGGTGTCAGAAACGGAAAGTTGTGCAGTGCCACCTTGAGTACAGTGGCATTTCTGATTTTCAATAAGCGCTATTGTTACACCATGGCCAGCAAATGGCACTGTTGGTCACGTGACTGTTTTGGTTAATTCGCTTCCTGCTTGAGCATTTAGTTTAGTTAAGTAACTTTAATTTGCCCCAGGTGTCGATGCTTTAGTTTGATTATGTTCACTATTTAAACCCCTCGGTTACTGAGCACTTCGCTCAGTATTATAGTTTATGAAGGTTAGATAGGTGATGTAGTTGGTATTGCTTGATTCCATGACGTGATTCCAGTTTCTCATTTTCCTGTGAAGACCGCGTTTTCTTCGGGTTTGAGTTACATGTATAATTAAGACTTTGATCTGCACCTGCATCTACTTCCAGTCCCATTCCATAACAGCTGTCTACTGTCAGGGAGTGAGTTTACGCTTTCATTCAACACTTCGCGGCATTTAACACCTAGGTGTAAATATACACACCAAAAAAAAAAAAAACGCTGCAAAAAACGTCCCGGTGTAAACAGGCCCATTGAAAATCCAAGTAAGTAGCAAGTTGAATGTTGAGCTGCTGGTGTCTGAATGCTGAGATCTTTATGATATGTCACAGTGACTACAAGAATGTTGGTAAGAGGGAGTTGTTGTGGTAATGAATTACGAGATGGGTATAAATGGAGGTCGGAGCCAGCTCCAAATGGGAGGGTCCGCTCCAAATGGGCTGTCCAAACCCCCAGAGGACCTTGACTGTTTACTGTAGTGTTTGTAATGTAAATTAAGCTGTCAGGGTGTTTTTGTTTTTTTGGGGGGTGTACAAAATCAGGTAAACATTTTATTCAAGGTCTGCATAACAGTCATATCATATAATTCTCATGTAATGTAATTATGATCAAAAAATATCTAGCACCTGACATTATCACACCCAGAAATTTGAGGGCCTTGCAACAAATGAGCAGTGAAATAAATTTGCTCCTGGTACCACTCGTTTTAAAAATTACACAGGCTTTTTTTTTTTTCCCCTTTTCTTACAGTGACGTGTTACATTCCCACTTCGATAGTTTGCCAGTGATCATTTGAAATTGCCAAGAAAAACAGGATTTATAATAGTTAAATGTCGTGTGTGAGTGTGTGTGTGTATATATAATATAAATATTATTTTTTTTCTACGCCTACTTCACCTAAAAACTCCAGCTGATGAGCTTTTTTAGTATCATAAGGAGGGCAGTGCTTTACAAATGTTCATCCACAGAAACTACATTACATCAAAACTGCTACATTGTTATTTCCTCTAAAAAGTTAGAGATGGTATTATATACATATAAAATTGAACTTTTCAAGACACGGACGTGACAAGGATGGCTTCTTGTCCAGCAAAAAAGAACGTTCTCTTGCGTATAATTTCAGGGTGACATTAACTATACCATAAACTTGAAGGCAACAGTTCATTCAGCCTCTGCATGGCTCAACAGCGATCCCATATTGCATCATCACAAGTGTTAGCACATATACAAGCATGAATTTATATACACATTTATTTATATATATATATATATATATATATATATATATATATATATATATATATATATATATATATATTGCTAAAAAAAATGAAGGGAACACTTAAACAGCACAATGTAACTCTGAATGCTCCTTTTATTTTTTTGATATATATATATATTGCTAAAAAAAATGAAGGGAACACTTAAACAGCACAATGTAACTCTGAATGCTCCTTTTATTTTTTTGATATATATATATTACACACACACACTCTCCCCCTGTATGGTCACATTCTGGATTCTTTTACTGTATATATTTCGTGACATCAATCCCCCGACAGAACATATGAAATCATCACTATTACAAATGCAGTAAATTACAACATCACTGAGTATCACCATACACTGTTAAACTGTTTCATCTACTTGGTTTTCAAATGGCTTGTATCCATCATTGCAAATATTATAAATTTAATTTCAAATATTCCTGTCTGTCTTGCCTCAATATCATACCTTCTGTATCTGCATGCGAGTGATTATTTTAAATGGATCCTCAATGCCTATGGAAATGGTCATAAATTTCTTCTGAAGACATCTGTGGAAGAAATGGCCTTAACACAAGCTTCATTTCCTAATTGAATGTGAACGTAATCATAGAGATAATCTAAACAAATGATGTGCTTTTATTTTCCTTACTTGTGCACTGTCTGATCTTGGAAGATTTAACATGTTTGACTTGCTTTTTAACTAGGTTGCTGGTGGAGTGCATGGTGGAATCAATATACCTACATTCATACGTTATGTTGGATGCCACACTCTCCTAGGTTGAAGATACTTCTTAAAAAATTATAATGAAATGAATAAAGAAAAAACAAAAAGCCTGAATATGAAAATGAATCAAGACAGATCTAAATAAACAATGAAAGTTCCAATGAAAAGTAAAGCTACATGTTCTCTTCCTCTAACTTGTTCAGTATTTGTAATACAGATTAAATTTGTGTGGGCAGATGATGTAAACTATGGTTCTGGTCTAATGTTATTTGGGAACAAAGAGCTGCTGAACACAAATTTTTGTGTAGTTTATCAGACTGTCTAGATGTAGATCACACATCTGTTGAACAAAGATTTCCTCTCCCGTGCTGTAATGATGGCTGGAAACTAGGACTCAATGGCACATACTGTAGAAATGTCATATAGAACAGCGGTCCCCAACCCCCGGTTTTTTGGTACCGGGCCGCACAGAAAGAATAAATAAATAAATTGCATTATTTCCATTTTATTTATTATCTGGATCTGAAAAATGACCGGGTTCTCTCCGTTACATCCTTCTACGACTCACTCTTGACACATGTCAAGACGCTTGTCTCAGTACGTTGAAACTTTACCATAGAGACCAGAGAGCGTTAGGGGGGAGAGAGGATGTTTCGAGGACGCTCCTAATAAAGCTGTGATTTCACATTGGATTCACGTTTATTATTATATTTTAAAAATTCCCCAGTTTTTATGCCGGTCGTATCATTTTATTTTGTTGTATTTATCCGCCACACCTTAAAGGCCAGTCTGTGAAAATATTGTCTGATATTAAACCGGTCCGTGGTGCAAAAAAGGTTACGGACCGCTGATATAGAACATAGAGAAATCTCCTTTAGCGCTTTGTGAATGAAGTCACAGTTGCCTTTTATTCTGATCACAACCAGACAGTTACATTGTTTCTGAGTTTAGTCTTTATTTAGACTTTTTGATGCTGAAGAAGCAAAAATCTAAGGAATCCTTAACATTCAGACTAATGATTTGCAATGTCTGAACACAATGCTTGAAAAGAAACATGTATATCAAGGTTGAAAGGGTAGAAAGGGATCTATGAATTAATTAATGGGCTCTCTCACTCTGTATATCGCTATTAAAAGTAGTGCTTAAACAGATACCTAGCAGACAAATATACATATAGACAGTTTTATTTTGTACACTCATTCAAACTTAATCTTCACCTATCATCGTTCCCTGTTAACGAAATCTGTCACCACCTAATAAAATAGTTTAAATCACTAACCAAAGTAAGTATAGAAACTGATGCTATGATAAAAGAATAAAACAATGAACCTTTCTTAAAGAAATTCCTAAATCCTCTGACCAAGTATCTGGATGTGCCATCTGTATATTAAATAAATGCTAGTCCTTCAGGCTGAAAAAGAAGGATCAGAATATTCTGCAGTAGTTTGGCACTGTGACTAAAAAAGTTGTTCTTCATCTGACATCTGACTACTGTCCCCAACTGCTGTACAATACTGATAATGCTCTTACACTGAAGAGGGCTGAATGGCAGACCTTGTTAAATATGTTTTTTCATTATAATATCTTATATTTGATCAAACATATTCTTAAATATCTCAAATTACTTTTTGCCTTTTCTTATATGTTGACATGGTAGAAGATGTGTCAATGGGCAATGCTATTGTGAAGATGACCCTGCACAAGGACATGTCTTTGCATCTGTAAGTGACTAGTCACTTTAATCCTTCACATGGTATTCATGAGGTGCCATAAGTTTCTGCTACTCTATGGATCATGCTGAAGTTTGAACAAATGGTTTGACTTAATATCCGCAGCAGTAGTGTACACGTCATTTCTTCCTAATTTGTTATTAACTTTTATTGCATGCCTAAAAGGAATAAAAGTTATTTGCCATATTCAGATGCTCCTAAACAATTGTTATAAAGTATGAGTTTGTAACTGATCAACAAAGACTGTACTATCTTTCCTAATATGCTGCATTTAATATGGAAAATATATTTTCACAGAAATATTTCAGAGATTTTTTTTTTGCACTAGTTTACTGTAAATGTCTAATATTCTGTTCTGTTGGAAATTTGCCTTAACTGTTCAAATATTTTGGAACCTTTAAAAATAATTTGCATGCTTCTATAACTTTGGCTTATAGTGTATATGACTGCTCACTGTCATAAACTCATACGAGGAAATAAAAGTAAAAATTTTGACTCCAGATCAGGTGTGGGTAAAGACATACTGGTGATCTGATCTATATTATATATACATCCTCTCTGAGGATAATGTTGGTATCTTCCCAAGTCTACTGTAGAACTCCTAAGCATTAGGTCGTCTCATCATACTCATTCCATACCATCGTGCTCTTTGCCTGACAAAGCAATTCACATTCTATGTCAAAACATATTTGACAGTTGGGGTCTAACTCTAAAATAACCAGATACCAAATGTACCAAACAGTTTTGTCTTGTTGCCATCACAAAATAAAAATGCTTAAAACTTAAGTAATGTAGTCACGGAGGGTGTGTACATTTGTCGCTCTAGATTAATGGTTGGGATCCTTATAGACTGTGGAACAGAAATGTACTCAGTGTCAGTAAGCTGAACTGGCAAACTGTAAAATGTGACATCGCTCTCATCCGTGACACATGCAAAATCACCCAGTGGAGGTTCATATTATAGACCTGACTCTATTGGTAAAAAGGAAGTCTATGCAAATCCATCCTGCTATTATTTGCTCTGCATAAAAATCAGCTTGTTGCTCAGCTAAAGCTCATATCATCAAACTGAATTACAGAACTTCCATCACAGAGTTTGATTATGGGGCT
Organism: Ameiurus melas; assembly: GCA_012411365.1. Classification (NCBI taxonomy): domain Eukaryota; kingdom Metazoa; phylum Chordata; class Actinopteri; order Siluriformes; family Ictaluridae; genus Ameiurus; species Ameiurus melas. The sequence continues at coordinate 18,745,298 of CM022753.1, forward strand.
AAGCATCATTCAGCAGTGCATTTTTATACTCATGTTAACACGAGGTATCTGAGACTTCTTTATATGTTTACCACTGAGTGTATGATTTAATGCATTGATGATATCTATCTATCTAGCTCTCTCGCTCTCTCTCTCTCTCTCTCTCTCTCTATATATATATATATATATATATATATATATATATATATATAATATATAAAAAAAAAAAAAAATTGTGCTTGTTTTATCTGGCAGGTTTTTGCAGTGCTGAGATCAGACTGGACCAGTCTCCTGCTGTGGTAAAGAGACCTGGAGAAACTGTGAAGATCTCGTGTAAAATAAATGGATATTCAATGACAAGCCGCAACATACACTGGATCCGACAGAAACCAGGGAAAGCTCTGGAATGGATTGGCTGGATGAATACAGGCAATAATGAAGCAACATATGCAGAGTCTGTGAAAAACCAGCTAATCTTTACAGAGGACGTCTCAGCAAGCACACAGTACTTAGAGGCCAAGAGTCTGAGGACAGAGGACACTGCGGTTTATTACTGCGCCCGACAAGCCACAGTGACTGGAGCTGAGGAAACAGCTGTACTAAAACCACACACATATTTTTCATTACTGTTGTCATTTATGTAAGTGATGAATATAATCCCCTCTTACTTTGGTTAATAAACTGCTAAATTACATACTGTTTACAACTGTTTATATTACAAACCAGAAACAAATGAATATGTATTATACATTTTAAAGTTTAGTTATTATGAAGTCTTAATGCGGTTTTCAGATTCTGTAAAGTCCAGAAGTTATGATCATAACAATAGTTTATCATTTCTGATCACACATAATGTCTGTATACTGTAAATTTGACATTAAAAATTTTACTGAGTTTATTTCCAGTTCTCTAAAGGATTGTGTTCAGGAGCCCACAAGAGAACAAATGTGTGTGCTCTCATTAACAGATAGCCGACTCTACTGGAGTGAGATGTGTAAAGATATATTTTCTGTAACTAAAAAGAATAGTTTCAGTGTCAAACTGCTTAAGGATATTAGATTTTCATCATACTGTCACTATATTTATAGTTATGTTTTATAATTTAAAACACCTGCTTTCGAATCTTTTCAACTGCTACTTCACACCGTATTCATTAGTTAAAGCCTCTAGAGTGCAGACTAAACCAGAATGAAAATGATTTGACTGCATGGGGAATTTTCTATTGCAAGTTTGATTATTTTGTTAAATATAGACCCAATTTTAATGACAGTAATAAACACATTTTTGCTACATGCTGTTCTGAAAACACTGTAATATTTCACTGTGTGAGAGTGGCAATTATGGAAGAAGTTATTCACAGCAGTTACTGTATGTTAACAGTTTCTCTTCTAAACCTATAAAATAAAACTTAAAAATTTCATATTTACATCATAAACATTACATAAACTTAACCAGGAAATTTATACATGAGAATAACAGCTGTCTTATTGCAATTCTCTAGAGTACAACCTAAACACAGCTAATAATGACATGAACGATTGTTTTTCTAATGATTATTATTATTATTATTATTATTATTATTATTATTTTGTGTGTATTATGGCAACGATCCATCGCAAAATCTATCACATCCTATGTACTTAAAGAAATATTAAATGATTATAGACAAGATTAAAGCACAATAAATAATGAATAGATAGAAACATCTGATCTAACATGTCACTAGTAATGCAAATTACTTAGCTTTTTCACAGACAATGAAATTTTCCTAAATGTTTGACTTGCACTGTACATATTTATATTTAGGTTTTGTATACTTAAATATCTGCACATTATGCTTTCCATTATGTTTTAAGTCCTCTGAGAGGCGCTCTTTCTCTACTTACACAACATCTAGCCAATATGTTGAGGATAAAATGAATGAAAGATTAAAATGACTGAAAGATTAAAAGGTCTGAGAGAGGACTGTCCTCCTGGGATTTCAATCAAAGTCATAAAATCTATAAACATAAAATCTATAAACATAAAATCTATTTACAATATTAAAAACTAAGACATTACAGATCTGTTTTATCTGTTTCTTAATAAACCAGTCTGCATAATCCACACTGTTTTATAAATTAATAAATAAATAGTAGGAGCTATGAACCTTTGTGAAAACCTAAACACTATTATGCAAATCAAATTGTTCAAATGACTGATATATTTATAATGTGGGAAAAAGAACAAACAGAATTGGCAGAAAATATCACAATTAAGTCCAAACAAAAAAAATACATACAGAAGTGGGTAGGGGAGGAAAATAAACAGTCACACTATTACTTTCATCCACTGGAATGACATTTTAACAGCTTGTGTTATTTTAAATACAGAAACAGTAGTTTCCATCAAAGAACTGCATAAAAATGATAATGAAAATTATCTGATATTTCTAAATAAAAAGTGCATCTTCTAGTGGAATTATCTGATTATCTGGTTTATTGAATTTATATTAATTCACTGCACTCTGTGTAAATAAATAAAGCAGTAACTGAAAAAAGCCTGATGCTTATAGAACAAAAATGGTAAAATAAATAAATAAATAAATAAATAAATAAATAAATAAATAAATAATTAAAAATTACTTGCAGGTGGAGACCTTTGCTCTCTGCAGTTTCTCAGTAAAAAGCATAATTTTTTAAATCAACTTTAGTGTGGTAACTAGCGCTGTTTCATCCCAAAACCATGTCATTGCTTATTTTCCTGTAACAGTACCCCTGCTGTGTTGTATTCCTTACTAAATGTGGTTATACTGAAGTGTGTTTGCTTATTCACCTGAAAACACAACAGGACTGATAGATATATTTAAATAGACATGGCTCAATGTCCCACTTTTTTTATATTTAAAATGACATGTTTGGTAGACGGGATGGTGATTTGATTTAGAAGACTCCCTCAAATGTACCCTTAGATAAGGAGTGTCTCTATGCAAATGTCTTTCCCTGTTATATATTTAAGCAGTGGAGACCAAAAGCTTTTACTTATTCTGCTTCAACACACATCATGATCTCCACATCCCTACTGCTGCTGCTGCTGGCAGCCGTACATTGTAAGTGTTTTTTACATTTGAAATAAAAATGGCTTTTGGGCACAAAAAATATATATTTTACAACATTAAAATAGCTTTTCTTTAACAGGTGTTCACTGTGTTGAGCTGATCCAGCCCGGATCCACAGTAACAACCCCTGCTCAGTCAATGACTCTGACCTGTAAAGTGTCTGGATATTCATTAACTAGTACCTACTGTACACACTGGATACGACAACCTGCAGGAAAAACTCTGGAGTGGATCGGACGTATATGTTATGATGGTAGCACTGCCTACAGTGAGAAACTGAAAAGCAGATTTCAGGTTTCCAGAGACACGTCCAGCAGCACAGTAACTTTAACTGGGCAGAACATGCAGACTGAAGACACAGCTGTGTATTACTGCGCTCGTGAACCACAGTGAGACAGATCAACAACATCTCTGTACAAAAACATGCTGTACAGTAAACTATTTACATCAGAAAAAGCAGAAATAGAATGATTTATCATTTTGCTGCTTGTCGTGTCATGTTCCTCCATGAACAATGGACAAAGCCCTGATTGAACAGTGTTTATTGTGCTTTAAAACTATGTTTAGGTATTTTATTTTCCAGAAAAAAATAAATTAAATCTATGAATTATATATAAGCACACACAGTACCAGTCTTGCACAAGTGCTAGCTCCCAACATGCTTCTTAATTAATTAATTAATTATAATATTATTAATACTACTACTACTACTACTACTACTAATAATAATAATAAGAAGAAGAAGAAGAAGAAGAAAAGAAGAGGAAGAAGAAGAAGAAGAAGAAGAAGAAGAAGAAGAAGAAGAATTCTGGCTGAGTGCAGGAGCATCATGAACATTTTGTCAGTCAGTATCTGATTACAAACTGCTTATATTTATTTCACTGCAACGCATAGTTATCAAAGTGGGAAATTCACTGAGGAAATCACATTTAGCTAGTAAGGTTCCAGGTTATCTTCAGGCAGACTGACTGTTTTTCTCCTCAGTGTTTGTTAAATCAACTCCTTACACATGATTTTTCCAGGAACAAATCCTAGCCCAAGTTTCAAAGTAAATATAACCATGTTTAGAAATATATGTATGGTTTCATAAAATTCATGTGTCAAAGAACAATGCAAATTCTGAAAAAGTTGGGACAGTATGGAAAATGCTAATAAAAACAAAGAGGAGTGATTTGTAAATGTACTTTGACTTGTATTTAAATAAAAACATCTATAAAGACAAAGTATTTTATGTTTTGCTTAATCAACTGCATAGTTTTTGAAAATAAACATTTATCTTTAAATTGATGAATGTTCCAAAAAAGTTGGGACAGGGGTAATTTAGGACTAATAGCGATGTGACAAGTTAAAATAAGAAGGTGAAGTGAAACAAGTTTAATCATAAGCCTCCAAAAAAGGCCTAGTCCTTCAAGACCAAAGACGGGTCGAGGCTCGCCAATCTGTCAACAGATGAGTCTGAGAATAATCCATCACTTTGAGAACAACATTTCCCAAAGAAAAATCGGTAGGATTTGGGGCATTCCACCTTCAACAGTGCACAATATAATTAAAAGATTCAAAGAATCTGGTCAAATATCTGTGCATAGAGGGCAAGGTCGAAAACCACTTCTGAATGCATCTGATCTCCGATTCTTACAAACCGTCATGAGACTGTAATGGATATCCTGACTTGGGCTCAGGAACGCTTTGTTAAATCTTTGTCAGTCCCAGCGACCCAAGGATGGATCTTTGTCAGTCAACACCATTTGCCGCTGCATCCAGATATCCAGGTTAAGGCTTTATTATGCAAAGCAGAAGCCATACATCAACGCTGCCTACTTCTCTGGGCTCAGACTCATTTGAGATGGACAGTATCACAGTAGAATAATGTTTTGTGCTCCGACAAGTCAACATTTCAAATAGTTTTTGAACAAAACAGCCATCATATTCTCCGGGCCAAAGAGGAAAAGGACCATCGAAACTGTTATCAGCGTCAGGTCCGAAAACATCTGTCAGCACATATGTGAGGGTGGCTGTGGCACAGTTGGTAGAGTGGGTTGTCCACCAATCGTAGGGTTGGTGGTTTGATTCCCAGCTTGGGTGACTCCACATGCTGGAGTGTCCTTTGGCAAGACACTGAACCCCAAGTTGCTCCCGATGGCAAGCTAGTGCTCTGCTACCATTGTGTGTGTGTGTGTGTGTGTGAAAAGGGTGAATGAGACACAGTGTAAAGTGCTTTGGATAAAAGAGCTGAATAAGTGCACATTTACCATTAATGTGAGGGCATCCTTAATTTTTCCATCTGGGGATTAATGAAGTATTTTACCTTATCTTATATTATTAATGCAGAATGATATTTACACATTTTGGAGAAACATATGCTGACATCCAGAGCAGGACAATACCAAACCACATTCTGCCCAGATTACAAGAGCATGGTTGGGTAAGCAAAGAGTGTGGGTGCTAGCATGGCCTGCCTGCAGTCATGACCTGTCTCTAATTGAGAATGTGTGCCACGTTATGAAGCGCAAAATAAGGCAGCAAAGGCCCTGTACAGTTACACAGCTGAAGAAATGCATAATGGATGAATGGCAAAATGTTCCACTTGCTAAACTTAATCATCTGGTGTCTTCAGTGTCCAAACGCTTACTAAGTGTTATTAAATGAAAAGGTGTTGTGACACAGTGGTAAACATTCGACTGTCTCAACTTTTTTTGGAGTGTGTTGTCATCAGATTAGAAATGACTATTTTCAAAAATATATAATATTCACAAAGTTAAACATAAAATAATGTGTTAATAATGTGTTTTCATTAAAGTACAGGGTGAAGTAAATTTTCAAATTATTATTTTTTTACTGCATTTTCCATACTGTCCCAACTTTTTTGGAACTGGGGTTGTATATTATAGACAATGCTGCTTAAACATTTGAGCAGCATTGCAAATTATTTTCTGAAAGCCAACCTTTGGTCTTGTAGTGTACTGTAATGTAAATATAGCCTGCAACACATTAGAAATGTATGAACATTATACTTTTCTTTAAGCTTTAAGTCCTGTGAGGGGCGCTCTTTCTCTTTTCACACAACATCTACCCAACATGTTGAGGTTTAATGGAGGGTGTGATAAATATGAAAACACATTCTCCTGTGATTTAAGTCAAAAGCTCAAACTACAACATTGTAATGTCTATTATATCAGTGCCTCATTAAACCAGGGTGCATAATCCATACTGTTTGAGAAAAAAGGAAGTAAATAGTACTTAACTCTCTTAGATTTTGTGAATTTGTACATGTTTTTACATTTCCAGGAAATGCCTTATGTCATTAAGCTCTGTGCCTTTATGAAACCCTAAACACGGTTATGCAAGTCAAACCCCCTATACAATATTTGAGGTGTTCTCAGGAGAAGTGAGGTTCTGGGTTCAGGTTCCACTCAAACCATTTTCTACTCCTGCTGTTAACAGCTGCATCGGGTAAATATGTGGAGAGTTTTGAGATAATTGTGTTTATATTTCTTTTTGAAAGAATGTACCTGATTAAATTATTAATTTGTTGTTCACTGGAATTAAATTATTGAACTGGTTCAGCCTGCAGTCATGGTGGTTAAAGCTGGAGAATCATTTTCAGTCCCCTGTAAGATAACTGGGTAATCAGCCACAAGTTCCTGTACTAACTGGATACGACATAAATCAGGACAAGGTCTGGAATGGATTGGCTGGTACTGCAGCTTCAGTGATACTGGCAGTATAGATTCACTAAAGAACAAGATCCGTTTATCAGCCGAGGCCTCCAGCAACACTGTGATTTTGCACGGGCAAAACTTTCAGACTGAGGACACAGCTGTGTATTATTGCACTCGTAATACACAGTGAGACAGATCAACAAAGATCCTGTACAAAGAAAGTACAGAATAATTTCCTGCAGTCCACTATGATCGGCTTCTACATCATTCTACATCATTGTTTTTAAAGTAGGTGTTCTCTTCAAGCAATGATAGTATTATTACAACTACCAATAGTGTTGTTGTTGTTGTTGTTGTTGTTGTTATATTGAATTAATTGATTGATTAAAAGGGAGTGCTGTTATCGGAAAACATTCAATGAGGACAAGGGGTGATTCAGCCCAACACAAAATGGAATTACTATTTCCACAAAGAAGTTGATTATTTTCCTATTACAGCATGACCCACAGTGTTGTATTCCTCTAATACCATAATCCGTCCATCCATCCATTTTCTGTACCACTTATCCTACAGAGGGTCGCGGGAAGCCTGGAGCCTATCCAGTCAATGTTTATGTTAATGGTAGCAGCTGAATAAACACCATTTTAGGTTAATTGTTGCACAAACATTATGGAAAGAAAATGTTGTACATATAATATCTTGTTATTTGAGTTCACAAGATTCATAAATTAGGCTTTACATGTTATGAATGTTATGCTCCATAAGATGAACATTCTGCCTATTTTAAATTCATTCTCCTCCGATAAGATAAACAAATACAAATGTCAGAGCTGGATATCACTCCATTCATGGTCTCTGATAACTTTGGAGAATAGAGAAGATACCAGTACAAACAACACACACCATGTACTCTACATCTCTACTGCTCTTGCTGGCAGCTGCTTCCTGTGAGTAGTTTAACAAATGTATTAATTTACTACAATAACCATAAATGTGCAGCATATATTGTGTGAGATATCAGCATGTATTTTCCTCCAGAGATGTGCATGGTGTTGATGTAAGTTCAAATATCTCAGTCTATAAAGTTCACAAGCGTCTCTTAGCAGCAGTGTTACTTATAAACTATTAAATAATAATAATAATAATAATAATAATAATAATAATAATAATAATAATAATAATAAAACTATTTAACACCAATATGCAAGCTGAATAAATAATTTAACCCTCCTATTATCTTTGGGGTCAATTTGACCCCATTCAATGTTTAACGTCTGTAAATACATGTTTGTTTGTTTTGTTTTTTTTGCTTCAGATTCAATGACTTTTCCTAATTTAATGTGGACAACTCTGTAAACATAAAATTAACCTGCTGATATTGTTTCAATGTCCTGTACACATTTTGTAGCATCAGTGTTCCTTGGGGTCAATTTGACCCCCGGCTCTTTTAGCTGTATAAAACAGAAGAAATATTAAAATTTCACACACATTTGTTTTGGTTGTTTTATTGAGGTCACTATAACATGTTATAATTTTATAATATTCATTATTATTTTACATATTGAATATTATATTCAAAAAACATCCCTCTGTTTTAGGGCTCTAACCTAACGTAACCGTATCTGTAGTATTGCTAGAACCACTAGTAGTTCACATGACATGGGTCATAATTTTCATGAGAACTTTGATGCTTCCCGTGCCATGGGGGAGGGGAAAACATAATTTTTGCGAGAACTTTGATATTTCCCGTGCCGTGGGGGAGGGAAAAACATAATTCTCATGGTTTACCAAACAAAGGGGAGGAGCAAACATTATAAAAGCATGAACAGAAGCCTTCTAAACCTTCTAAACCATTTCTCTTTGTGCTAAGTGTGCTCTCTATGTTCTCCATCAAATAACTTTTTTTTATTTATTTATATGAACCCCTACTATGCTCCTGAAACACTGGAAACACTGGGAAAAAGCCCACATGTAGAAATGTCCGCATTGTCAGAATGGTGCGTGAATTGTGGCTCTGACGGTTTCTTAAAAACACACTAATACAGTGGTGTGAAAAAGTGTTTGCCCCCTTCCTCATTTCCTGTTCCTTTGCATGTTTGTCACACTTAAGTGTTTCGGAACATCAAACCAATTTAAACAATAGTCAAGGACAACACAAGTAAACACAAAATGCAATTTGTAAATGAAGGTGTTTATTATTAAAGGTGAAAAAATCCAAACCATCATGGCCCTGTGTGAAAAAGTGATTGCCCCTAAACCTAATAACTGGTTGGGCCCACCCTTAGCAGCAACAACTGCAACCAAGTGTTTGCGATAACGTGCAATGAGGCTTTTACAGCATCCTGGAGGAATTTTGGCCCACTCATCTTTGCAGAATTGTCCTAATTCAGTTACATTAGAGGGTTTTCGGGCATGAACGGCCTTTTTAAGGTCATACCACAACATCTCAATAGGATTCAGGTCAGGACTTTGGCTAGGCCACTCCAAAGTCTTCATTTTTTTTCTTCCGCCATTCTGTTTGTGGACTTGCTGGTGTGTTTAGGATCATTGTCCTGCTGCAGAACCCAAGTTCGTTATAGCTTGAGTACACGAACAGATGGTCGGACATTCTCCTTCAGGATCTCTTGGTAGACAGCAGAATTCATAGTTCCTTTTATCACGGCAAGGCCTTCCAGGTCCTGAAGCAGCAAAACAGCCCCAGACCATCACACTACCACCACCATATTTTACTGTTGGTATAATGTTCTTTTTATGAAATGCAGTGTTCCTTCACCCCATATACTTGGACACACACCTTCCAAAGAGTTCCACTTTTGTCTCATCGGTCCACAGAATGTTGTCCCAAAAGTCTTGGGGATCATCAAGATGTGTTGTGGAGAAATTGAGACGAGCTTTGATGTTCTTTTTGCTCAGCGGTGGTTTCTCCTTGGAACTCTGCCATGCAGGCCATTTTTGCCCAGTCTTTTCCTGATGGTGGAGGCATGAACGTTGACCTTAACTGAGGCAAGTGAGGCCTGCAGTTCTTGGACGGTTGTTGTGTTGGGTCTTTTGTGACCTCTTGGATGAGTCGCTCTGCGCTCTTGGGGTAATTTTGGGCGGCCCGCACCCTGGGAAGGTTCACCACTGTTCCATGTCTTCGCCATTTGTGGATAATGGCTCTCACTGTGGTTCGCTGGATTCCCAAAGCTTTGGAAATGGCTTTATAACCCTTTCCAGACTAATAGATCTCAATTACTTTCTTTCTATGTTCCTGAATTTCTTTGGGTCTCGGCATGATGTAGCTTTTAGGATCTTCTGGTGGACCTTACTGTGTCAAGCAGCTCTTATTTAAGTGATGCCTTGATTGTGAACAGGTGTGGCAATAATCAGGCCTGGGTGTGGCTAGAGAAATTGAACTCAGGTGTGGACAACCACAGTTATAGTATGTTTTAACAAGGGGGCAATCACTTTTTCACACAGGGCCATGATGGTTTGGATTTTTTTACCCCTTTAATAATAAACACCTTCATTTACAAATTGCATTTTGTGTTTACTTGTGTTGTCCTTGACTATTGTTTAAATTGGTTTGATGTTCCGAAACACTTAAGTGTGACAAACATGCAAAGGAACAGGAAATGAGGAAGGGGGCAAACACTTTTTCACACCACTGTATGCATCCAAGTCCCATTACACACCTCTAGTCTCAAGCAGATTTCCTGCAAGATTAAAAAAAATTGAATCTCCTATTTGTATCAGTATCTGTTCAGCTCACATTATCTGTTCATTCCCAATAATGTATTCATATCCCTACATCCCTACTCTTCACACAAAACATATAAAAATATAAAAATATCAACAATGCTACACATTTTTGTGCTTGTTTGTTTTAATCCAATTATTCACATAAATATAGAGTCCATTAATATAAATATAGAGAGTTCAAAAAATAAAGAGTCCATTATATTAGTCCCTGTTTAAATTGTACAGAAACTCAAACATATTAGAGTGAGGGTCTCTCTGTAAACCTTGCAGCTGGAACTACTGTCAGAGACTCTGTTATAGAAATGTAATTAATGACCTACTGACCACTACTTCAGGGAGGAAGTTTTATATTGGATGATTGTTCAGGTATTAAGGATTTTTGCAAAATAAAAATGTTATGGTGTAATCAGTTGATCACAGAGATACATTAGTGTTTTATTTATTTCAGGCTAATTTTAAGATGAATTTACTGAGATGTCAAAAGGTTAGGATATTAACTAATAAATTTGTAAACCTGAGTCTTCAAGTTCATGTAGTACTTACTACTACAGAGAGGAGGTGCAGCAGCTAACGGACTGGTGCATAGCCAACAACCTGTCTCTGAATGTGGACAAAACGAAAGAGATAGTTGTTGACTTCAGGAGAGCACGGAGCGACCACTGGTGGTCGGTGGCTCCTTCATGGAGATCATCAAGAGAATCAAATTCCTTGGTGTTCACCTGACGGAGAACCTCCTGGTCCCTCAACACCAGCTCCATAGCCTAGAAGGCCCAGCAGCATCTCTACTTCCTGCAAAGGCTGAAGAAAGCCCATCTCCCACCTCCCATCCTCACCACATTCTACAGAGGAACTATTGAGAGCATCTTGAGCAGCTACATCACTGTCTGGTTCGGAAATTGAACCTAATCAGATCTCAAGATCCTGCAGCGTATAGTAAGGACAGTTGAGAAAATCATCAGGGTCTCTCTTCCCTATCACAGACATTTACACCGCACACTGCATCTACAAAGCCACCAGCATTGTGGATGACCTCAAAAACCCCTCACACGCACTTTTCACCCTCCTGCCGTCTGTAAAAAGGTACCAAAGCATTCGGGCCCTCACAACCAGACAGTTTCTTCTCCCAAGCCATCAGTCTCCTCAATACTCAGAGACTGGACTGATACACACACACACATGCACACACACACACACACACTGAACTGAACACCATCCAACTCCCATTTAAATATTTGCAAATTCCTGCATTGACACTGTTGCATTTTATGCTGCTACTGTATTATATAAATATAGTATCTAATTTACTGTCACTATATACGCTTTATATACACTTTACCTGACTGCTACCACAATAACTGCTATGTTCATATTTGGTATAAGCTAATTTGCTGAATACTCAGTCTTAGCATGTTGTGTTTACATTTATACCATTTTTACATTATATTGTTACTCCTTGGCACCTATCTTTTGCAGCACCTGTATATCAGACACTTCCACACTAAAACTGTGTACTGTTCGGCATTACACTGTCACTTACTGTACCTGTTTTAGTCCTGTTTTAGTAGTTACTGTACTGTCCTGTGCTGTTAGCACACGTCTGCACAGGCACTTTATGTAGAAAGTTTGTGGATCCTATTAGTTCTGTGTCTCATGTGGTTTAGTGTGTTCTTTTGTGTAGCACCAAGGGGAAGTTTTTTGTGCTGTAACATTTTGTGTGCAGGTCCGAACTCCCTTCCAGACTTTCCAGCCTGCCCTAGCCTGCCCTAGCCTGCCTTGCCAGCCTTCTTGATGACCTCACTGATTGGAGGCCATTTTTAAGGAGGAAGACTGCGTGAGAATGTGTGGGATGTTGGAGGTGTTTGCTGATTTGTTGTTATGAGAATGCTTGGATTGTGTTGCTTGCCTTTGTGGCCTAATTTTGTATTTTGACTGCTGTTTTGGTATTTGACATTTGCCTGGTTTTGACTCTGAGTTTGGTTATCCCTAAATCTGTTTATGTATATTCTCTTCACTTTTGTATATATAGGTTCACTTGCCCACCCTGAAGATACACCTGTTTTGGTTAATTTGTATATGTATATATTTTGTGATATAATACTCCACAACCTTTTTGAACCACCTTGTTGTGTTATTCCTGGCTCCCTCATTCATTATTTAAAGATCAAAACTTGAATCCCGAGCTGGTTACTCTGTGCGGCCCAACTTAGACTGGGCAAAAACACATACTAAACAAAGATGCTCAGTGCTGCTGCTGCTAATGGCTACATTCTGTGAGTCTCCATGTTGGCTGAATGAGTTTAGATTTAATACATGGTTGTGAAAATGATTTGAGGCCCACTCAGTCAGCCTCTGTGCTCATGAAACCTGAAGAGTCATTCTCCATCCCTTGTAAGATCTCAGTGTCAAGATATTGTATTCAGTGGAACCGACAACCTGCTGGGAAAGCACTGGAAGGGCTCAGATATCTGTGTAGTGGTGGTAGCACTAATCTCAAAGACACAATAAAGAGCAAGATCAGTTTCAGCCTGGACACATCCATCAGCACAGTTTATTTAAGAGGACAAAACTTTCAGACTGAGGACACAGCTATGTATTACTGCGCAAGAGACACAGCACTACAAAGTCACTGTAGCCCTGTACAAAAACATTCCTGTTCATTTTCCTCTCTCTACAGTACACTTGTCCCCAGAGGTACCTGGTATAAATGAGCTAGCAGGGCTGAGACCCCTCTGTTTTTCAAAGTTACAAGATCATCAACATAATGTTTCATCTTTGGTCTCAACATTCAAGTATTTGTTGTCCTGAAGTGGATATACAGTTCCATCCATCATATAATGTCAATCCATTCCAAAGCTTTTGTGCAGGTTGTTGAATCTGAGCTGTGTAAAGTGGATGTTGGTATCAGTGATAGAAGCTTCACACACTCAGCTCAGTACAAAACACACATCTGCAAGGAGAGAAAATAAGTGTAAATATTTTTGCACCTATAGAGGGCAGTAGGTCACTTCTACTGAGGTAAAACTCATGAAACATTGAAAGGAAACATTTTCTGGAATGAGAAAAGACACAAGTATTCACTCTCAGAATTAGGAGCAAAGGCATCTTCTAAATAACAGTAGCAATAACACACACAACAGATCAATTTAGACAGCTTATGTAAATATAAAAAAGAAAATGAAATTTTGAATAAAAGTGTTCAGGCGCCAATTAAAACATTCTGAGGTTATTTATTCACTGTTTAAATTATGTTAATAATTAACAATCATTGCTAAAGTGAAGGAAATAAATAATGAGAAATTTGAATGTTACTTGCATGTACACCAATTATTAAAAACCACCTCTAAGCTGAACTGGCAAACTGTAAAATGTGACATCACTCTCATATGTGACACATGCAAAATCAGCCTGTGGAAGTTCATATTATAGACCTGACACTATTGGTTAAAAGGAAGTCTATGCAAATCCATCCTGTTATTATTTGCTCTACATAAAAATCAGCATGTTGCTCAACTAAAGCTCATATCATCAAACTGAATTACAGAGCTTAATCACTAAAGTTTGATTATGGGGCTAAGCGTCATTCAGCAGTGCATTTTTATACTCATGTTAACACGAGGTATCTGAGACTTCTTTATATGTTTACCACTGAGTGTATGATTTAATCCATTAATAATTATTTTTGATTGTTTTATCTGGCAGGTTTTTGCAGTGCTGAGATCAGACTGGACCAGTCTCCTGCTGTGGTAAAGAGACCTGGAGAAACTGTGAAGATCTCGTGTAAAATAAATGGTTTTGATATGACAAGCTACTACATACACTGGATCCGACAGAAACCAGGGAAAGCTCTGGAATGGGTTGGTAGGATGGATGCTGGCAAAAATCAAGCAATATTTGCAGAGTCTGTAAAGAACCAATTCACACTGACAGAAGACGTCCCAGCAAGCACACAGTACTTAGAGGCCAAGAGTCTGATGACAGAGGACACTGCAGTTTATTACTGTGCCCGAGAAGCCACAGTGACTGGAACTGAGGAAACAGCTGTACTAAAACCACACACATATTTTCACACAGTATTTTATTGAACAAGTAATTACTGTTGTCATTTATATAAATGATGAATATAATCCCCTCTTACTGTGGCTAATAAACTGCTCAATTACATACTGTTTACAATTGTTTATATTACAAACCAGAAACAAATGAATATGTATTATACATTGTAATGTTTAGTTATTATGGAGTCTTACTGCAGTATTCAGATTCTGTAAAGTCCAGATGTTATGAACATGAATGAGTCTTTATTAATTACATATACATTACAGCACAGTGAAATAAATTTTTTGTTCTAATATCCCAGCATGTTAGGAAGTTGGGGTCAGACTGCAGGGTCAGCCATGATACGGCACTCCTGGAGCAGAGATGGTTAAGGGCCTTGCTCAAGGGCCTAACAGTGGCAGCTTGGCAGCGCTGGGCTGGGCTCGAACCCCTCACCCTCCAATAAATAACCCAGAGCCTTAACCGTCACACATAATGTCGGTATACTGTAAATTTGACACTAACAACTTTACTGAGTTTATTTCCAGTTCTCTAAAGGTTTGTGTTCAGGAGCCCACAAGAGAACAAATGTCTGTGCTCTCATTAACAGATAACCAAATCTACTGGAGTGAGATGTGTAAGGATATATTTACTGTAACTAAAAATATAATCATTTAAATTCATGAGACATCTAATTATGCATTCAGTCATTCATTCATCTTAATTAAACACTTTATCCTGGTCAGAGTGGTGGATCCAGGGATGATCCAGGAACGCTGAGTGTACACCTAGACGTAGAGAAGCCAAGTCACCAGCCTCACTCCGGATTTGATTTCTTAAAGCAGATTATTTTAGAATTTTGAGAAACAGAAGTAAGAGAAGAGAATAGTTTCAGTGTTGAGCTGCTTTAGGAAAATAGACTTTTGTCATCTGCTCACTAGATTTACCGTAATTTTTTTTTATAATTTAAAACACCTGATTTAGAATCTCATCAATCTGCTACTTCTCACTGTATTCATCAGTTAAAGCCTCTAGAGTGCAGACTAAACCAGAATGAAAATGATTTGACTGCATGGGGAATTTTCTATTGCAAGTTTGATTATAATGTTAAAAATAGAGCCAAGTTTTAATGCCAGTAATAAACACATTTTAGCTACATGCTGTTCTGAAAACACTGTAATATTTCACTGTGTGAGAGTGGCAATTATGAAAAAGTTATTCACAGCAGTTACTGTATGTTAACAGCTTCTCTTCTACACCTATAAAATAAAACTTAAAGATTTCACATTTACATCATAAACATTACAGAAACTTAAACCAGGAAATTTATATGAGAATAACAGCTGTCTTATTACAATTCTCTAGAGTACAGCCTATACACAGCTAATAATGACATGAACGATTGTTTTTTCTAATTACTATAATTATTTTGTTTGTGTTATTGTCACGTCTCGTAGGGAAGGGGCACGGAGGCAGGAGCAAGCGGCGAACGAAGCGTGAAGTCGGGGAGAATCTGGATGCGTAAACGAGTAACGGGCGGGGGTCAGGCGATCGGACAAACAGAATAACGAGGGCAAGACAAAGAGCGTGGTCGAGGGCGTAATCAAAGGTCGAGGTAACGAGGTGATCAAAGACGGTAGTAAGGCTTGGTAACGCAGAGAACGAGTTTAACTGAGCGTATACTTCGCAGTGCAGCTCTGTGACTGGCAAACCTAAATAGCGGTGCCTGAGTGTGTGAGACTGTGATTAATGGCAGGTGTCATGAATCAGAACTCCGGGGATGGAGAGCGCATGCGTGAAGCAAGTGTTGCATCTTGGGACTTGGAGTTCGGATCGGGCTGAGCTGTGACAATTATGGCAACAATCCAGTTTAATTTTCACTACAAACATAAACAGAAGAAACAATTGCATTATTTATTTATTTATTTATTTATTTATGCATTTATGTGAATATAAAATACATTAATTATTTAACACAAAACATTCATATTATTAGTAATAATAGTAGATTCTTCACTTACATACCACAACTGAAGTTAAATAAAGACAAAATGGGATGTGACTGTGATTAACAGCTGCAGAGCTGCACTCAATACAGCTTCTCTGTAATATTTATGCAAATCTCCACCTCCTCTTGCAATATTAGCACCGTGCTCATCTAGAGAGGAAGCGGTTCTCATTAGTCCTCCTTCAACACAAACATGTTTAATTCAGCTCTCCTGCTGCTGCTGGCTCTCGCCCCCTGTGAGTATTTGGATATAAGCTTTATTACTTCATCTGATCCTTTCAGTTCCACATAGGAACCTTTTGTTTTTCTCTTTTCACAGATGTGTTCTGTGCTACTGAGCTCATCCAGCCTTCGACAACCTGCAGGAAAATCTCTGGAATTGATCAACATAATTGATAATGATGGGGATATTTACAAGGAAGATTCACTTAAAGACATATGTCATCTCTTGAGCCACTTCCAGTAATAATGTGACCTTACAGGGACAGAACATGCAGACTGATGACACAGCTGTGTATTACTGTATTACACAACAAGCTGCAGTGATACACAAAAACATCATCTTCATCCAAACATTATAAACACTTCAGCCTAGAGTCCAGGGGTCGGCAACCCGCGGCTCCGGAGCCGCATGCGGCTCTGTGATCCCTCTGATGCGGCTCAGCTTTTGAAAATAATTAATGAGTATTTAATTAAAATGTGTTTTATTTTAGTTCGTTCATTTTCAAAATGTAATTCTTTAAAGATTATGGCGATCTTTTAACATTGTCACGACCCCCCCGGGAAGCAGCGCACATGTGCTTGCTTCTTCCGTGCTGACGTCATGTCTTCGTCCCGGCGGGTCAGAGGTCATAGGGTCACGTGTGTTGTGGAATAGCGGGCAGCTGTGAACGGTTGCGGCACTAAGCACTGGAAGTCTATTTATACCGGGAGACGTGTGCCACACGGCGCAGTTCAACTGTTTGACTGACCTCGATATGGACAGATCGACGTGTGTGTATGCCAAGTAAAACTGAAACGGCGATTCCCGATAGTCGCCTTTTAGCTTTACTTGGCATACATTCCGGCATACACACACGTCGATATGTCCATATGTAGATCAGTCAGACAGTCTCCAACATGAACTTTATTAAAAACAAACATTGCACACACCTCACAGATGACAGCTTACAGTCCTGTGTGAAGATAAAGGTGACGGCAGATGCTGTGCGCTGAGGTTCAGGAGCAGAAATCCTATTGGCCAAGTATGATAAATATTTTAATTGCCTATTATTTTGCGTATATTTATATTTTTTTCATTGTTCAGTGAAATAGACATTTTATTATTCAGGTTGACAGGTGACTGTACGGCGCCAGTAAAAGGATGACGGCACACAGAGAGAGGACGGCATTTTGTTTGTGCCAGTGGATAATTTAAGTTCTGCGTTTTTTTTTTTTCATTACTACAAGGACTCAAATAAACATTGAGTATTTTACTTAACCTTCAACCCAACGTCTTTTTTTCAGAGAAATGTTTTGTTGCATGCAGAAATGTTATTCCATTTTCTCTGCAGTCGTTCATTGATTTCATAAATGTAACACATTGTAGTTTGTTTATACATAGCACAAAGGCAAAAAACCCCGTTATATACAGTGTTATTTCATTTTAAATTTCAAAAGGGTTTTGTGGCTCCCAGTGTTTTCTTGACTGTGTGAAACGGGTCCAAATGGCTCTTTGACCCCTGGTTGCCGACCCCTGCACCAGTGCAAGAGAATGGCACATTACTCTAGCATGCCTTCCAACTTAGACTCTCTCGTGGCACTTTACACTGTTGGCAATTTACACCTGTAACAGC
This sequence comes from Ameiurus melas, assembly GCA_012411365.1. Lineage (NCBI taxonomy): Eukaryota > Metazoa > Chordata > Actinopteri > Siluriformes > Ictaluridae > Ameiurus > Ameiurus melas. Next base: position 18,763,652 of record CM022753.1, read on the forward strand.
AGAATCAACATGCCGCTTCGATGCCTTGGTTATTACTGAGTCTCTTCCTATCTCCCTCGCTAGCTGAGAGGCGGGCTCGGCCATCCCATTGGCTGGAATGTAGCAACTCTCACTCCTATAGGCTGATGTCCTGACAGCACCCTGACCTCGTATTGGATGATACTAATATTCAGTCTGACTTATTTATTTAATTTATACATTTATGTCTCAGTTTTACCCCTAAGTTACAATCTGTTCAGATCACATTATCTGTTCATTCCTAATAACATACAGTAACCATATCCCTACTCCTCACGCAAAACATCATGTCAACAATGCTAAATTTTTGTTTGTTTTAATCCATTTATCCACATAAATATAAGAGTTCATTAATATAATATAAAGAGTCCATTATATAAGTCTCTGTCTAAATTGTACAGAAACTCAAACATATTAGAGCGAGCTTCTCTCTGTAAACCTTGCAGCTGCAACTACTGTCTGAGCCGCGTTTATAGAAATGTAAGTAACACCTTCTGACCACAGTACTTGCTACTTCAGGGAGAAAGTTTTATATTGGATGATTGTTCAGGTATTTAGGATTTTCGCAAAATAAAAATGTTATGGTTTAATTAGTTGATCACAGAGATACGTTAATGTTTTGTTTATTTGAGGCTAATTTTAAGATGAATTCACTGAGATTTCAGAAGGTTAGAATGTCAACTAATAAATTTGTAAACCTAAGTTTTCAAGTTCAGGTAGTACCCAATGACACATTTTATGCAAATCCTCCACTCATGTCTCTTAAATTAAGGAGGTCTGTGTGTGTGTGTGTGTGAGTGTGTGTGTGTGTGAGAATGTGTGTGTGGTGAGGAAGGAGGAGAGCAACTGGGAAGTTTATTTCACTTCAGTTTTATACTAAACAAAAATGCTCTCCTCAGTCCTGCTGCTGCCAACAGCTACATTCTATAAGTCTCCATGTTGGCTGAATGAGTTTAGATTTAATACCTGTTTGTGAAAATGATTTGAAGACATTTGATGATCTATTGTTATTATTCACAGGTGGTGTTGGCGGTGTGGAGCTCACTCAGTCAGCCTCTATGCTCGTGACACATGGAGAGTCATTCTCCATCTCTTGTAAGATCTCCGTGTCGAGCTATTGTATTCACTGGATATGACCACCTGCTGGGAAAGCACTGGAATGGCTCGGGTATCTGTATAGCGGTGGTAGCACTAATCTCAAAGACACAATGAAGAGCAAGATCAGTTTCAGACAGGACACATCCATCAGCACAGTTTATTTAAGAGGACAAAACTTTCAGACTGAGGACACGGCTGTGTATTACTGCGCAAGAAGCACAGCACTACAAACTCACTGCAGCCCTGTACAAAAACATCTCTGTTCATTTTCCTCTCTCTGAGAGCTAGTAGGGTTGAGGCACTTGTATTTCACAGATAAAAGTACATCAACATAGTGTTTCCTCTTTGGCCTCAAAATTCATGTATTTGTTGTCCTGAGGTGGATATACAGTTAATCCATCATTAATAATATGTCAATCCATTACAAAGCTTTTGTGCAGGTTGTTGAATCTGAGCTGTGTAAAGTGGATGTTGGTATCAGTGATAGAAGCTCCACACACTCAGCTCAGTACAAAACAAACATCAGCAAGGAGAGAAAATAAGTGTAAATATTTTTGCACCAATAGAGGGCAGTAGCTCACTTCTACTGAGGTAAAATTCATCAAACATTTAAAGGAACATTTTCTGGAATGAGAAAAGACAAGTATTCAATCATCAGAATTAGGAGCAAAGGCATCTTCTAAATAACAGCAGCAATAACACACAACAAAGATCAGTTCTGACAGCTTATGTAAATATAAAAAACAACATGTAAATGTTGAATGAAAATCTTTAGTTTCTAATTAAAACATTCTGAGGCAATTTATTAATTGTTTCTAATATGTTAATTAATAATTAACGGCTATCTCTAAACAGAAGGAAATGAATAAATCAAAATTTTGAAGATTACTTGCATGTACACCAATTATTAAAAACAAACACTAAGCTGAACTGGCAAACTGTAAAATGTGACATCGCTCTCATCTTTGACACATGCAAAATCAGCCTGTGGAGGTTCATATTATAGACCTGACTCTATTGGTTAAAAGGAAGTCTATGCAAATCCATCCAGTTATTATTTACTCTACATAAAAATCAGTTTGTTGCTCAGCTAAAGCTCATATCATCAACCTGAATTACAGACCTTCCATCACAGACTTTGATTATGGGGCTAAGCGTCATTCAGCAGTGCATTTTTATACTCATGCTAACACAAGGTATCTGAGACTTCTTTATATGTTTACCAATGAGTGTATGATTTAATCCATTAATGATACATTTTTATTGTTTTATTTGGCAGGGTTTTGCAGTGCTGAGATCAGACTGGACCAGTCTCCTGCTGTGGTAAAGAGACCTGGAGAAACTGTGAAGATCTCGTGTAAAATAAATGGATATTCAATGACAAGTAATGAAATACACTGGATCCGACAGAAACCAGGGAAAGCTCTGGAATGGATTGGCTGGATGAGTACAGGCAATAATGAAGCAACATATGCAGAATCTGTGAAAAACCAGTTAATTTTTACAGAGGACGTCTCAGCAAGCACACAGTACTTAGAGGCCAAGAGTCTGAGGACAGAGGACACTGCAGTTTATTACTGCGCCCGACAAGCCACAGTGACTGGAGCTGAGGAAACAGCTGTACTAAAACCACACACATTTTTTTCACACAGCATTTTATTGAACAAGTCATTACTCTTGTCATTTATGTAAATTATGAATATAATCCCCTCTTACTGTGGATAGTAAACTGCTCAATTACATTCATCTGCACTGTCACGAATGCGGAGACAGAGGCACTTGCAGATTCAGAGTTTAATAGTGTCACGGTTCTCCCGGAATAACAGCGCGAGCAGAGCGCTGTTGCGCACGCGCAGGCTTCTTCCGGGTTGACATCATGTTTTCGCCCCTTGCGTCATGTGTGACGTATGCGGAAGTGCCCGCAGCTGAAAGCTATTGCGGGCTAATGACTGTGGGGATACTGTATATACCATGAGCCGTGCTTTACACGGCGCGGTTGAATGCGCTGAATACATGCGTTTAATATATGTATGTATGTATGCCATGTATAGCTCGAGTGCGACATTAGCGAGTCCTGGTTTCATGTCCTATTCATGCCATAGCCTTAGCCTTAACCTTAACCTTAGCATTAGCATTAGCGTGTGCGTTAGCCACAGTCTTAGTTTCGTTTAGCTTAGCTTAGTTTATTGAGAGTTATGTTTCTTGTTTCTGTTTCTGTTCACCTCACTTGTAAATAAACCTCACCGTTTGAACTACCAATGCATCCTGCCTGCTCCCTGCCATCATGCCACATGACAAATAAGAGTTCAAACCAACCACAAACGTCACTAAGCATAGGGCACGGGCGCACAAAACATGACGACCTGAGAGAAACAAAGCCAGACACTGAGTACTGTACAAACAGTCACTTAAATACACAGGTGCTCGTTAATGCAGAGGTGAGGTGGCTGCTGGGAATTGAAACCCCTAGTTCCTCATGGAGTTTCATAACACCCATATTGCAAACACTTCAGCATAGACACATAGATAATAATTTAACAAAAACTAATAAAAAAAATTACTCAGTTCATAGTTATTAAGAATATATTATATATCTATTTAGCTGTTTTAAATGAAATGAAACCTGAATCTCTAGTTAAACTTCTACTTTTTTCTGAGGACCGGATGGTTATCCAAATGATTTCTATAAAAAGTTAAGTCAAGTCAAGTCTCTCCCCTTTGTTATTGTCAGTTTTCAAGGAGTCGTTCTACTTGAGGACCCTGCCATCTACTATGCGTGAAGCAATTATCTCTTTACTCCTTGGGAAGGGCAAAAGCCCTCTTGAGAGCAGCTCTTAACCGCCAGTTTCTTTACTAAATGGTAAATGGTGCACTTATATAGCGCTTTTATCCAAAGCGCTTTTATCCAAAGCGCTTTACACTTTACACCTGGGCCAGGAATCAAACCGCCAACCCTACGATTAGTGGACAACCCGCTCTACCAACTGCGCCCTATACTAAATAGTGATGTTAAAATCCTTGCTAAAAACTCTGGTACATTGCTTGGAGGGAGTTCTTCCATCCATTATATCACTGGACCAAACAGTTTTTATTAGGAATCTATACTCTTTTTTCAACATCAGACGCCTTTTCAATATCCTCTATAGCCCCTCCCCAACTTGCACCCAGAAGTGGTGCTTTCACTTGACGTTGAAAAGGCATTTGACCGGGTGGGGTTATCTTTTCAGTGCGATGGAGAGGTTTGGGTTTGGTTCCAGGTTCATATCATGGATCAAACTTCTATATACATCTCTGAGGACTGCTGTTTGCACTAATAGCAATTTGTCCACCTACTTCGAGCTCCAGCGAGGTACAAGACAGGGATGTCCTCTATCTCCACTAATATTTGCAATTGCAATGGAGCCGCTTGCTGTGGACAAAATGCTGACATTAGGGGGATCCGGCGTGAGGGGATAGAGCATAAATGTCCTTCTGCACTCTCCTGGCCAGGAGATTAATATAGTTTAGATGGAAGGATCCTGCTCCACCAGTGTATGGTCATTGGGTCAGGGAAGTCATGTCTCATCTTAAGTTGGAGAAGATTAGATACACTGTCAGGGTGTCGACTGGGAAATTTTACAGAATCTGGCAACCTTTTCTGTTCTTTGTCAGAGACGTGGATGCTGACAGTATTTTTATGTGATCATTCCCTATAATTTTGTTCCTTTAGCTCTCTTCTATGGTGGTCTGGCATTATAATATATAATATATAATATGTATTTTCTGTATCTGGCACTGGGGGTGGGGGTGTTCTGTCTGTTTCGTTGGTGTTGTATGTTTAATTTGAAAAATGTTAATAAAGAAACTTTGTTTAAAAAAACTTCTACTTTTTGACACTTTTGAAAGCAGTTTTTGATTTTCATATAACTGAATTCACATTGTATAAAAACTACTTCATTTATTATTTAAAAAAAGTATATATTTGTAAATAATTTTTGAAACTATTTAACTGGTGAGGCTGGTACTGTAATAATGTAATTGATGACAAATACTTTGGGTGGTAACAGGAAATCTGTTTTAATTCATTGTTGATTATTTTCCTCCCAAAGTGTTTTATTCCTTACTGAATCTCTCACTAAGCTCCTCCGCTTCTGTTGTATTGTATATAATGCAGCAAATGTCCATGTCTTTTAGCAGAAATGTTCACCAGCAGTTTATTTTCAAATGAGGTCAAAGTTACTGTTCTTTTACATTGAAGGGGCAGTCTGTTTAAACTAAACCATCTATGCATAACATTCCTATGAATTTGTAGTGTATACAGTAACATTTTTGGTGTCTTCAGTCAGCTACATTTAGTAAAATTGACCTTATAATCATTCACTCATCTACACACTGAGCAGCCTGTGGTTGTGGATTTAATACATCCATAGTGGTCATGGACACTCCCTATTCAAATAGAGTCGGGTATAAATAGCATGTTCGTGGCTGTTCAGGTTTCCATTGAGCTCTGTTATATATAACACTCCCATACACTTTAAATCTGGGTGAAGCAGAACTCAGAGAAGGATGATTTTAGGACATTGTATTTTATTTATGCTAATTTCATGTAAGTAAAATTTTTTTCATGTTATGATTACTAGGAAAATTTACCATTCTGCCTCGATAATCATTATAACATAAAATTACCTAGTTATACTCTTCTCTTCCAGATTCTTATGGACAGTCCCTGACCTCCTCTGCTTCTGTGGTGAAGAGACCTGGAGAGTCAGTCACTCTGTCCTGTACTGTCTCCGGAATCTCAATGAGCAGCAACTACATGCACTGGATCCGTCAGAAACCAGGAAGAGGACTGGAGTGGATCGGATACATTGATTATGGCACTGGCACTGGCTTTGCCCAGTCTCTGCAGGGCCAGTTCTCCATCACTAAAGACACCAATAAAAACATGCTGTACCTAGAAGTGAAGAGTCTGAAAGCTGAAGACACGGCTGTTTATTACTGTGCACGAGAGTCACACTGACACAACAGACTCCAGAGCTGTACAAAAACTTACACAAGCACGTCCTCATGAGCTGTAAATATTCCCTCAGCAGGAAACTGAACCCCAGAGACATTTATTATAAACAACATCCATTCATTTTAGTGCTCAGTTTTATTTCTCATTTTATCTTATTCCATTAACCGTCAAAATTCCTCTGTAAAATTCTCAGCCTTTTCTTTTTATTATCTCTGGCAGGTGCTTAAAGCTGAAGACAAACATGAAACAACATTAATTATTCGCAAAGACATTAAATGATAAAACATTCATGGACAGCAATAATCTAATTATTGACCTTAATCTAAGTAAGGTAATAATAATTAGAATACTCCTGTCATTTTCCGGTTTTAAATGTTATAGATCATAATTAGATTAAGAGCCCATGTCATTACGTCACCGCGCCACATAACGTCACTCCAAAATGTCACGTATTGACATACAGTTGGTCTTCGTTATGGTGCCGTATACAGTTTTGAGTGTTTTTGTTAAATTTTTTACGAATTGCGTGAAGCCATAGGCCTACTGTATAGTAGACGAGATACATTAATTTTTTTGCGGTTGTGGTGCAGTTGGTAGAGTGGGTTGTCCACTAATCGTAGGGTTGGCGGTTCGATTCCCGGCCTGGGTGACTCCACATGCCGAAGTGTCCTTGGGCAAGACACTGAACCCCAAGTTGCTCCCAATGGCAAGCTAGTGCCTTGCATGGCAGCTCTGCTACCATTGGTGTGTGTGTGTGTGTGAATGGGTGAATGAGACACAATGTAAAGCGCTTTGGAAAAAAGCGCTATATAAGTGCACATTTACCATTTACCATTTACATTAATTTATCCCCACTACAGGCCTATAGTAGGCAAGTGTGCAGTTTGGGACACAGCCGAACTCTCTTGTTCACCGTAAAACGTATTTACGTGTTTACATGTCTGTAATGCACGTCCATAATACGATTAAAACAGGAGTAATCCACCTGTTATAATTCGATTAGAGCTTACTTAGATTATGACCTTAATTAGATTAAGGTTGGTGTTTACATGGTAGGTTATTAATTGATTAAGAGTGGATTATTGTCCATGCAAACGTACTGAGTGCGACTTTCATTTCTTGATAAAAACATAACTCATAAGAAATCCTTTTGCAAATTTATTTGTTTCTTCATATTCAATACTGGAACTATATTTTATTAAATATAATTAATTTATATGTTCATTTGTTCCTTTAAGAATTTGTCTACACAGTTTTATGAACGAAAATGTTTGAAGAAACGATGTACTGTAGAAAGACTGCCGTAATTACTATAAAATACATATCCCATTCTCCATGCAAATCTCCCCAACCTCAGACAGATACAAATACACTGCAAGTACACAGCAGTCTCTGTGTTTGGTCGAGTACAACAGAGGAACCGTGAGCTGGTCTCTTCTTATTCTGATATCCTCTGTGCCCTGTGAGTAAACATGTCTCTCCACTTCTTTACTCACCTTCTGATATGCTCCATATTTCAGTCTGAGTTGAAGTGAAGTGTGTTTAATAGCTTCTGTGTGTTTTACTGTTCTACTTTTCTCAGATGTGCATAGCATTAGTCTGACCTCGTCTCATGCTAAGATTAAACCTCCCGGAGCCTCAGTGAAGTTGTCCTGTCAGATTTCTGGCTATGCCCTCACTAGCTACGGCACAGGCTGGATCAGACAGCCTCCAGGAAAAGGCTTGGAGTTAATCGGGATCATATGGGGTGGTAGAAACATAGACTCTGGAGCTTTGTGATGTGCTTGCTGCTTGTTAGTGTCAGTGTCGTTTAAATGACTAATATGTTTATATTGTGGGGAAAAAGAACAAAGTTAGTTTGTTACAAAATATCATAATCAAGTCCGAACATAAAGACAGGGGAGGAATTAAATACTCCCACACAAATGCACACACATATGCACACATGCATATGCACGCACACGTGTGAATATAGCATAGCCAATCCACCAACTAGTAAGTCTATGAGTGGTGGGAGAAACCCTGGAGGAATCCTGTACAGACACAGGGAGAAAATGCAGCTCCATATAAACAGTATCCTGAGCTCAGGATCAAATCAGGGACCTTGTAGCTGTGAGGTAAACTGGTCTACATGAACCATACACATGCACTATATATGGTAAATCCACTTGGAGGAAGATGTAGGGATTATAATTGGATGAAGCTGCTCCGTGCAGACTTTGTATTTTTTTAGAGTTTTTGGAAAAATTTTTTTTTGCCGATTTCAAATAATTTCTTCTGAAAACATGGCCTTGAGAGTTCAAAGTGATCTCCCAGTATAAATGATGTACTACAGTGGTATAATTTCCCATGTAAAATGGTACAGTAACATCTCCAAGAATTTTGGTCCTCAACAATGAGATTTTCTGAAGTATTCTTATATATTTTTTATTTATAGTTTTGCTATGGACACTTAAATGTACATGTGCAATTCTCAAAGGCTTACTGATTTTTCTACAGATTGGGGCCATCAACAAATTTTATGAATGTTGTTATTTGTCATTTTTCACAGTTTCAGAAATTATTTAAAAAAGATTTGTATACGAGTGAGGGTGCATGGTGGCTTTGTGGTTAGCACTCTCACTCATGGTTTCCTCTGGGTACTCCGGTTTCCTCTCCCAGTCCAAAGACATGCATGGTAGGCTGATTTGCATGTCTGAAGCGTCTGTAGTGTATGAATGGGTGTGTGAGTGTGTATGTGATTGTACCCTGTGATGGACTGGCACCCTGTCCATGGTGTACCCCGCCTTGTGCCTGATGCTCCCTGGGATAGGCTCCAGGTTCCCCGTGACCCTGAAAAGGAGTAAGTGATAGAAGATGGATGGATGGATGGATGTATATGAGTGAGAAATTAATTTTGTGTTGTGTACCTATATAGACTCTTTAGGCTTCTGAAAGGAACAGAGTGATGGGGATAAATACTGAGGGATCGAGTAAAAATGGATGAGTGTTAAGGGATGTGGGATGGCCAACATAGTGTCACTGAGTACTAGTTACAATTCTGAGAGTTGTGTATTGTGGCATCATTAGATATTTGACACTTCCAATAAGCACTGTAAAGTACAGCTCTGCTGTAGGCTCCCACACGTCCACATCCCACATACTGATGAACCCAAACAGGCTCTCTAAAAATCCTCCCTCACACTTTAGGAATATCAGGGTAAAAATATGGGAAACAAAATGAGATAAAATAGTCCATGTTCTGAAACTACATTAAAGCATCACTTTTAAATCTCCTGTGAAGTCACTTACTGCCTCAGGAGCTGAGTCATTGTGAAGTATTCAAACTGAAGTAGCTCATAAACCACGCCCCGGAAGTTGTAATAGTGGAGCTGCACAGAAGAGAAAAATTGTTTGATATATTAGAGTCTAGTTTTCTATATAATCAAAATCTTTCAGATTTAAAAATCTGTCATTTTAAACAGGCATTTGCAAGCTACCCTGAAAAGACCCCCTATGAGCACTGTTACAAATGATTTCTGATCAATTCTCAGGAATCAGAGACTCATAAGGCAGCACACCAACCACATCCTGTTAAAACAAACAAAAAACTTTAAAACTCACTTTGGCTATAGTGTTCAACATGTCTACTCACTTTAAACCCTAACAAGAAGCAATATGTAAACTTAAGCATGTCCAGTACTCCACTAAAGTTACACAGATGATGTATTGCATGGGCCAAAATTCCAAGTACTGCATTTCCCAGAACGATCTCATCACGCACATTTTATTTTAATATTTGTCCTTAATTCTTAGCAGGCTGTGATTATTACAAAAAGAAAATTATCTATCAATGCTAGTTATTTCAATAGTTACTGTGTATACATTGCACTTGTGTGTTAAAATGTATGCTAATACAGTTTTCTTCACTGCCTAGTTACCTGTTATTGTTTTTATATTTAACCACTAAGACAGTAACTGAAAGTATGTTGCACAAATATAAAACAGTCCATGATCATTCTGAAATCACTTAGTTGTTAGTTGCTGCCAGATGCATCATAATCTTCTTTCCCACCACAAACAAGAAGTTCTGGTTGTGCATGCTGGCAAGCAGAGACTGAATATAAGACAACACACAATATAAGTTAAATCAGAGTGTAATTTACCTGCACAATAACAGCAGCTAAACAAAGGTTTACTCTCAGAGAACACCTGACGGAGTGCGCACAACTTCAGGCCGATTTCAGTAACCCCTCTCTCTGAGCTAAGACACAGGGGATATAAATGCGTAGTGTATGTTAAACATACATTAAACCATTACACCTATAAAAACAGTGGAAAGGATTGGACCTAATAAAGGAGACCTCCAACTCCAAAAATGCAAGACTCTCATCACTCTCCTGCAAGCCAAATTAGCAATGAATCATTAAATCTGCCCCAGTAAATTTTACAGCCTCACAATGAGGGGAATAGCAACTGAAACATCGAATTACCTAAGAGTCTGGTTCACTCTCTGAATCACTGTAGGGAGAGTTATAATCGCATTCCTTCATCCAATTGGATGTGTCCACCTGATATTACCACATACAGGTAAGTGCAGGTCACCTTTTTCAAGGTCGCTGTTAATTAAAAAAGACACAAACAAAACAAAAACTGACACTGCAGATAAATGTACAACAGACAAAATTCAATAAGTCACTGTCTACATATACACATCATGACAAGGTAATAAATGTACCACATAGTCCTCAAGTGGCACGGTGACAGTCTCTATGCGGTTACAGGAAAGTAATTCTCTAACCCTCCCAGATACACACTTAAAATAACAATTTAAAGTGAGCACAATTGGTCACTGCAATTAACAACATTTTGTGATGCTGCAACGAATAATCCCTTACCTGTATTTGTTGGATAAGATTTTTGATACAAATAAAACACAAGGGTAATAAAATATGGAGAATGAAAATAGTGAGAATATAGGAAAGAAGAGAGTCACGCTCCCTTCCTTATAGACAATGTCTCCTAAAAAAGTTAATTAAAGCAAGGCCTAGGGCCTGACCAAAAAGGAGAAGTGCAACACACACACAGCACACATACCCAAGAACATGAACTCACTCACACACAGACCCACACACAGAGTAATCAGAATAACAGAATAACAAAGTAATGGTTAATGATAATTTGACTAAATCATACAGTACATATGCTAATAACAATGTAGGAAAAAGCATATAGGTACCATGATAAAGTAGGAAAAAGCACACAGGTGATAAATGACCTCACTCAAAGTCAGCTCAGAAATGCCATAGAGAGCAAAAACAAAAAGGAGAACTGATAGAGTAAGTGCAAACTCAACAGGTTTCAAGAAGTGTGAGGCAAAAATAGCAGGATTGGAAAGAACATAAAAATGCATTACATCACCCATACATCACCCAGACATCACATGTAATGGTATTTTGGGCAAACCAGGGGTGTGTCAACTTTATAAAAGGGAGCCTCATTTCCGGGGACTGGAAGATCACTTTTTGAGACGTCCCAAACTGTTTGGATCTCATGTAACGAATTAAATAAATTGGACCTTCACCTTTTCTCACTCACTGGTTCCGTGTGGTGATTTAGACTTTGAGTATCTCAGCTGATGAAAGCTATTGTAAGTACATTCAATATTTTCTAAATTGTTATATTGGTAATAAGAAAGTAAGCAAAAATTTGACCTACATATGCCAGTGAAACATTCCTCTGTGTTGATATGATAAAGGCATCCCTGCAAATAACAATTATATGAAACTCAAGATCTATTTCACAAAAGTGTTCATCTAAAAAACCTTAATGTCAATTCACTTCATAAGAGCAATAAAGACTGTGATTACCTCCTGATCTGAGTAGCGGGTCTTGGTGGTTGTAAAACAGGAGAGCTGACACTCTGGACCCCTTATCATGTTGAGGAAGTATCTCCTAATGTTTACTGACTAGAAATAGAAAAAAAACAAAACCAAACATTAGAGCTTATAAAGAAGAAACTGTGTGTGTGTGTGTGTGTGTGTTTGTGTGTAAAATAAATATCTCTAAATGTTGCTTTCCAGTAACTTTGTATTGTATTGTAGGTCTGAGTATTTTGAAAACAGGACATTTGTGCCTCTAGAGGGCAGTCTGCTCAAACTCTGCATCCAGCATCATGACTCTCAGGTTAAACTGTATTTCCTGCTTCACCATCTCCAGAGATAACATCAGCATGTTGGTCTATCTGCACATGAACAGTGGGAGGACAGAAGTGTTTGCAGCGTATTCCTGCACTCGCCACAGTATATGGAGCGCCGACATGCTGATACAACCCTTACCAAAAACCTGAAGTGCTGAAGTATACACAAGTCTTCTAAAAGTAGCACATTTTCTTCTGTTCACTAAAAACTGTCACCATCATCTAACCCTTGTTTGCTACTTGCTCAAGAATATCGCTATAATTAAAATAATGAGAAAAGACACATGTATTCTATAAGGACAAGAGCAGAGGCATCCTCTAAATAACAGCAGCAATAACACATCCAACATATCAATTCAGACAGCTTATGTAAATATATAACAGACAACAAGAAAAATATAACCTTTTATAGAGATTAGATAAAAAATAGACTGAATAGCTAAGACTAAATAGCAACTGCAGAGCTGCACCCAATACAGCTTCTGTAATCTTTTGATTATTTTCCTATAACAGCATGCCCCCAAGTGTTTTATATCTTACTGAATATGTCAATTAGCACCTCTGCTTCTGTTGTATTTTAGCTAATTGTCCAAATGGTCATATCTTTTATCAGAAATGTGCAACAGCACTTTGTTTTCAATACAGGACCAAATTAATGCTCTTTTTGTGCCTTGAGAGAGCAGTCTGTGTAAATTTAGCCATCTCTAACTACTCATTAATACAAATTCACCATCATCTCTGAAAGATAACGTATCCTTGTTGTTAACATTATCATAGTATTATTATATTGTTCATGTCAATACTCTGCAAAGAGTATCATAAATGTGAATGTTAAAAATTATACCATCATTCACAAACTTTTAACAACGGACAGTTTGTTGGCATGAGCTCTTGACTGAATGAGTCAATGATGATTTGTGACCTTCATTATTTCTGGAACAACATTCAGTTTGTATTGGATAACCTGTATTAGACACACAGCTGAAAAATGACATTTTCTGAAAGGACTGGACATGTTTGTGCTGTTCAGTGATCAGAATACTTCATGTTCTTCTGGGTGTTACAGTGATACACAGTGATGTAATAAAAGGATATGTAATGAGTAAAGAACAGTTATGGACTTGACAGCATGAAACACAGCAGGAGTCTTAGAGTAAGTTTTTCTCCTCATGGCTATTCCTCTGTGAATCTTTATGTCTCTAGTGGGCATGCCATGCAAATGATATCCTGTGTTTGAACCATTTATGTTGATAAACGTTCAGCTCAACATCATACCAGCAGTTTGTGTTTATTTACAGCAACAGTAATCATTTGAGATGGGACTAGGCAGACTTCTGAGTTTCTTTTCTGTAGCAACAATTATTCAATGTTAGTAATATTATTTATTACAAATAGCTAAATATTTTAATGATTTTTTCATACTTTTTTTAACTTTAACACCTGTCTTTATGTAATCTTGTATTTCAGATTCCTGTAGTCAGACACTGATTGAGTCTGAGTCAGTGATCATCAAACCTGATCAGTCTCATAAACTGACCTGCACAGCTTCTGGATTTAACGTTGGTAGCTACTGGATGGCTTGGATTAGACAGGCGCCTGGAAAAGGACTGGAATTTGTTGCAACTATCTATGGCAGTAGCAAGTATTACTCCAGTGCAGTTAATGGCCGCTTCACCATCTCCAGAGACGACAGTAAGATGCAGGTGTATCTGCACATGACCAGTGTGAGGACAGAAGACACTGCAGTGTATTACTGCGCCCGTGACCCACAGTGATACTTCTCCTTAGACATCAGTACAAAAACACATGCTTGCTATAGTCACATGACAAGCACACATTTTCATAAACAGTGTATTCATAGAGGTCAAAGAACCTAAATGTTTTGACTTTTACTGCATGTGGCTTGTTGTGAGTGTTGTCTGGACTTTTATGCTAGTGTAAGATGACTTAAGTCAGTTCTAAATATATGCAATACAGTATAAAGAAATGATACAGTGTAATACACATTACTTTGAAAAAGCCTAATATTGAATTCTTTGACTTTCCGCTGTGTTTCCAAGAGTCTGGGTAATGAGCTCTAGCCAGTATAAAATATTTCCTTATGTGACAGAGTGAGAACTATGGAAGCAGTTGTTCACAGAGATAGGAAACAAAGCTCAATGCAATAACTCACACTTCTGGGCATATAAAATGAAATAAAAATTATCTAGATGCAATGTGTATAGGCTGATAATGACAAAGGACTGGTTCTTATTTATATGCTTTAGGGCAGCACGGTGGTACAGAGGGTAACATTGCCACCTCACAGCTTCAGGGCCCTCGGTTTGATCCTGAGGTTGGCTTACAGTCTGTGTGGAGATTCATCATCTTCTTATGTTTGTGTGGGTTTCCTCTGGGTTCACCAGTTTCCTCTCACTGTCTAAATAAAAGATGGTAAATGGATGACATGAATGAGTGTGTGAATGTGTGTGGTGTGTGCATGATAGAACTGTGTCCCATCCAGGATGTCTTCCTGCCTCACACCCAGTGTGAAGGATTAGTCTCCAGATCCAATGCAACCCTGACCAGAATAAAGTACTTACTATAAATGTAAAAAACACTTTTTCATTTCAATGTGATGTGCTCTCCTAGTTACAAATGTTTGGTATTGACGGATGTCTATGCAGCATATGATGGTCAATTTTAATACTAAATTCAAATTAATTGTTCTGTTTTTAGTTAATAAAAACCAAGGTAAGCACCAAAGAACATTTCCATTGTGATTATTAAAACCTGTCGGCGTCAGAATGTAACATTGCTTTTTGTTCAACGATGTTCCTTCCATTTTTTCTGCTGATAGCAGCTTCATCCAGTGACTTTCACTGTAGTAAATTATTACAGTTATGACCTACTGTACATACACTTGTTACTGAAATTGTGACATCTCTTTTTCAGATGTGGGCTGTGCAGTAGAACTCACTCAGGTCACCTCAGTGATGTTAAAGCCACGAGATTCTTTAACCCTCAGCTGTAAAGTATCCGGCTACTCTGTTACTGATAACAGTTACGCCACAGCTTGGATTTGACAACCTGCAGGAAAAACCCTGGAGTGGATAAACCACAATTAGAGTGGTTAAGATACAATAATTATCATAAAGATTCTCTAAAGTTCAGTATTTCGGCTCAACCAGCACAGTGACTCTGAGTGGACAGAATTTGCAGACAGAAGACACAGCTGTGTATTACTGCATCCGTTACACACACACACACACACACACACACACGGATGTTTCTACTTGGGTGTCAATAAAAAAAAAAAACATATGCATGCAGTAGTCACACACTGACCTCATTTTCATCAGTGTATTAGATCTAAGGAACATTGAGACTAAACTGAACTATAACTTTCCTCTATGCTTAGAAGAACATCTGGAATAAGCAACATTTCCTGAAGCAGCACACCGCACATGCAGTAGCCTAACGTCACACTAAACAAATGAATCGCATGTTGAGTGGACAGCGCTAGCATTAAACAACTAAGTAATAAACCTAACAACACATACCTCTGTAGTACATAGCAATGAAAGGAAGGGGCAGGTTTTCGACCATGGCACATTCTGGGAGACCTAAACTACAGCTTATATACTATGGTAAGAAGAGAGCTCATTGGCCACGTAGTTAATAAGAGTGACGTTTTAATCACTGCACACCCCACTACATTCGGAAGCTTCTTTTTTTATTTTGGCTTTAAATGACATTAGCGAAGCACACTTCACAGAGAGTGAAGAACAAACTATATCATAAAGACAGGTTTAGAAATGACTTCATTTACCTCTGATACTGTATCTGAGTGCTTTCTCTCTTTTAAACCATGGTGATACAAATACTCCAATGTGGAATTCATACTTTCATAATTTGTATTGCTGCTCCATGTGAGAAGTTTTTTTTTATTGACAGCAAGAACATTTGACTCTTTTTCCTTAATATTCCTCATTCTAGTTCTGGATATTTTGAAAACAGGACTTTGTGCCTCTAGAGGACAGTCTGTGCAAACTCAACCATCTCAGTCTGTTGCTATCTGCACATTTAGACAATCTCTCTCTTCACATTCTGCTATGACTGCATCCAGCATCATGACTCTCAGATTTAACAGAATTACATGAAACATATTAGCAACCTGTGTTGTGTTGATCAATAATTAAGGCTCTTTGTTACAGAGAATGTCATGAAGATCTGAACGAGCAAGAAGATCAATTGTTAAATTTTATACTTACAGTGGTGTGAAAAAGTGTTTGCCCCCTTCCTCATTTCCTGTTCCTATGCATGTTTGTCACACTTAAGTGTTTCGGAACATCAAACCAATTTAAACAATAGTCAAGGACAACACAAGTAAACACAAAATGCAATTTGTAAATGAAGGTGTTTATTATTAAAGGTGAAAAAAAATCCAAACCATCATGGCCCTGTGTGAAAAAGTGATTGCCCCCTAAACCTAATAACTGGTTGGGCCACCCTTAGCAGCAACAACTGCAACCAAGTGTTTGCGATAACGTGCAATGAGGCTTTTACAGCATCCTGGAGGAATTTTGGCCCACTCATCTTTGCAGAATTGTCCTAATTCAGTTACATTAGAGGGTTTTCGAGCATGAACGGCCTTTTTAAGGTCATACCACAACATCTCAATAGGATTCAGGTCAGGACTTTGGCTAGGCCACTCCAAAGTCTTCATTTTGTTTTTCTTCAGCCATTCGGTGGTGGACTTGCTGGTGTGTTTAGGATCATTGTCCTGCTGCAGAACCCAAGTTCGTTATAGCTTGAGTACACGAACAGATGGTCGGACATTCTCCTTCAGGATCTCTTGGTAGACAGCAGAATTCATAGTTCCTTTTATCACGGCAAGTCTTCCAGGTCCTGAAGCAGCAAAACAGCCCCAGACCATCACACTACCACCACCATATTTTACTGTTGGTATAATGTTCTTTTTATGAAATGCAGTGTTCCTTCTACGCCAGATATACTTGGACACACACCTTCCAAAGAGTTCCACTTTTGTCTCATCGGTCCACAGAATGTTGTCCCAAAAGTCTTGGGGATCATCAAGATGTGTTGTGGAGAAATTGAGACGAGCTTTGATGTTCTTTTTGCTCAGCGGTGGTTTTCTCCTTGGAACTCTGCCATGCAGGCCATTTTTGCCCAGTCTTTTCCTGATGGTGGAGGCATGAACGTTGACCTTAACTGAGGCAAGTGAGGCCTGCAGTTCTTGTACGTTTGTTGTGGGGTCTTTTGTGACCTCTTGGATGAGTCGTCGCTGCGCTCTTGGGGTAATTTTGGGCGGCCCGGGCCACTCCTGGGAAGGTTCACCACTGTTCCATGTCTTCGCCATTTGTGGATAATGGCTCTCACTGTGGTTCGCTGGATTCCCAAAGCTTTGGAAATGGCTTTATAACCCTTTCCAGACTAATAGATCTCAATTACTTTCTTTCTCAATTGTTCCTGAATTTCTTTGGGTCTCGGCATGATGTGTAGCTTTTAAGGATCTTCTGGTGGACCTTACTGTGTCAAGCAGCTCCTATTTAAGTGATGCCTTGATTGTGAACAGGTGTGGCAATAATCAGGCCTGGGTGTGGCTAGAGAAATTGAACTCAGGTGTGGACAACCACAGTTATAGTATGTTTTAACAAGGGGGGCAATCACTTTTTCACACAGGGCCATGATGGTTTGGATTTTTTTTCACCTTTAATAATAAACACCTTCATTTACAAATTGCATTTTGTGTTTACTTGTGTTGTCCTTGACTATTGTTTAAATTGGTTTGATGTTCCGAAACACTTAAGTGTGACAAACATGCAAAGGAACAGGAAATGAGGAAGGGGGCAAACACTTTTTCACACCACTGTATTTATTTCATTCAGATACATTTTTCCTCAAATGATTTAAGGGTTCGTTGGACAATTAAGGGTTCTCTGCTTGTAAAAATGGTTCTACTTGGAACCCTTTTTGATGATGAAACATTCTGTTGTAGGGTTTTACACAGAACCATATAATCATCCACTCATCTATACACCGAGCAGTCTGTGGTTGTGGATTTATACATCCATAGTGGTCATGGACACTCCTTATGCAAATAGAATCAGGTATAAACAGCATGTTCTTGACTGTTCTAGTTTCCAGTGAGCTCTGTGATAGATAACACTCCCATACACTTTAAATCTGGGTGAAGTAGAACTCAGAGAAGGATTATTTTGGACATTGTATTTTATTTGTTCGCATTTCATGTAAGTTTAAGGGTTTTATTCCTGTTATGATTACGACACTCACACTGACACAACAGACTCCAGAGCTGTACAAAAACTTACACAAGCACATCCTCATGAGCTGTAAATAATCCCTCAGGAGGAGACTGAATCCCAGAGACATTTATTATAAACAACATCCATTCATTTTAGTGCTCCGTTTTATTTCTCCTTTTGTCTTATTCCATTAACCGTCAAAATTCCTCTGTAAAATTCTCAGCATGTTCTTTTTATTATTTCTTTCAGGAGCTTAAAGCTAAAGTCAAACATGAAAGTAACAGTAAGTATACGAAAAGACATTAAATGATAAAACATACAACTGCATTACATTTCATTTCTTGATAAAAACATAACTCATAAGAAATCTTTTTTGCTAATTTGTTTGTTTATTCATATGCAACAATGGAACTATATTTTGATTAAATTGAATTCATTTATTTGTTCCTTTAAGAGTTTGTCTACACAGTTTTATAAATGAAAATGTTTGAAGAAATGCTGTGTTGAAGAAAGACCATTATAATTAATGTTAAATACATATCCCATACTGCATGCAAATCTCCCCAATATCAGACTGATATAAATACACTGCAAGTACGCAGCAGTCTCTCTGTTTGATCGAGTACAGCAGAGGAATCATGAGCTGGCCTCTTCTTCTTCTGATATCCTCTGTGCCCTGTGAGTAAACATGTCTCTCCACAGCTTAGTCACCTTTTTATATGCTCTGTATTTCAGTCTGAGTTGAAGTGAAGTGTGTTTAATAGCTTCTGTGGTAAAACCACTCTTATCTTCTCAGATGTGCATGGCATCAGTTTGACCTCGTCTCCTGCTGAGGTTAAACCTCCCGGAGCCTCAGTGAAGTTGTCCTGTCAGATTTCTGGCTATGCCCTCACTAGCTACAGCACAAGCTGGATCAGACACCTTCAGGAAAAGGCTTGGAGTGGATCGGGATCATATGGGGCGGTGGAAGCATAAACTCTGGAGCTTCCTTTAAAATTCCTTTCAGGATCTCCAGAGACACGAGCAACAATGTGGTTTACTTAGATATCAGCAGCCTGGTGCCAGAAGACACGGCTGTTTATTATTGTGCGAGGAGACACACAGCTGTACATTTCAGTGAGAGAACTATACAAAAATTAAACCTTACATATGTGTGAAGTTTATTTTGAGTTAAAACCTAAAAGGTACCATTTATGGAAATCCATCACATCCTATATACATAAAGAAAATTTAATATATTTATATATCTGCACCCACTTTAGAAATTATGTTCTCCCCGTACTGCGGGGTACTCCGGTTTCCTCCCCCAGTCCAAAGACATGCATGGTAGGCTGATTGGCATGTCCAATGTGTCCATAGTGTATGAATGGGTGTGTGAATGTGTATGTGATTGTGCCCTGCGATGGATTGGCACCCAGCCCAGGGTGTACCCTCTCTCTCTCTCACACACACACACACACACACACAACACCCACACACATAGTATGAATGCCAACTGATCCCTAACCCTAATTCCCTTTATTATTGACATATAAATAACAGAATTGGTAAAGAGATTTCTGTCATGAAAAAGATTTGCTCCATTAAAAACCCACATGTTCTTCATAAGATGAATCTCATCCCCATGTTTTAAATACATTTAAATACTAAAATGTATTTAAAATGTGTTAATGTGAGACATTGAAGACTGAGACTATATATTATTGTCAAATTCCCAAAGAAGACCAAAGTCTGTGCTTATTGAGTACATACACTACATACATCAAGATTGAAAATGAAAATGAATCATTGAATGAAGCTTTAACTTTAACTTTTTCAGTATGGAACAAATCAGGATGGAGCGGTTTCTCTGTAACAAGCTGCATTTTTTAAATCACTTTAACTGTGACTCTGCTTCATTTCACCACATTGTCATTCCTTAATTCCCTGTAACAGTACCCCTGCTGTGTTTTATTCCTTACTTAATGAAATGCGCTCCTTCTAACATAGTAATGGATCAACAACATCACACCACCCTGAGGCTGAGTAAACCCAACAAGAAAACAATATTCAGTTAATGTGTATAGACATGGACATACAGTGTCTTAAGGGTTAATAACCTCCAGGGTCCTGGGTTTGATTCATGCCGCTGCCTTGTGTCTGGAGCTTGCATATTCTCCCCGTGCTGCAGGGGCTTCCAACAGGTACTTTGGTTTCCTCCAAAGACAGGCATGGTAGGCTGATTGGCATGTCTAAAGTGTCCATAGTGTATGAACAGGTGTGTGAATGTTTATGTGATTGTGCCCTGCAATGGACTGGCTACCCATCCAGGGTGTTCCCTGCCTTGTGCCCAATGCCCCCCAGGATAGGCTCCAGGTTCCCTGCAACCCTGTAGAATAAGCAACATACAAAATTAATGGAAGGATGTGTATAGACACATTTATGCATTAAGAGAAAATGAAAATAAAAAGTCACATACGTTAATAATATATATTAATTCAGATATGTAGGATTGCATAAAATTTACACAAAGATAAGGAGTGTCTTTATGCAAATGTCCTTCCCTGTTATATATTTAAGCAATGAAGACCGAGATCGTTTACTCATTCTGCATCAACACACACCACTTTTCTTTTATGGCATTGACATGATCTTATACGTATGTGGTAGCAGTGGCACTTACTACAATGAGAAACTGAAAAGCAGGTTCCATGTTTCCAGAGACACGTCCAGCAGCACAGTAACATTAACAGGACAGAACATACAGACTGAAGACACAGCTGTGTATTACTGCGCTTGTTACCCACAGTGAGACAGATCAACAACATCCCTGTACAAAAACACGTCATACAATGGCCTATTAGTCCCCAAGTGCAACATCTATCTAAGTCTAATGATCCATCAGTCCATCCATCCACCCATCCATCTTCTACCGCTTACTCCTTTTCAAAGTCACGGGGAACCTGGAGCCTATCCCATGGAGCATCGGGTAGAAGGCAGGGGACACCCTGGACAGGGTGCCAGTGCATCGCAGGGCACAATGACATACACACTCACACACCCATTCATACACTATGGACACTTTGGACATGCCAATCAGCCAATCTACCATTCATGTCTTTGGACTGGGGAGGAAACCTCTGCAAGCACGGGGAGAACATGCAAACTCCGCACACACATGGTCCTGTCCCCGAACCCCGAAACGTGTGAGGCAAACGTGCTAACCACCAAGCCAACATGCGCCCTCAAGTCTAAATAAATATTTCTAACATAATAATGCTACAGCTCTAACATTGCTGCGCATTATATCACTGCTGTCATATATCAGGAAACTCTGGACTCCAGTACCCATCAGCCACTGCACTGCACTACATGTCTTATGACCACCTGCACCTGATTCACGTTTGGTAATGAGCACACTTGTGTGTATATATAGCCATTGTCCACACTGTTTCTGTCTTTTGTTGTCTTAGACTTCTCAGTTCCATGTTCCTCCGTGTTTTGTTTCATGCAACAGTATTTTGCCTAGTTGTCTTAGTGTCTTTGTTTTGTTGTTTGTTTAAATAAACGTTGTAATCTGCGATTGCTTCCGAACCCAACCTTGATTTGTGACAACTGCGCAATATATCACTTACAAGAATTTGTTATAGTATAGTATCTTTACCGATCAATAATCACCTCAACAAATTAGAATTTGTGTGATCATGTGAGAGCATTTTGAGATGTAAAATTTTTCTATTTTAATCCCAATATCCTCAAGCACAGATAATTATCATGATAAATTTAATATTTAATCCTTGTGCTTATTACACTGACACTTTAATGTTTTATAGAAAATTATATAATTTGAATAGGGCATATGTTACAATGAAAATCCACATTCAAAAGATGAATCTCTTCTGTATGATTTAAACACGTTTGAAATACATTCTCCTCCCATCATCACCACATATGCAAATACAAATAAAAGCACATCCAATGTTTTTTTTTCCTCTCATAACACAGCAATTTGCCAACACTAACAATTATCTGTTTATTTTTTAACATCACTTAAGCTGATAAATTCTATCCATTACTGATTACATTTAATATTGTGGCACATCTGCAAAACAAGTTAGTTCCTTTTATATATATTTTTTATTTTTAAGAGGTTAGAAACAGTTGTTCCCTCTCCAGTTTCTTTTTTGTCTCACTTTTGAAGTTAATGAGAAAATAAAGAGCAGTTTGTCATGTTGCTGAGAAACCACAAAGAGCAAAGTCCTCTGTACTGAACACCTCCTAACAGAAATCTTAATTATACCAGTGACAATACCTTTTATATTGTGAAATAACAGTATGTTTTGAATGTTCTGTTTATTATTAGTATTAGATTATGTGGAGAGCCTTTCATACAAGTCTGCATTGTCTCTTAACTAAATGAAAACATAAAATTGACAAAGGTACAAGGAACAAGGAACTGGAAACGAGAATGAGGATAAATGTGAAAAAATAAATGATTTGATTTTATTGGTTTTTACTTTGTGTAGTGGGGTGTGTGTCGTGGTCAAAACATCACCCTTATTAACTACGTGGCCAATGAGCTCTCTCCCTACCACAGTATATAAATGGTCGTTAAGACTTCTCAGAATGCGTCATGGTCGAAAACCCGCCCCTTCCTTTTCGTTGCTACAGACTACAGTTTTTAGCTTTGTTACTTAGCTGTGTGATGCTAATGTTGTCTATTTACCATGAGCTTTATTTGTTTAGTGTGACGTTGGGCTACTGAGACTGTGTGTGGGTGTGAAATGATGCTCATAATCAGTGCGCTGTGCTGTTCAGGCTCCCAGCTGTGTAGCATGGTAATTTAACTTTGCTAGGGTCGGAGGGCCAGATGTTGTCATCACAACTATTAAAGACGCTATCATGACTTTCGTATGTACCATCGTGAACCTGCGTGAAGTTGGCCCCCCCACCAACGCAAAACGTCAGCAAAATAGGCTCAATTGTTTGTGCCTTAAAAATTTTCGTCTGTACTGCTTCAGTTCCGGAGATATTAAAAGAATATTTATGTCATTCTGGGGTCACCCAGCCCCCCCCCCATGCTCCGAATTCACCCCAAATAGTCTCAATCGTCTGTGCTGCTTTCGTTTTTAAAATATTAGACATTTAATTATGGTGCGGTGACGTCACCAGCCCCACACATGCTCCAGTGTTCATTCAAAATGGTCTCAATCGTTTGTGCTGCTTTTTTTTCTATTTCAATATATTAGGGATTAAGTTCTATGAGATGATGTCACCAGCCCCACACATGCTCCAAATTGACCCGAAATGGTCTAAATCGTTTGTGCCGATTTTTGCCGACTGTCTCTTTGTTTTTATTTTAACAATACAGTTGAAGTAACAAGGTACACAACAGTAATACTGCGTAGTAGCTCTCTTGCATTGTCCATGGATTGTGACTTGAGAAGCTGTGCCATTGACCTCACTAATAAATCTTTAATGCCATGTGATTTTTTTTTTCTTCAAGTAGTCCCACTGGCAGATCTTGATGCAGTGTGCAACATCAACCCGTACAAAACAAGGTGGCACTTTTGCTGACACTTTACCGAGTAAGACACCACAACACTCATTGATGTAGGTCTTCAGATCAGGATGAGGAGTAAAAGCCTTGACCAGAGCTCCAAGTAAAGCCAGAGAAAAGTCACTCACAACCTCTTTTGGAATTGGTGCACCTGCACGTATCCATTCTGTTAGCCAATGTGTTATTGCATTAACATTGTGTTCTTTTAATATCTCCAAATCCAAAGCAGCACAAACGAAACCTTTATCAGCACAAACCAGCGCATACGATTGAGACTATTTTGGGTTAATTTGGAGCATGTGGGGGGCTGGTGACGTCCCGCACAATAATTCAATGCCTAATATTTTAAAAACAAAAGCAGCACAAACGAAACTTTTATCAGCACGAACAAAACTTTTATCAGCACAAACAAAGCACAAACGATTGAGACTATTTCGGGTTAATTCGGAGCATGTG
This sequence comes from Ameiurus melas, assembly GCA_012411365.1. Lineage (NCBI taxonomy): Eukaryota > Metazoa > Chordata > Actinopteri > Siluriformes > Ictaluridae > Ameiurus > Ameiurus melas. The sequence continues at coordinate 18,788,206 of CM022753.1, forward strand.
GGGTGGGGTGGGGTGGGGGGGGTTCGCTGGGTGACCCCAGAAAGACTTCACGCTGGTCCATCGTGAGTATCATGTCATGGGATCACGGTAGGTAAATTTAGTTCTATTACTCGAGCTAAAATATCTTGCATGCTTTCCAAATTGAGGTTGTAACACCTGTCTGTTCTTAGGGTCCTTGATTCTGCATGCGTTAAGGCGGGCTGAGTGAGATGTGGTCATTTCGGAATAGCGCCTCCCCCTCACTTACGGAGCCACGTTGCTGCTTGGTTTTGCTGCTTTGGGGCTGCTTTTTGTTACTTCATGTTTTGATTTTGTTTTTTGTTTATTGGTTACGGTCGCTGAGATCAGTTTTCTTTAACTCAGCGGTATTGTAACTGTTTTTGTAAGTTGTACTGATATTGCTATGTGGTAGTAGTGATTTTGGTCAGCTTTGGTAAACTTGCTACTTGTAATCAGCTTGAGTGAGCGTTATCTGTTTTTGTGACGGTACGTGTGTTTTTTGTGTTCTTTTGTTTGTCTGCTTTGAGCAAATTTTAATTGATTTTGTGTCTTTTTGGTTTTTTTCTCCTTGGAGGAGCTGAGTGCTTCCTGAGGCTGGGGGGAGGTCCTTTTCTGCACCTTGGCTGTACTTAATTAAGGGTTGTTATTATTGCTGTGTTTATTTGCCATTAGTTTTGTGGGTATGATTCTAATTAGTGGGGTGCTTTTCCTTTTTGTAAAGCTGGTGCTTCCGTACCAGCCTGCCCTTCATACAGGAAGCCTCAGTCCTCCTAGGATCATTTGTTAAATCATTTTGTGACTGTTTTATATTGTATTTATGGTTTCCCTTTTATAATTCTTTGCCATTCTTTTTACCCTTAAAATAAAATGTTTTGTATGGGAACCCATGCCTCTTGCCTGTTTTAAGTGGAACGTACTTGCGTGTCCTTATTTGGGTTATTTTCCCCGTTTATTTGTGGTGACGTAGTTGGTCTTAATCGAGCTAAAAGAGCCACACTGCTACATTTGCATTTCAGCACAGCACTGCTGAATTCTCAGATCTGATTGGTCAGAAGTGTTGATTAATTAACAGCTCCCCAGCCTCAGACAGATATAAATACACTGCAAGTACACAGCAGTCTCTGTGTTTGAGTACAGAACTAGAACGGTTTTATTTATTTATATGAACCCTTACTATGCTTTATGAAGGAAATATGTATTTGACCCCTCTGCAAAACATGACTTAGTACTTGGTGGCAAAACCCTTGTTGGCTATCACAGAGGTCAGACGTTTCTTGTAGTTTCTCACCAGGTTTGCACACATCTCAGGAGGGATTTTGTCCCACTCCTCTTTGCAGATCTTCTGAAAGTCATTAAGGATTCGAGGCTGATGTTTGGCAACTCGAACCTTCAGCTCCCTCCACAGATTTTCTATGGGATTAAGGTCTGGAGACTGGCTAGGCCACTCCAGGACCTTAATGTGCTTCTTCTTGAGCAACTCCTTTGTTGCCTTGGTTGTGTGTTTTGGGTCATTGTCATGCTGGAATACCCATCCACGACCCATTTTCAATGCCCTGGCTGTGGGAAGGAGGTTCTCACCCAAGATTTGACGGTACATGTCCCCGTCCATCATCCCTTTGATGCGGCAAAGTTGTCCTGTCCCCTTAGCAGAAAAACACCCCCAAAGCATAATGTTTCCACCTCCATGTTTGATGAGGGGATGGTGTTCTTGGCAGCATTCCTCCTCCTCCAAACACGGTGAGTTGAGTTGATGCCAAAGAGCTCGATTTTGGTCTCATCTGACCACAACACTTTCACCCAGTTGTCCTCTGAATCATTCAGATGTTCATTGGCAAAGTTCTGGCGGGCACTGCAGAATTTCTGTCCTTCATGGCGTAGTGTGTTACCAATTGTTTTCTTGGTAACTATGGTCCCAGCTGCCTTGAGATCATTGACAAGATCCTCCTGTATAGTTCTGGGCTGATTCCTCACTGTTCTCACGATAATTGCAACTCCACGAGGTGAGATCTTGCATGGAGCCCCAAGCTGAGATTGACAATTATTTTGTGTTTCTTCCATTTGCGAATAATTGCACCAACTGTTGTCACCTTCTCACCAAGCTGCTTGGCAATGGTCTTGTAGCCCATTCCAGACTTGTGTAGGTCTACACTCTTGTCCCTGACATCCTTGGAGAGCTCTTTGGCCTTGGCCATGGTGGAGAGTTTGGAATCTGATTGATTGATTGCTTCTGTCGACAGGTGTCTTTTATACAGGTAACAAGCTGAGATTAGGAGCACTCCCTAGATTTAAATTTAATTAATTTATTTGTTTATTTGTTCCTTTAAGAATTTGTCTACACAGTTTTATGAATGACAATGTTTGACGAAATACTGTATTGTATGAGTGTAAGAGTAAAGGTAGAGTGGGTTGTCCACAAATCGTAGGGTTGGCGGTTCGATTCCGGCCTGGGTCCTTGGGCACTTCGAGTAACCCCAATGAGCAACCCCAAGTTGCTCCTGATGGCAAGCTAGTGCCTTGCATGGCAGCTCTGCTACCGTGTGTGTGTGTGTGTGTGTGTGTGTGTATGTGTGTGTATGGGTGAATGAGACACAGTGTAAAGTGCTTTGGATAAAAGCGCTATATAAGTGCACATTTACCATTAATTATTGTAAAATACATAACCCATACTGCATGCAGATCTCCCCAGCCTCAGACAGATATAAATACACTGCAAGTACACAGCAGTCTCTGTGTTTGAGTACAGCAAAGGAATCATGAGCTGATTCCTTTCCTTTTTTCCTTCTTCTGATATCCTCTGTGCCCTGTGAGTAAACACATCTCTCCAGACCTTACTCACCTTTTTATATGCTCCATATTTCAGTCTGAGTTGAAGTGAAGTGTGTCTAATAGCTTCTGTGTGTTTTACTCCTCTCCTCTTCTCAGATGTGCATGGCATCAGTCTGACCTCATCTTCTGCTGAGGTTAAACCTCCCAGAGCCTCAGTGCAGTTGTCCTATCAGAGTATTGGCTATGCCCTCACTAGCTACGGCACAGGCTGGATCAGACAGACTCCAGGAAAAGGCTTGGTGGAAGGTGGAAACATAGACTCTGGAGCTTTGTGATGTGCTTGCTGCTTGTTAGTGTCAGTGTCGTTTAAAGGACTAATATGTTTATATTGTGGGGAAAAAGAACAAAGTTAGTTTGTTACAAAATATCATAATCAAGTCCGAACATAAAGACAGGGGAGGAATTAGATAGACACACACACATGCACACACACATATGCACACACACGTGTGAATATAGCATAGCCAATCCACCAACCAGTAAGTCTATGAGTGGTGGGAGAAACCCTGGAGGAATCCTGTACAGACACAGGGAGAAAATGCAGCTCCATATAAACAGTATCCTGAGCTCAGGATCAAATCAGGGACCTTGTAGCTGTGAGGTAAACTGGTCTACATGAACCATACACATGCACTATATATGGTAAATCCACTTGGAGGAAGATGTAGGGATCATAATTGGATGAAGCTGCTCCGTGCAGACTTTGTATTTTTTTATATGAAGAGTTTTTGGATTTTTTTTTTTTTTGCTGATTTCAAATAATTTCTTCTGAAAACATGGCCTTGAGAGTTCAAAGTGATGGCCCAGTATAAATGATGTACTACAGTGGTATAATTTCCCATGTTAATTGGGACAGTAACATCTTGGTCCTTGGTCATTTTGGTCCTCAACAATGAGGTTTTCTGACTATAATCTGAAGATTTCTTATATATATTTTTTTATTTATAGTTTTGCTATGGACACTTAAATGTGCATGTGCAATTCTTACTGGCTTACTGATTTTTCTACAGATTGGGGCCATCAACAATTTTATGAATGTTGTTACTTGTCATTTTTCACAGTTTCAGAAATTATTTTTTTTAAATTAAAATTTTTTAAAAATACACGTGGGGGCGCACGGTGGCTTAGTGGTTAGGACTTTCGCCTCATACCTGAGGGTCCAGGTTTCGATTCCTGCCAGAGCCATGTGTGCAGTGGGGGTTTCCTACGGTACTCTGACCCTGAAAAAGAGTAAGTGATAGAAGATGGATGGATGGATGGATGTATACGAGTGAGAAATTAATTTTGTGTTGTGTATCTATATAGACTCTTTAGGTTTCTGAAAGGAATAGAGTGATGGGAATAATGATAAAGTACTGAGGGATCGAGTAAAAAGGGATGAGTGTCAAGGGATGTGGGATGGCCAACATAGTGTCACTGAGTACTACTTACAAATCTGAGAGTTTGTGTGTCGTGGCATCATTAGATATTTGACACTTCCAATAAGCACTGTAAAGTACAGCTCTGCTGTAGGCTCCCACACGTCCACATCCCACATACTGATGAACCCAAACAGGCTCTCCATAAATCCTCCCTCACACTTTAGGAATATCAGGGTAAAAATATGGGAAACAAAATGAGATAAAATAGTCCATGTTCTGAAACTACATTAAAGCATCACTTTTAAATCTCCTGTGAAGTCACTTACTGCTTCAGGAGCTGAGTCATTTGTGAAGTATACAAACTGAAGTAGCTCATAAACCACGTCCGGGAAGTTGTAATAGTGGAGCTGCACAGAAGAGAAAAATTGCTTGATATATTAAAGTCCTGTTTTCTATATAATCAAAATCTTTCAGATTTAAAAATCTGTCATTTTAATCAGGCATTTGCAAGCTATCCAGAAGAAACCCCCAATGAGCACTGTTACAATCAATTTCTGATTTGAAGGACTTCTCAGGAATCGAATCAGAGACTCATAAGGCAGCTGCACACCAACCACAACCTGTTAAAACAAACAAAAAAAAATGTGTAACTCACTTTGGCTATAGTGTTCAACATGTCTACTCACTTTAAACCCTATCAAGAAGCAGTATATAAATCTAAACATGTCCAGTACTCCACTAAAGTTACACAGATGATGTATTGCATGGGGCAAATTTCCAAGTAGTGCATTTCCCAGTACCATTTTCATCACATACATTTTATTTTAATATTTGTCCTTAATTCTTAGCAGGCTGTGATTATTACAAAAATAAAATTATCTATGAATGGTAGTTATTTCAATAGTTACTGTGTATACATTGCACTTGTGTGTTAAAATGTATGCTAATACAGTTTTCTTCACTGCCTAGTTACCTGTTATTGTTTTTATATTTAACCACTAAGACAGTAACTGAAAGTATGTTGCACAAAAATGAAAAAGTCCATGATCATTCTGAAATCACTTAGTTGTTAGCTGCTGCCAGATGCATCACAATCTTCTTTCCCACCACAAACAAGAAGTTTTGGTTGTGGATGCTAGCAAGCAGAGTCTGAATATAAGACAGCACACAATATAAGTTAAATCAGAATGTAATTTACCTGCACAATAACAGCAGCTAAACAAAGGTTTACTCTCAGAGAACACCTGACAGAGTGCGCACAAATTCAGGCCGATTTCAGTAACCAGACTCTCAACTAATTCAATGTTTCAGTTGCTATTCCCCTCATTGAGTGGCTGTAAAATTTACTGGGGCAGATTTAATGATTCATTGCTAATTTGGCTTGCAGGAGAGTGAGGAGAGCATTGCATTTTTGGAGTTGGAGGTCTCCTTTATTAGGTACAATCCTCTTTCCTGTTTTATAGGTGTAATGGTTCAATACATACATACACTACGCATTTATATCCCCTTTGTCTTAGCTCAGAGAGGGAGGTTACGTTCACTCTCTGAATCACTGTAGGGAGAGTTATAATCGCATTCCTTCATCCAATTGCAGGTGTCCACCTGATGTTATCATATACAGGTAAGTGCAGGTCACCTTTTTCAAGGTTGCTGTTAATTAAAAACAGACACAAACTGGACACAAGCTGCTGGGAGCTTCATCCTGTGACTTTCACTTCAATAATGAACTCAGAGCTTCTACTGTTGTAAATTATTACAGTCATGACCTACTATACATACATTTGTGACTGAAATTGTGACATCTCTATTTCAGATGTGGGATGTGTAGTAGAACTCACTCAGGTCACCTCAATGATGTTAAAGCCAGGAGATTCTTTAACCCTCAGCTGTAAAGTATCCGGCTAGTCTGTTACTGATAACAGTTACGCTACAGCGTGGATTCGACAACCTTCAGAAAAAACTCTGGAGTGGATAAACCACAATTGGAGTGGTGGCAATAATTATTATAAAGAATAAGCAACATTTCCTGAGATCTCACTTCTGTAAAATAAGGAGACTGATGGTAAAGGACATTAGACGTTGGATGTTAACCAACTTCCTTTATCTTAATTCTGATAAAACAGAAATACCTTTATTAGTCCCACGTGTAGATAGAAGTAATCATTCTGATTACATGGTCACTCTGGATGGTCTTTCTGTTTCATCATGTACAGCAGTTAAAAACCTTGGAGTGATTATTGATTATTATTGATTATTATCCAGTCTATCATTTGATGCTCATGTAGATAATAATACTAGGATAGCTTTCTTTCATCTCAGAAATATTTCTAAGATAAGAAATATATTATCACTACATGATGCGGAAATACTGGTTCATGCATTCGTCACCTCTAGATTAGATTACTGTAATGCCTTACTGTCTGGATGTTCCAGTAGGAATATAAATAAGCTCCAGTTAGTCCAGAATGCAGCTTCTAGAGTCCTAACTAGAACTAGAAAATACGACCATATCACCCCGATCTTATTCATGCTGCATTGGCTCCCAGTAAAATCTCGCATTACCTATAAAGTACTTTTATTAACCTATAAAGCACTAAACGGTCTCATTTAGATGCAGGCTATTTGACGGTACCCCAAATAATGAAGGCTACAGCAGGGGGAAGAGCCTTTGCTTATAAGCCCCAGTATTATGGGACAGTCTTCCAATTAGTGTTCGGGACTCAGACAGATTATATTTTTACTACTTCACAGTCATAATAATATTTTTTCTCCCTCTCTCCTTTTGCAGAGCCACACACGAATTTCTGGAGATACTGGAGATTCAGATCATTTCAGCCTCTGGATGGAGCTCAAGTCTCGAATCTTCTCAACTGGGACTGCGGCTGCTCCGAAGACCATACAGACTTCATGTACATCCATACTGTACTATTTCACACTGTCTGTTGTTACCCAGATGAGGATGGGTTCCCTTCTGAGTCGGGTTCCTCTCAAGGTTTCTTCCTTTAAAAATCTTAGGGAGTTTTTCCTTGCCACCGTCGCCACTCAGTGGCTTGCTCAGTTGGGATAAATTCACACCTTTAATATCTGTATACCGTGTTTATATTTCTGTAAAGCTGCTTTGAGACAATGTCTGTTGTAAAAAGCGCTATACAAATAAAATTTAATTGAATTGAATTGATGGTGTTTCTGAATTTTAGCAAGTTTCACCATATCAACAATTACACACTTTTTAAAAAGTCTGTTTATGTAGAACATCCACCATACAAGTTGTGTGTAAATTAGAATGATAAAGTATTACAATAAGCTAATTAATATAAACCTGTGATTCTCCTTTCTATAACTGTCATATCTGCTGTTATAGAAAATGAATCAACACCTTCTGACTAATCAGATTCAAGAATTCAGCAGCACTGTGGTGCAAGTCTATTTAATATCTTTATATATGTTTTTTGTGTAGCAAGTGGCTCATTTGCAACAACTACACCACACCAAGAACATGGGGAAACCAACCCAAACAAAGGCACACAGTTACGATCCACTTAGAACTGGCAAGAGGCATGGGTTTCCATACAAATATTAGTTTTATTTAAAGTTAAAAAGACTGACCAAGAATTATATATATATATATAATTATATATATATATATAAGACTAATTAGGATCACACCCACAAAACTCACTGCAAATAAACACAACAATAACGACCCTTGGTTAAGTAAATTCTAAGGTGCAGCAGACCCCCCCACACCTTCGGACGCGCTAGCTCCAACAAGGAAAGAGAAAAATAAAAAAAAAGAATGAATGCTAGTTATTTCAATAGTTGCTGTATGTACATTGCACTTGTGTGTTAAAATGTATGCAAATACAGTTTTCTTCACTGCCTAATTGCCTGTTATTGTTTTCATATTTAACCACTAAGACAGTAACTGAAAGTATGTTGCACAAATATGAAACAGTCCATCATCATTCTGAAGTCACCTGGTTGTTAGCTGCTGCCAGATGCATCACAATCTTCTTTCCCACCACAAACAAGAAGTTCTGGTTGTGGATGCTGGCAAGCAGAGACTGAATATAAGACAACACACAATATAAGTTAAAGCAGAGTGTAATTTACCTGCACAATGACAGCAGCTAAACAAAGGTTTACTTAAAGACAATGCCTAACGGAGTGCGCACAGCTTCAGGACGATATCAGTAACCCCTCTCTCTGATAAATGGTAGCTAGGAAACAAGAGGTGTAAATGCATAGTGTATATTAAACACACATTAAACCATTACACCAATATAAAAAGTGAAGAGGATTGTACCTAATAAAGGAGACCTCCAACTCCAAAAATGCAAGACTCTCATCACTCTCCTGCAAGCCAAATTAGCAATGAATCATTAAATCTGCCCTAGTAAATTTTACAGCCTCACAAAGAGAGGAATAGCAGCTGAAACATCGAATTACCTAAGAGTCTGGTTCACTCTCTGAATCACTGTAGGGAGAGTTATAATCGCATTCCTTCATCCAATTTGAGGTGTCCACCTGATATTATCACATACAGGTAAGTGCAGGTCACTTTTTTCAAGGTTGCTGTGAATTAAAAAAGACACAAACAAAACAAATACTGACACTGAAGATAAATGAACAACAGACAAAATTCCATAAGTCACTGTCTACATATACACATCATGACAGGTTAATAAATGTACCACATAGTCCTCAAGTGGCTCAGTGACATTCTCCATGTGGTTACAAGAAATGAATTCTGTAATCCTCCCAGATACACACTTAAAAGGACAATTTAAAGTGAACACAATTGGTCAATGCGATTAACAAAATTTTGTGATGCTGCAACGAATAATCCCTTACCTGTATGCCAGTGAAACAATCCTCGGTGCTGATATGATAAAGGAATCCCTGCAAATAACATTAATCTGAAACTCAAGATCTATTTTACAAAAGTGTTCATCTAAAAATCATTAATGTCAATTCGCTTCATAATAGTAATAAAGCCTGTGATTACCTCCTGATCTGAGTAGCGGGTCTTGATGGTTGTAAACCAGCAGAGCCGACGCTCTGGACCCCTTATCATGTTGAGGAAGTATCTCGTAATGTTCACTGACTAGAAATAGAAAAAAACAAAACCAAACATTAGAGCTTATAACAAAGAAAGTGTGTGTGTGTGTGTGTGTGTGTGTGTGTGTGTGTGTGTGTGTGTGTGGTGTGTGAAATATCTCTAAATGTTGCTTTCAAATAACTTATTGTATTGTACGTCTGAGAATTTATGTCAATTCGCTTCATAAGAGTAATAAAGCCTGTGATTACCTCCTGATCTGAGTACGGGTCTTGATGGTTGTTTATGAAGAAGAAACTGTGTGTGTGTGTGTGTGTGTGTGTGTGAAATATCTCTAAATGTTGCTTTCAAATAAGGTCTGAGTATTTTAAAAACAGGACATTTGTGCCTCTAGAGGGCAGCCTGCTCAAACTCTGCATCCAGCGTCATGACTGTCAGGTTAAACTGTATTTCCTGCTTCACCTTCTCAAGAGACAGCAGCAGGATGTTGGTCTATCTGCACATGAACAGTGGGAGGACAGAAGTGTACGCAGTGTATTACTGCACTCGCCACAGTATATGGAGCGCCGACATGCTGATACAACCCTTACCAAAAACCTGAAGTGCTGAAGTGTACATAAGTCTTCTAAAAGTAGCACATTTTCTTCTGTTCACTAAAAACTGTCACCATCATCTAACCCTTGTTTGCTGCTTGGTCAGGAATATCGCTATAATTAAAATAATGAGAAAAGACACACGTATTCTATAAGGACAAGGAGCATAAGCATCCTCTAAATAACAGCAGCAATAACACATCCAACATATTAATTCAGACAGCTTATGTAAATATATATAAAAGACAACAAGAAAAATATAACCTTTTATAGAAATTAGCTAAAAAATCTAAGACTGAATAGCAGCTGCAGAGCTGCACTCAACACAGCTTCTGTAATATTTGGATTATTTTCCTATAACAACATGCCCCCAAGTGTTTTATTCCTTACTGAATATGTCACTTATCACCTCTGCTTCTGTTGTATTTTAGCTAATGGTCCAAATGTTCATGTCTTTTATCAGAAATGTGCAACAGCAGTTTATTTCCAATACAGGACCTAGTTAATTTTATTTTATGCCTTGAAGTCTGTGTAAACGTAACCATTTCTGTGACGCAAGAAGCAAAGGAGGACATAAACGCTGCGAAGAATGGTGAGGTTTTATTTACAGTGTACACCAACCGAACAAACAAAATCAAAACATGAACATCCGAACTAATCTAAATTAAACTCACTGGGCTAGCACTGCTACTGCTAGTGCTAGTGACTAGAGCTAGGAAAACCTCTACCTACGTAGATGCGTAAGTGTCCTTAGACCCGAACATAAACAAAACCAAGCGAATTGAGCATAACCTTGAGCGGAGACATAAGCATGAACATGGACATGAAAATGGACATGAACATGAACATGGACATGGACATATTGATATTGCCATTGAACCGCCCTGTGTAGAGCACGGCCCGCGGTATATAAACAGTCCCGTCATTACTCCAATGGGCTCTCAGCTGTGCGTGATTCCCCGACACACCCACACATGACCCTATGACCTGACGTGACGTGGGCACGGCGTCGCTGCTGACGACGTCCGCGCATGCGCAGTAGCGTTCGATAGTCGCCCCTGCTCTTGGAGGGCTGTTCCAACACGGACGATGTCCGCGCATGCGCAGTAGCGATCGCTGTGCGCCAGTGCTCTGGGCGAACTGTGACAATCTCTAACTGCTTGTTAATGCAAATTAAGAAGTTATTAACAGTTGTTCTGTCTCCAGATGCTCACTGTCAAAATTAATAATAAAATAAAATGCAGCTTGTCATGTTGCTGAGAAACCACAAAGTTCAAAGTCCTCCGTTCTAAAGAGTTTTCTGTGTCAGAAATCTTACTGAAACTGGAGACTCATTCCATAAATTTACATGAACAATTACATAAAACTTCAAAGGACAGATAACACAGACCATAAAATTCACAAGTTTCCCTTAGCAGCAGTGTTGCTTTTGGGCGGCTGTGGCTCAGGTGGTAGAGCAGGTTGTCCACTAATGATAGGGTTGGCGAATCGATTCCCGGCCCACATGGCTCCACATGCTGAAGTGTCCTTGGGCAAGACACTGAACCCCAAGTTGCTCCCAATGGCAAGTTAGCTCCTTGCATGGCAGCTCTGCTACCATTGGAGTGAGTGTGAATGGCTGAATAAGACACAGTGTACAGTGCTTTGGATAAAAGTGCTATATAAGTGCGCTGTTTACCATAAGATACAATGAAAATAAAGTCACACACACATTAGTAAAGTACATTGGTCATGAAATATGGGATTGCGTCAAATTCCCCTAAGATAAGGAGTGTCTCTATGCAAATGTCCTTCCCTGTTATATATTTAAGCAGTGGAGACCAAGAGCTTTTACTTATTCTGCTTCAACACACACACAATGATCTCTACATACCTACTGCTGTTGCTGCTGGCAGCCGTACACTGTAAGTGTTTTTACATTTGACATAAAAATGGCTTTGGGGCACATTTTTCTTTTCTAACATTAAAATAACTTTTCTTTAACAGGTGTTCAATGTGTTGAGCTGATCCAGCCCGGATCCACGGTATTAACCCCTGGTCAGTCAGTGACTCTGACCTGTAAAGTGTCTGGATATTCATTAACAAATACCTACTGTACAGAATGGATACGACAATCTGCAGGAAAAACTCTGGAGTGGATCGGATCAATATGTCACGATGGTAACACTTACTACAGTGAAAAACTGAAAAGCAGGTTTCAGGTTTCCAGAGACATGTCCAGCAGCACAGTAACATTAACAGGGAAGAACATGCAGACTGAAGACACAGCTGTGTATTACTGCGCTCGTCAACCACAGTGAGACAGATCAACAACATCCCTGTACAGAAAACTGTCTTATTCCTTAGTGAATCTGTCACTGAGCTCCTCATCTTCTGTTTTATTTTAGGTAAAGGTCTGTGTAAACTAAACCATCTCTAACTGCTCATTAATATACATTTAGCTTCTCTCTCCTCACAGATTGCAATGATTTACTATTATCTCACTCACATTAAACAAATGACCTGCACAGCCTCTGGGTCTAACTTTGGTGGCTCTTGGATGGCTTGGATCAGACAGGCTCCTGGAACAGGGCTGGAAAAAGAGCTCCATTTTGGTCTCATCTGACCACCAGAGCAGGTTTTTGCAGTGCTGAGATCAGACTGGACCAGTCTCCTGCTGTGGTAAAGAGACCTGGAGAAACTGTGAAGATCTCGTGTAAAATAAATGGATCTTCAATGACAAGCTACTACATACACTGGAATCGACAGAAACCAGGGAAAGCTCTAGAATGGATTGGTAGGATGAGTACAGGCAATAATCGAGCAATATATGCAGGGTCTTTGAAGAACCAGTTAACACTGACAGAAGACGTCTCAGCAAGCACACAGTACTTAGAGGCCAAGAGTCTGAGGACAGAGGACACTGCAGTTTATTACTGCGCCCGAAGAGCCACAGTGACTGGAGCTGATGAAACAGCTGTACTAAACCCACACACACATTTTTCACACATTTTTATTGAACAAGTCATTACTGTTGTCAGTTATGTAAGTGATGAATATAATCTCCTCTTACTGTGGTTAATAAACTGCTCAATTACATACTGTTTACAACTGTTTATATTACAAACCAGAAACAAATGAATATGTTTTATACATTGTAATGTTTAGTTATTATGGAGTCTTACTGTGGTATTCAGATTCTGTAAAGTCCAGATGTTATGATCATAACAATAGTTTATCATTTCTGATCACACATAATGTCTGTATACTATAAATTTGGATTTAACAACTTTACTGAGTTTATTTCCAGTTCTCTAAAGGTTTGTGTTCAGAAGCCCACAAGAGAACAAATGTCTGTGCTCTCATTAACATATAACCAAATCTACTGGAGTGAGATGTGTAAAGATATATTTACTGTAACTAAAAATATAATCATTTAAATTTATGAGACATCTAATTATTCATTCAGTCATTCATTCATCTTAAGTAAACACTTTATCCTGGTCAGAGTGGTCGATCCAGGAACACTGAGTGTACACCCTGGACGTAGAGAAGCCAAGTCACCAGCCTCACTCCTGATTTGATTTCTTAAAGCAGATTATTTTTGGATTTTGAGAAACAGAAGAAGGAGAAAAGAATAGTTTCAGTGTCAAACTGCTTAAGGATATTAGATTTTCATCATCCTGTCACTATATTTATAGTTATGTTTTATAATTTAAAACACCTGCTTTAGAATCTTATCAATCTGCTTCTTCACACCGTATTCATCAGTTAAAGCCTCTAGAGTGCAGACTAAACCAGAATGAAAATGATTTGACTGCATATGGAATTTTCTATTGCAAGTTTGATTATAATGTTAAATATAGAGCCCAGTTTTAATGCCAGTAATAAACACATTTTTGCTACATGCTGTTCTGAAAACACTGTAATATTTCACTGTGTGAGAGTGGCAATTATGAAAGAAATTATTCACAGCAGTTACTGTATGTTAACAGCTTCTCTTCTACACCTATAAAATAAAACTTAAAGATTTCATATTTACATCATAAACATTACAGAAACGTAACCAGGAAATTTATATAAGAATAACAGCTGTCTTATTGCAATTCTCTAGAGTACAACCTAAACACAGCTTATAATGACATAAAGGATTGTTTTTTCTTGTTACTATAATTATTTTCTGTGTATTATGTCAACTATCCAGTTTAAGTTTCACTACAAACTTAAACATAAGAAACTACTACATTATTAATTTATTTATGCATTTATGTGAATATAAAATACATTAATTATTTAACACAAAACATTCATATAATTAGTAATAATAGTAGATACTTCACTTACATACCTCAATAAACTGAAGTTAAATAAAGACAAAATGGGATGTGACTGTGATTAAAAGCTGCAGAGCTGCACTCAGCACAGCTTCTCCGTAATATTTATGCAAATCTCCACCTCCTCTTGTAATATTAGCACCGTGCTCATCTAGAGAGGAAGCGGTTCTCATTAGTCCTCCTTCAACATAAACATGTTTGCTTCAGCTCCACTGCTGCTGCTGGCTCTCGCCCTCTGTGAGTGTTTGGATTTAAGCTTTATTACTTCATCTGATACTTTCAGTTCCACATGTGAACCTTTTCTTTTTCTCTTTTCACAGATGTGTTCTGTGCTACTGAGCTCATCCAGTCAGACTCAGTGGTTATAAAGCCAGGAGAGACTTTAACCATCACCTGTAGAGTGTCTGGAGCTTCTATCACTGATAGCAGCAGCCACTATGGAACAGCTTGGATTCGACAACCTGCAGGAAAAGCTCTAAAATTGATTAACATATTTGATAATGATGAGATAAATTTGTTATCTCTCAAGCCACTTCCAGTAACAATGTGACGTTACAGGGACAGAACATGCAGACTGAAGTCACAGTTGTGCATTACTGTATTACACAACAAGCTGCAGTGATACACAAAAACATCATCTTCATATAACATTATAAACACTTCAGCTTAGACACTTAGATAATCATTTACCAAAACTAATAGAAAACTGTACTCAGTGCATAGTTATTGAGAATATATTATTTATCTTTTTAGCTGTTATAAATGAAAAGCATCTGAATGTCTAGTTAACATTCCACTTGCTTTTCATGTTTGAAAGTAGTTTCTGATTTTCATATAATTGAATTTAAATGGTACAATAATTGCCTTTTAAATTGAATGATAACTCTGATTAAAAAAAAAAATCTTAATGACTAATTCCTGATGTTGATTTCAATACACAATGCATATGAGAGCATTATTAGAGGAAGAAGGCTCTTCTTCACATGCTACTCTAGGAAAATAATAAACTTTAATGTGATAACAGTGACACTGCTTTAAATGAGGATGTGTCACACCACCCTGCCCTTGATTATTTTCCTATAACAGCATGCCCCCAAGTGTTTTATTCCTTACTGCATCTGTCACTGAGCTCCTCTTCTTCTGTTGTATTTTAGGTAAAGTTCTGTGTAAAGTAAACCATCTCTAGCTGCTCATTAATACACATTCAGCTTCTCTCTCATCACAGACTGCATTGATTCACTATCATCTCACTCACATTAAACAACTGAAAGATAATTCCTCTTTAACATTATCATAGTATTATTATCTATTTCAGTACACTACTCTGCAAAGGGAATAACATCCATCCATCCATCCATCCATTCATCTTCTACCGCTTATTCCTCCTTCAGGGTCACGGGGAACCTGGAGCCTATCCCAGGGAGCATCGGGCACAAGCGGGGTACACCCTGGACAGGGTGCCAGTCCATCGCACGGCACAATCATATACACACTCACACACCCATTCATACACTATGGACAATTTAGACACACCAGTCAGCCTACCATGCATGTCTTTGGACTGGGGGAGGAAACCGGAGTACCTGGAGGAAACCCCAAAGGAAATAACAAGTAACTCTAAATGTTATACATTATATCATTATACCATACCATTCACAAAGATTTAACAACAGTGATGATTTGTGACCTGCATTATTTCTGGAACTACATTCAGTTTGTATTGGATAACATGGATTAGACACACAGCTGAAAAATTACACTTTCTGAAAGGACTGGAGATTTTTGTGTTCTTCAGTGATGAGAAAATGTTATTCTGGGTGTTACAGTGATACACAGTGATGTACTAAAAGGGCATGATATCTAATGAGTAAAGAGCAGTTATGGACTTGACAGCATGAAACACAGCTGGAGTTTTACAGTAAGCTCTTTCTCTTCATGGCTGTTTCTCTGTAAATATTTGTATGTCTCTAGTGGGCATGTCATGCAAATTAAATCCTGCATTTCAACCATTTATGTTGATATACGTTCAGCTCAACAACATACGAGCACTTTATGTTCATGTACAGCAACAGTATTTGTTTTAATTCTTTGAGATGGGACTAGTGCGGTCAGGGTTTGAACTTCGGAGCGTGCTGCGTGCTTTTGCGTTTTTCACGAGGGGAAATCGAGACACCAAAATCATTTCCCTTGTGATTTATTAAAACCTGTAGAAAAGAGAAATCAGCAGGCTGTTTTGAATGAATCAGCAGAACACTATACAAATGCATATGCAAACCTTCCCCACTTTCAACTGCATATAGAGAAATATCAGCTACTGTGGGCTCTCGAGAATTTAACACTGCTTTCTGTTCAATGATATTCCTTCCATTTTTGCTGCTGCTGGAAGCTTCATCCTTTGACTTTCACATCAATAATGAACTTAGAGCTGCTACTGTAGCAAATTATTTCAGTTATAACCTACAGTAGGCCTGCATAAATTTTTGACTGAAAATGTGACATCTCTTTTTTTCAGATGTGGGTTGTGTGTGTGTGTAACTAATCACGTCCCCTCGTCTTGATAATAATAATGTCTGTGTTTAGTGCTGTAAAATTGTATTCGCTACTCTGTTACTGATAACAGCTACGCCACAGCTTGAATTCGACAACCTGCAGGTATAACTCTGTAGAGGATAATGTTTGGGGTGGTGGAGATAATTATTAGAAAGATTCTCTAAAAAGCAAATTCAGGTTTTCTAAAGCCGGCTCCAACAGCACAGTGTATTATTGCACCCACTACACACACTGTAAAATTATTTTACAGCATTAAAATAGCTTTTCTTTAACAGGTGTTCACTGTGTTGAGCTGATCCAGCCCTGATCCACAGTATTAACACCTGGTCAGTCAATGACTCTGATCTGCAAAGTGTCTGGATATTCATTAACAAGTACCTACTGTACAGGCTGGATACGACAATCTGCAGGAAAAACTCTGGAGTGGATTGAACGTATATGTTATGATGAAAAGGAGGTTTCATGTTTCCAGAGACACATCCAGCAGCACGGTAACATTAACTGGGCAGAACATACAAACTGAAGACACAGCTGTGTATTACTGCGCTCGTGAACCACAGTGAGACAGATCAACAACATCCCTGTACAAAAAGATCCTGTACAGTAAATGATTTACATCAGAAAAAGCAGAAATAGAATGATTTATCTTTTTGCTGCGTGCCATGTCATGTTCCTCCATGAACAATGGACAAAGCCCTGATTGAACAGTGTTTATTGTGCTTTAGAACTATGTTTAGGTATTTTATTTTCCAGAAAAACATAAATGAAATCTGTGAATTATATCTAAGCACACACAGTACCAGTTTTGCACAAGTGCTAGCTCCCAACATGCTTCTTAATTAATTAATTAATTATAATATCAATAATAATAATAATAATAATAATAATAATAATAATAATAAGTAGAAGAAGAAGAAGAAGAAGAAGAAGAAGAATGAGTGCATAAGCATCATGAACATTTTGTCAGTCAGTATCTGATTAAAACTGAGCTAATTGTGCTTATATTTATTTCACTGCAATGCATAGTTATCAAAGTGTGAAATTCACTGTGTAAGGAAATCACATTTAGCTAGTAAGGTTCCAGGTTATCTTCAAGCAGACTGATTGTTTTTCACCTCAGTGTTTGTTAAATCAACTCCTTACACATGATTTTTCCAGGAACAAATCCTAGCCCAAGATTCAAAGTAAATATAACCATGTTTAGAAATATATGTATGGTTTCATAAAATTCATGTGTCAAAGAACAATGGAAAATGCTAATAAAAAAAGAGGAGTGATTTGTAAATGTACATTGACTTGTATTTAAACAAAAAAATGTATAAAGACAAGGTATTTGATGATTTGCTTAATCAACTGCATAGATTTTAAAAAATAATCTTTTATCTTTACATTGATGAATATTCCAAAAACGTTGGGACAGGGGTAATTTATGACGAGTAGCGATGTGACAAGTTAAAATAAGAAGGTGAAGTGAAACAAGTCTAATCATAAGCCTCCAAGAAAGGCCTAGTCCTTCAAGACCAAGGTCTGTCAATAGATGAGTCTGCGAATAATCCAATACTTTGAGAACATCATTTCCCAAAGACAAATTGGTAGGATTTGGGGCATTTCACCTTCAACAGTGCACAATATAATTAAAAGATTCAAAGAATCTAGTCAAGTCTCTGTGCATAAAGGGCAAGGTCGAAAACCACTTCTGAATGCAACTGATCTCCGATTCCTCAGACATCACTGTCTTATAAACCATTTTGAGTCTATAATGGATATCCTGAATTGGGCTCAGGAATACTTTGTTAAATCTTTGTCAATCCCAACTAAGGATAAACGTTTGGGGATGGATCTTTGTCAGGATGGATCCAAGTTAAGGCTTTATTATGCAAAGCAGGAGCCATACATGAACACTGTTGAGAAGCGCCGAGGACTTCTCTGGGCTCGGCCTCATCTCAGATGGACAGTATCACAGTAGAATAATGTGTTGTGGTCCGAAAACGTCTGTCAGCATCAGCATGGTCAATGCCCATGTCATGGGTAACTTGCACATATGTGAGGGCATTCTTAATTTCTCCATCTGGGGATTAATAAAGTATTACCTTATCTTATCCTATTAATGCAGAAAGATATTTACACATTTTGGAGCAACATATGCTGACATTCAGAGCAGGACAATGCCAAACCACATTCTGCCCAGATTACAAGAGCATGGTTGCGTAAATAGAGTGTGGGTCCTAGCATGGCCTGCCTGCAGTCCTGACCTGTCTCTAATTGAGAATGTGTGCCACGATATAAGGCAGCAAAGGCCCCATACAGTTACGCAGCTGAAGAAATGCATAATGGATGAATGGCGAAAAATTCCACTTGCTAAACTTAATCATCTGGTGTCTTCAGTGTCCAAACGCTTAATACAGTGATGGAAAAAAGTATTTGATCCACTGCTGATTTTGTATGTTTGCCCACTGACAAAGAAATTATCAGTCTATATTTTTAATGGTAGATTTATTTGAACAGTGAGAGACAGAATAACAACAAAAAATCCAGAAAAACGCATGTCAAAAATGTTATAAATTGATTTGCATTTTAATGAGGGAAATAAGTATTTGACCCCCTCTCAATCAGAAAGATTCCTGGCTCCCAGGTGTCTTTAAAGGGAGTGCTCCTAATCTCAGCTTGTTACCTGTATAAAAGACACCTGTCCACAGAAGCAATCAATCAATCAGACCATGGCCAAGACCAAAGAGCTCTCCAAGGATCTCAGGGACAAGATTCTAGACCTACACAAGTCTGGAATGGGCTACAAGACCATTGCCAAGCAGCTTGGTGAGAAGGTGACAACAGTTGGAGAGATTATTCGCAAATGGAAGAAACACAAAATAACTTTCAATCTCCCTCGGTCTGAGTCTCCATGCAAGATCTCACCTTGTGGAGTTGCAATGATCATGAGAACAGTGAGGAATCAGCCCAGAACTACACAGGAGGATCTTGTCAATCATCTCAAGGCAGCTGGGACCATAGTCACCAAGAAAACAATTGGTAACACACTACACCGTAAAGCACTGAAATCCTACAGCGCCCGCAAGGTCTGCTGCTCAAGAAAGCACATATACATGCCCGTCTGAAGTTTGCCACTGAACATCTAAATGATTCAGAGGACAACTGGGTGAAAGTGTTGTGGTCAGATGAGACCAAAATGGAGCTTTTTGGTATCAACTCAACTCGCCGTGTTTGGAGGAGGAGGAATGCAGCCTATGACCCCAAGAACACCATCCTCACCGTCAAACATGGAGGTTGAAAAATTATGCTTTGGGGGTGTTTTTCTGCTAAGGGGAAAGGACAACTTAACCGCATCAAAGGGACGATGGACGGGGCCATGTACCGTCAAATCTTGGGTGAGAACCTCCTTCCCTCAGCCAGGGCACTGAAAATGAAAAGTAATTACTAACTCATTACAAAGTACTAAGTCATGTTTTGCAGAGGGGTCAAATACATATTTCCCTCATTAAAATGCAAATCAATTCATAACATTTTTGGCATGCGTTTTTCTGTATTTTATTTTTTTTTTTTTTGTTATTCTGTCTCTCACTGTTCAAATAAACCTACCATTAAATTTATAGACTGATCATTTCTTTGTTAGCGGGCAAACGTACAAAATCAGCAGGGGATCAAATACTTTTTTCCCCCACTGTAAGTGCTATTAAAAGAAAAGGTGTTGTGACACAGTGGTAAACATTCAACTGTCTCAAACTTTTTTGGAGTGTGTTGAAGTCATCAGATTAGAAATGAGTATTTTCAAAAATAAATAATATTCACAAAGTTAAACATAAAATAATGTGTTAATTATGTGTTTTCATTAAAGTACAGGGTGAAGTGAATTTTGAAATTACTCTTTTTTTGCTGGATTTTCCATACTTCCATACATTTTTTTAGGAATTGTGGTTGTATATTATAGACAATGCTGCTTTAACATTTGAGCAGCATTGCAAATTATTTTCTGTTTTTTACAGACAATTTTAGAAAGCCAACCTTTGGTCTTGTAGTGTACTGTAATGTATATTTAGCCTGCACCCACATTAGAAATGTATGAACATTATACTTTTCTTTAAGTCCTGTGAGGGGCGCTCTTTCTCTATTCACACAACATCTACCTAACATGTTGAGGTTTAATGGGCTGGGGGTGTGATAAAAATGAGAACAAGTACTCCTGGGATTTAAGTCATAAGCTCTAACTACAATATTGTAATGTCTATGTGTAATGTCTATTATATCAGAGCCTCATTAAACCAGGGTGCATAATCCATACTGTTGTGGGAAAAAAGAAGTAAATAGTAAGTAACTCTCTTATATTTTGGGAATTTGTACATGTTTTTACATTTCCAGGAAATGCTTCATGTAAGCTCTGCACCTTTATGAAACCCCAAAAACTGTCATGCAAATCAGACCCCCTATAAAATATTATAGGTGTTCTCAGGAGAAGTGAGGTTCTGGATTCAAGTTCCACTCAAACCTTGTTCTCTACATTTCTACTCCTGCTGTTAACAGCTGCATCTGGTAAATATGTGGAGAGTTTTGAGATAATTGTGTTTATATTTCTTTTAGAAAGAATGTACCTGATTAATTGATTAATTTGTTGTTCACAAAAATTAAATGTATTGAACTGGTTCAGCCTGCAGTCATGGTGGTTAGACCTGGAGAATAATTTTCAGTACCCTGTAAGATCACTGGGTATTCAGCCACAAGTTCCTGTATTAACTGGATATGACAAATCAGGACAAGTACTGGAATGGATTGGCTGGTACTGCAGCTCCAGTGATACTGGCAGTAAAGATTCACTGAAAAACAAGATCCGTTTCTCAGCAGAGGCCTCCAGCATTTACATGAGCAAAACTTTCAGACTGAGGACACAGCTGTGTATTATTGCGCTCGTAATACACAGTGAGACAGATAAACAAAGACCCTGTACAAAAACACCCAGTACAGAAGAATGTTAGAAGCAGAATTTTTTATTTTATTTCTGTTTTACCTTCAACGTTTCTCACAAGTGTGACGACAACTAGCTTACAGTCAGCTGATTTGATGAGATTATAGAGTTTATTTTTAAACTACAATTAGAATGTCCTGCAGTCTACAGGGAAACAAGGAAACAACACAGTCATCTGTAATGTCCATCTGGTGCACGGAAGAGAGAAATAGTTATATGTATATATTGTAACCTTATTTTTGACAGGTCTAGGTCAAAGGTCAAAAAGATACATATTCTAACTCTCTATATCTAGGTCAAAGGTCATGATCATAAATATATATATATATATATATATATATATATACCCCTATATATGTTCCCATCCATTCCTGACACAAATGTTACGATACATGGAATGGCCATGTAGGTTCCCATCCGTTACGGATAAACACAGACACACGTTGCACACATGTTCTTTCTAACACTCTGAGGTAGGTCATAAAAAATATATATAGTTATGTTAAATCAGGTTCTCATACATTTCAGACACAAATGTTACCATACATGGTATGGCCATGTGTATTACACACACACATCCAAACAAAAATATGACGCACACAAACACACTTTTTCACATTATTTAAAAGGAATTTAAGTGTTATGTACTAAATTCCCATAATTATGAACACAAGTTATTAAGTTAACAATCATTTTTAAAATTACGTTGCTCCATTTAGATTGTCTGCAGTAGAATGCAGTCTTTTAAACCAGGAAAAATGACTGCCTTTAAGTTGTATAACAATAGTATGTTAAATCCAGTGTGATTTACATTATAAATCTCATACGTAACATCTCTGCAGGATTTATAGACGTTAAAGCACTGAATGAAATGAGCAATATAGACAAAAAAGAAACACTCTGTGTCTACTACTTTTATCTCTCTCATAGAACTATCCACAGTCCAAAGGCTGTGGAGCTAGTGTTGTGGATAAAATCAACCTTTCTAGCCTAAGTCAAAAAACTTCAAAGACAGAGAGCTTAGTAGATGTCAAAAGTAATCAACTTTATTGGAAACCAACAACGTGTGACTGTCTGCAGAGAGTCCAACTTGTACATACACAAACATGTCTTTATATACTTCCCAAAACAGCAAACCTAATTCCTAGGTGTGGCATTCAACGTTTCTTTTTAGAACTGACCAAACTCCATTGCTTTAACTAATTATTCATTTCCATAGTATACCTTATATT
Organism: Ameiurus melas; assembly: GCA_012411365.1. NCBI lineage: Eukaryota > Metazoa > Chordata > Actinopteri > Siluriformes > Ictaluridae > Ameiurus > Ameiurus melas. The sequence continues at coordinate 18,811,112 of CM022753.1, forward strand.
TGTGGCGCATGCGCAGCCAGTTGTATATTCTTTAAAAGTTTTACCAGACCTGGGTTTGTTTACCATGTCATGTACTTCATCCTATAGCCACATCTTGGTACCTTTCTGTTTACTCTTATCTTTTCTTTTATCACTGATTTACAAGCTTAGGAGGCTCTGCTTTAGAAACCCAGCTCTGGAATGTGTCCAAATTACTACCATAATGTGAAGTTGTATTTAGGTAAATACAAGCTCTGGTTTTACTACCACAGAGTAAGTCTGCTTTAGACAAAACCCAAAACCTCTAATTTACACATTTAGTGGTTAAACTGAGTTTAAACAAACACAGGTTCTTGCTCTACACACTTGGAAGACCACATGTAGGATGTGTCTTATAGTTTTAGATTAGCCACAGAAAGTAATTAGGTCCACTGTTTAGTAAGACACAAAATTCTTCTAACTCAATCCACACTCAAAATATTACTTGATCAACCATTATTCTAACGAGTTAGATTATGCTTCTTAAGTATTGATTATTTGATTATACATTAAGGAGTAATTCTAAATGCAGGTTACATATTGAATACACTTCATTAACATATCCAGAAGTGAGTTATACACATTGATTACAAGTCCTAGCTATTTTTATACATATTTTTGATATATTTTCTATACTAGAAGGCTGCATGTGCGAATGACAAAATATTTAAAAAATAAAATAAAAAAATGTATTAATACATGAAATTAGATTACACAATGTAGTTGAGGTTTACATGAATAAGCAGAAATGTAATCACGCTTATCTTTCCTATAGCACAAATGAAAAGCCCCTCTAGATAAGCAGATTTGTCAAATGAAACTTTTTTCTTCTTATCCACTGCTAAGGAAACTAAAGAGTAGATATTCAAATTACACTGCTAAATATGACTAGTATTAGCTACGTGTAGTAGTGCAAAAGAGTCCATCAAATGTATTAGCAGATGTAGCCTATACACGAGTCCACTATTGGTCATATCACAATTGAGAATATGCCCCAAATTCATTGCTTTAGTAGAATTTAATTGTAAGTGAAATGATACTCACATTGTAACGTCCTTAGTATTTGTTCAGTCTACAGGTCCTCTAACACTCTGTTAAATGAATAAATGAAAATGTACTACAACGTAAATTTTGTTTTAAATCAATTAATGCAGAAATTACATACAATATTAAGTTGATGTAATTATCAACATTATTATGTCAACACAACTCATCAAAATAATGTGTACAACTTTAAATATTTAATTAATACAATAAATTAGAATTTTTATCTTGCAACCACAAATTCAATTTAGATTGTGGGGTTTGTTTTGTATAGCTCCGCTGTTGTATAGGTCCCCTGTGCTGAATGTCCCAAGCAGAGCTAGGAAATTGCACGGTGGTCTTGGTGGAGCAGGGAAATGGAGCAATGTCTGCCTCGAAGCATGAGAGCGGAGCGCCTCCCCAGCGGAGTAGAGAAGCTGAGCGACGACCTCGGTGAAGCTTGAGAGCGGAGCAACGTCCTCGGCGGAGCAGAGAAATGGAGTGACGTCCTCAGCGGAGCAGAGAAGCAGAGAAGCAGAGCAGAGAAGCAGAGCGACGTCCTCTTCGGAGCTTGAGAGAGGAGCGACATCCCAGGCGGAGCTTGAGAGCAGAGCGACATCCTCGGCGGAGCTTGAGAGCAAAGCGACGTCCCCGGCTGAACAACGATGACCACAGCTGAGCAGGCAGGCTGAGTGAAGTCCTCGACAGAGCATGAAGGCAGAGTGACAACCTCTGCTGCACAGAAAGGCTGAGCGATGACCTCAGCAGCACAGGAAGACTGAGCGACAACCTCAGCTGCACAGGAAGGCTGAGCGACGTTCTCGGCGGAACAGAGAAGCGGGGTGATGTCCTCGGCGAAGCTTGAGAGCAGAGCGATGTCCCCAGCTGAACAGGGAGGCTGAGCGACATCCTCAGGAGAGCAGGAGAGCAGAGCGACATCCTCAGGAGAGCAGGAGAGCAGAGCGACGTCCTCAGGAGAGCAGGAGAGCAGAGTGCTGTACTCTGTGGGGCAGGTGAACAGAATACTGTCCTCCACAGAGTAGTCAAACAGAACAACGTACTCAGTGGTGCAGGAAAGCTGAGCGATGACCTCAGCTGCACAGGAAGGCTGAGCAATGACCTCAGCTGCACAGGATGGCTGAGCGACGACCTCAGCTGCACAGGAAGGCTGAAGTTCTGGAGTTGAGACCTCCTCGTAGGCCTCCTCAGCTGGACTGGATAGAAGGACAGCTTCCTCGGCTGTACAGGGTAGCAGGATGGCCTCCTCGGCTGGGCTAGACAGCAGGACAGCTTCCTTGGCTGTGCCGGGCAGCAGGACGGCCTCCTCGGCTGGGCAAGACAGCAGGACAGCTTCCTCGGGGTTGCTGGGCAGCACAACAGCCGAGAACTCCCCGTTGGCCTCAGGCTGGAGCCCTGCTGTCCATCTTGCTCCCCGCAAAAAAAATTCTGGGCCAGCCTTAGCAGACTCTGGCGTGAGCATACATGGATTAACTGGATCAGCAGGCTTGGACGAGACGACAGGAACTGGAGACTTGACTTGAACTGCGGAGACTTGAGACTGGACTTGGGCTTGGACTCCGGAGACTTGAGACTGGACTTGGACTGCGGAGACTTGAGACTGGACTTGGGCTTGGACTGCGGAGACTTGAGACTGGACTTGGACTTGGACTGCTGAGACTTGAGACTGGACTTGGACTTGGACTGCTGAGACTTGAGACTGGACTTGACAGACAATTGCTCTTTGTTGCTAACATTATCATAATATTATTATATATTTCATTACACTATTCTGCAAAGGTAATAATAAATAACTCTAAATGTTTTACACTATACCATCATTCACAAAGATTTAACAAAAGTGATGATTTGCGACCTGCATTATTTCTGGAACTACATTCAATTTGTATTGGATAACCTGTATTAGACACACAGCTGAAAAATGGCAGTTTCTGAAAGGACTGTGCATGTTTGTGTTGTTCAGTGATGAGAAAATGTCATGTTCTTCTGGGTGTTACAGTGATACACAGTGATGTAATAAAAGGATATGTAATGAGTAAAGAACAGTTATGGACTTGACAGCATGAAACACAGCAGGAGTCTTAGAGTAAGTTTTTCTCTTAATGGCTATTCCTCTGTGAATCTTTATGTCTCCAGTGGGCGTGCCACGCAAATGATATCCTGTGTTTGAAGCATTTATGTTGATAAACGTTCAGCTCAACATCATATCAGCAGTTTGTGTTTATTTACAGCCACAGTAATCATTTGAGATGGGACTAGGCAGACTTCTGAGTTACTTTTCTCTAGCAGCAATTATTCAATGTTAGTATTATTATTTATTACAAATAGCTAAATATTTTAATTATTTTTTCATACTTTCTATTTAACTTTAATACCTGTCTTTATGTAATCTTGTATTTCAGATTCCTGCAGTCAGACACTGATTGAGTCTGAGTCAGTGATCATCAAACCTGATCAGTCTCATAAACTGACCTGTACAGGCTCTGGATTTAACTTTGGTAGCTACTGGATGGCTTGGATCAGACAGGCGCCTGGAAAAGGACTGGAATTTGTTGCAACAGTCTACAGCAGTAGCAAGTATTACTCCAGTGCCGCTTCACCATCTCCAGAGACGACAGTAAGATGCAGGTGTATCTGCACATGACCAGCGTAAAGACAGAAGACACTGCAGTGGATTACTGCGCCCGTGACACAAAGTGATACTTCTCCTTTGACATCAGTACAAAAACACGTGTTTGCAATAGTCACATGACAAGCTCACATTTTCATAAGCAGTGTATTCATGGAGGTCAAAGAACCTAAATGTTTTGACTTTTACTGCATGTGACTTGTTGTGAATGTTGTCTGGACGTTTATGCTTGTGTAAGATTTCTTAAGTCAGTTCTGAATATATGCAATACAGTATATATAAATACAACAGTGTAATACACATTACTTTGAAAAAGCCCAATATTGAATTCTTTGACTTTCCGCTGTGTTTCCAATAGTCTGTGTAATGAGCTCCAAACAATATAAAAGTTCCTACATTCTGTTTTAAACACAGAAATATTTCACAGTGTGACAGTGAGAACTAGTTGTTCAGTTGTTCACAGAGATAGGAAACAAAGCTCAATGCAATAACTCACACTTCTGGGCATATAAAATAAAATAAAAATTTTTTAGATGCAATGTGTATAGGCTGATAATGACAAAGGACTGGTTCTTATTAATATGCTTTAGGGCAGCACGGTGGTACAGAGGGTAACATTGCCACCTCACAGCTTCTGGGCTCATGGTTTGATCCTGAGGTTGGCTTAATGTCTATGTGGAGTTTCATCTTCTTCCTATGTTTACATGGGTTTCCTCTGGGTTCTCCAGTTTCCTCCCACGGTCTAAAAACAAGCTGGTAAATGGATGACATGAGTGTGTGAAGGTGTGTGGTCTGTGCATGATAGAATGGTGTCCCATCCAGGATGTCTTCCTGCCTCATACCTAATGTGAAGTATTAGTCTCCAGATCCAATGCAACACTGACCAGAATAAAGCTCTTATTGTAAATGTATAAACAACTATTTCATTCAAATGTGATGTGCTCTCCCAGTTACAAATGTTTGGTATTGACGGATGTCTATGCAGCATATGATGGTCATTTATAGTACTAAATTTAAATTAATTGTTCTGTCTTTAGTTAATACAAACCAAGGTAAGCACCAAAGAACACAATTTCCATTGTGAATATTAAGACTTGTAGGAGACAGAAATTAGCACTGCTTTTAGTTCAACGATGTTCCTTCCATTTTTGCTGCTGCTGCTGGCAGCTTCATCCTGTGACTTTCACTTCAATAATGAAGTCAGAGCTTCTACTATAGTAAATTATTACAGTTATAACCTACTGTACATACATTTGTAACTGAAATTGTGACATCTCTTTTTCAGATGTTTGATGTGCAGTAGAACTCACTCAGGTCACCTCAGTGATGTTAAGGCCAGGAGATTCTTTAACCCTCAGCTGTAAAGTATCCGGCTACTCTGTTACTGGTAACAGCTATACCACCGCTTGGATTCAACAACCTGCAGGAAAAACTCTGGAGTGGATAAACCACAATTGGAGTGGTGGCGATAATTATCATAAAGATTCTCTAAAGTTCAGTATTTTGGCTCCAGCAGCAAGTTAACAAAAGTCAAAGGAGAACTGAGGCTTGCTAAAGGGCAGGCTAGTACGACAGCACCGGCTGTACAAAAGTGAAAAGAACCCCACTAATCAGGATCACACCCACAAAACTCACTGCAAATTAACACGGCAATAACGACCCTTGGTTAAGTAAATTCTAAGGTGCAGCAGACCAACCCCCCATCAGGATGCACTCAGGTCCTACAAGGAGGAAAGAGAAAAAAGAAAGAAAAAAAACCTTACTGTGACAAAACACAGAGATAACCCTGAGCTCAACTGATTACAGGAAGCAAGTTTACCAAGACAGACCAAAACCACTACTACCACATAGCGGTATCAACATAACTGATAAAGACTGTTACAGCATTTGAATAAAGAACTTATCTTAGTGACAGTAACCAAAAGAAAGCAAAATAAAACCAAATCAAAGACCAAACAAGCAGTAGCGTGGCTCCGCGACTGAGGAGGAGGAGCTATACCAGAATGACCACATCTCACTCAGCCTGCCTTAATGCATGCAAAATCATGAACCCCAAGAACAACAAATAGGTGTTACAACCTCAATTTGGAAAGCATACACAATCATTTAGCTCAAATAATAGAACTAAACGATTTACCTACCATGATCCGATGACAATACTCACGATGGCACATACGAAAGTCACATGATAGCTTCTTTAATAGTTGTGACAGCAACAGCTGGTGCTCCGACCGGAGCTACGTTAAATTACCATGCTACACAGATGGGAGACTTGACCGGAAGCACACAACATAAAGGAAGCCCAGATGGAAGCACACCGCACTAAGAATGAGCAGCACATCACACATGCACAGTCTCGGTAGCCTAACGTCACACTAAACAAATAAATCGCATGTTGAGTGGACAACGCTAGCATCAAAAAGTTAAGTGACAAACCTAACAACACATACCTCTGTAGTCCATAGCAATGAAAGGAAGGGGCGGGTTTTCGACCATGGCACATTCTGGGAGGCCTAAACTACAGCTTATATACTATGGTAAGAAGAGAGCTCATTGGCCAGGTAGTTAATAAGGGTGAAGTTTTAATCACGGCACACCACCACTAGAGCTTCTTTTTTATTTTGGCTTTAAATGACATTAGAGAAGCACAATTCACAGAGAGTCAAGAACAAACTACATCATAAAGACAGGGTTATAAATGACTTAATTTCCCTCTGATACATTATCTGAGTGATTTCTCTCTTTTAAACAGTGGTGATACAAATACTCCAATGTGGAATTCATACTTTCTTAATTTGTTTTGCTGCTCCATGAGAAAAGTTTTTAAAGACAGCAAGAACATTTGACTCTTTTTCGTTAATATTCCTCATTCTAGTTCTGGATATTTTGAAAACAGGACTTTGTGCCTCTAGAGGGCAGTCTGTGCAATCTCAACCATCTCAGTCTGTTGCTATCTGCACATTTAGACAATCTCTCTCTTCACATTCTGCTATGACTGCATCCAGCATCATGACTCTCAAATAAAACAGAATTACATGTAGCATATTAGCAACATATGTTGTGTTGATCAATAATTAAGGCTCTTTGTTACGGAGAACCTGATTTGATCTGAACGAGAAAGAAGATCAATTGTTTAATTTGATACTTTTATTTCATTCAGATACATTTTTCTGGTTTTCACATGGTTTAAGAGTTCACTGAGTAATTAAGGGTTCTCTGCTTGTAAAATGCTTGTAAAAATCTACTTGGAACCCTTTCTGATCATGAAACATATTGTTGTAGGGTTCTACACAGAACCATATAATCATCCACTCATCTATACACCGAGCAGACTGTTTTTGTGGATTTATACATGCATAGTGGTCATGGACACTCCCTATTCAAATAGAGTCGGGTATAAACAGCATGTTCTTGGCTGTTCAGGTTTCCAGTGAGCTCTGTGATAGATAACACTCCCATACACTTTAAATCTGGGTGAAGCAGAACTCAGAGAAGGATGATTTTAAAATATTGCATTTTATGTGTTCTCATTTCATGTAAGTTTCAGACTTTTTCATGTTATGATTACTAGGAAAATTAACCATTATGTCCCGATAAGCATTATAACATAACATTACCTAGTTATACTCTTCTCTTCCAGATTCTTATGGACAGTCCCTGACCTCCTCTGCTTCTGTGGTGAAGAGACCTGGAGAGTCAGTCACTATGTCCTGTACTGTCTCCGGATTCTCAATGAGCAGCTACTACATGCACTGGATCCGTCAGAAACCAGGAAGAGGACTGGAGTGGATCGGGCGCATTGACGCTGGCACTGGCACTATATTCGCTCAGTCACTGCAGGGCCAGTTCACCATCACTAAAGACACCAATAAAAACATGCTGTACCTAGAAGTGAAGAGTCTGAAAACTGAAGACACGGCTGTTTATTACTGTGCACGAGACTCACACTGACACAACAGACTCCAGAGCTGTACAAAAACTTACAAAAGCAAGTCCTCATGAGCTGTAAATGTTCCCTTAGCAGGAAACTGAACCCCAGAGACAGTTATTATAAACAACATCCATTCATTTTAGTGCTCAGTTTAATATCTCCTTTTGTCTTACTCCATTAACTGTCAAGATTCCTCAGTAAAATTCTCAGGCTTTTTTTTTCTAATCTCTGGCTGGTGCTTAAAGCTGAAGACAAACATGAAAGCAACATTAGGTAAACACCAAGACAATAAATGATAAAACATTCAATTGCATTACATTTCATTTCTTGATAAAAAAATAATTCATGAGAAATCTTTTTGCTAAAATATTAGTTTCTTCATATGCAACACAAACTATATTTTATTACATTTAATTTATTTGTTCACTTTTTTATACATGCCATGTCTCGATCTCAGTAGAAGTGCAGTGTGTTTAATAGATTCTGTGTGTTTTACCACTCTCCTCTTCTCAGATGTGCATGGCATCAGTCTGACCTCATCTCCTGCTGAGGTTAAACCTCCTGGAGCCTCAGTGAAATTGTCCTGTCAGGTTTCTGGCTATGCCCTCACTAGCTACAGCACAGGCTGGATCAGACAGCCTCCAGGAAAATGCTTAGCACGTTCGCCTCACACCTCCAGGGTCTGGGGTTCGAGTCCCGTCTGTGCCATGTGTGTGCAGAGTTTGCATATTCTCCCCGTGCTGCGGGGGTTTCCTCCGAGTACTCCGGTTTCCTCCCCCAATCCAAAGACATGCATTGTAGGTTGATTGGCGTGTCTAAATTGTCCATAGTGTGTGAGTGTGTATGTGATTGTGCCCTGCGATGGATTGGCACCCTGTCCAGGGTGTACCCCGCCTTGTGCCCGATGCCTCCTGGGACAAGCTCCAGGTTCCCCGTGACCCTGAAGAAATAAGTGGTTGAAAATGGATGAAATAATGAATAGATAGAAACATCTGATCTAACATTTCACTAGTAGTGCAAATTATTTTGCTTTTTCACAGACAATTAAATTTTCCTAAATGTTTTACTTGCACTGTACATATTTATATTTAGTTTTTGTATACTTATATATCTGCACATTATGCTTTCCATTATGCTTTAAGTCAGGGGTCGGGAACCTATGGCTCGCGAGCCAGATGTGGCTCTTTTGATGGCTGCATTTGGCTCGCAGACAAATCTTTAATAAAAAAATTATAACGTAAAAAATATAAAACATTCTCATGTATTTCAATACATTCATTTCTCACCGCTCATGTTCATGGTTGCAGGTGGCTGGAGCCAATCACAGCTGTCCTCCGGGACAACACCAAATTTTTATTGAATAATGCGCAACGTACACGGGTCGTTGTGAGGTCAGGAAGAAACTTCCTTCCTTTTAATCAAGTAGTCAGCTAGCTAATTGCAGAAACCCTTTTATCGAAGAAGATGGCTAAAAGAAAAAAAGATTTTTACGTGTCTACTATGCAATGATAGTATTGCATCAATGAAACGGTCAAATATAAAGTGGCACTTTGACACACGCCATACTACATTTGCATCGAAATATCTTGCGGAGGACAGCAGGAAGAAAGCATGTCAAGAGCTACTGTGCAGAGTACAAGCTAGTCAGCAGCATCTCCGTGTTTGGACCCAACAAGGTGACTGGAACTCGGCTAGCTTTGCTGGTGCTTTAGAAATTGTGAGAAATGGAAAGCCATTCACAGATGGGGAGTATGCCAAAACATTCATGCTTGATGTTGCCAATGAACTTTTTGACGACTTTTCGGATAAAGACAAGGTAATCAAACGAATAAAAGACATGCCTCTGTCAGCAAGAACTGTTCACGATCGTACCATCATGATGGCAAATCAAATTGAAGCAACACAAGTGAAGGACATAAATGCAGCACCATTCTTTTCTCTCGCTTTGGTTGAGTCAACAGACGTAAGCCATTTATCCCAGTTCAGCGTGATTGCAAGGTATGCTGTCAGTGACACACTACATGAGGAAAGTCTTGCTGTTTTGCCTATGAAAGGGACAACAAGAGGTGAGGATTTATTCAAGTCTTTCACTGAGCTTTGTGCTCAGATGTGCGGCGAGCAGCTTGGTGAGGTGATGTCCCTGGTCATTTGGGTGGTCAAGTTTATTGTTGCCCGAGCTTTAAATGATCGCCAGTTTAAAACACTGCTGGATGAAGTTGAGAATAATTATCCTGGTCTGCTTCTGCACAGCAATGTGCGTTGATTGTCAAGAGGGAAGGTGCTCAGCCGTTTCGCGGCTTCTCTGAGTGAAATCCGGACTTTTCTTGAAAAGAAAAATGTTGAGTATCAACATTAACCTCACCACGTAAGTATCAACCAGACTACAAAGCCATCAGCAAAACCATGCAGCACCAGAAGTCGCATTAATGGTAAGAAGTACTTTATTCATCATTGGTTAGCAACAGCATAACAACATTATTAAAAAGAATTCAGAGACTTATTGTAATTTAAAAGTGTTGGTCATACATAAAATGCACACATTTACTTATATTTAGTTTTAAATATATTGTATGGCTCTCACGGAATTACATTTTAAAATATGTGGCGTTCATGGCTCTCTCATCCAAAAAGGTTCCCGACCCCTGCTTTAAGTCCTCTGAGAGGTGCTCTTTCTCTACCTACACAACATCTACTCAATATGTTGAAATTAAAATGACTGAGAGATTAAAAGGACTGACCGAAGACTGCTGTCCTCCTGGGATTTCCATTACAGTCATAAAATGTATTTACAACATTGATTAAAATCTAAGACATTACAGATCTGTTAGTAGCTGTAGTAGCTGTTATATTTTGTGAATGTGTACATGTTTTTACGTTTGCAGGAAATGTAGTCTGACTTTGGTTTAATTGAACCTTTGTGAAAGCCAGAACACTATTATGCAAATCCAATGGTTTATATGACTTATATATTTATAATATGGGGAAAAAGAACCAACTTAGTTTGTTAGAAAATATCACAAGTCCAAATAAAAAATACACACAGGAGCAGGTAGGGGAGGAACCCCCACCAGACCCCCCACCCCCAGCAAAAAAAAAATAATAACACACGCCTCTAGCATGACTGCTAACATAACACAATAGCCCTAATTTTGGCCTTTATAAAATCCTCAAACACAAATAACCATCGGCCTAAATTTAGTATCTCTACCTCGTTTTGAGTTTCTCTATATTTATAATTCTCTTTATTATTGAAGTATGAATAATGGAAATTGATAAAGAGGTTTCTGTCATTGAAAAAATTTGTTCCATTAAAAAGTCACTTGTTCTCCATAAGATGAATCTCCTCATCATATGTTTTAAATACGTTCTCCTCCCATCATCACCAAGTATGCAAATGCAAGTATCATAGCTGGACATAACTCTATTTATGTTACTGTATGTGATGGTCTATGTTAAACTTTGGAGAACAGACCTGAAGACCTCAGTACATCTCCACTGCTCCTGCTGGCAGCTGCTTCCGGTGAGTGCTTCATCAAATTCATTCATTTACTACAATAACAATAGATGTGCAGCATATCTTGTGTGAGATATCACCATGTGTTTTCCTCCACAGATGTGCATGGTGAGGAACTGACTCAGCCTGACATCAGAAAAAGCAGAAATAGAATGTTTTATCATTTCAATGTCATGTCATGTCATGTTCCTCCATGAACGATGGCAAAAACCCTGTTGGAACAGTGCTTATTGTGCTTTAAAGCTATGTTTAGTTATTTTATGTTCCAGAAAAACAAAGGAAATTTGTGAATTATATCTAAGCACATACAGTAGCAGTGCTAGCTACCAACATCCTTATTAATTAATTAACCAAGTAATTAATTAATTAATTAACCAAGTAATTCTGGCACTCAGCCAGAATTCTTCTTCTTCTTCTTCTTCTTCTTCTTCTTCTTCTTCCCCAATAAACTAATTAATTAATTAATATTAATTAATTGATTGATTGATTAGTTGATTGATTAATTGATTAATTCATTAACCAAATAATTAAGAAGAAGAAGAAGAAGAAGAAGAAGAAGAAGAAGAAGAAGAAGAAGAAGAAGGAGAAGGAGAGGAGGAATAAGAATAATTCTGGCTGAGTGCAGGAGCATCCTGGACATTTTGACAGTCAGTATCTCTTTACAAACTGAGCTGATTAGGCTTATGTTCATGTCACTGCAATGCATATAGTTATCAAAGTGTGAAATTCACTGTGTGAGGAAATCACATTTAGCTAGTAAGGTTTCAGTTTATCTTCAGGCAGACTGACTGTTTTTCACCTCAGTGTTTGTAACCAGCTCTTTACAAATGATTTTTGCAGAAACAAATCTTAGCCCAAGTTGCAAAGTAAATATAACCATGTTGCACAGTTTTTGAAAAGAAACATTTATCTTGAAATTGATGAATGTTCCAAAAAAGCTGGGACAGGGGCAATTGAGGAGTAATAAGGATGTGACGATAAAATAAGACGGTGAAGTGAAACAAGTCTAATCATTAGCCTCCAAAAAAGGCCTAGTCCTTCAAAGGCAAGGATGGCTCGAGGCTTGCCAATCTGTCAACAGATGCATCAGCGAATAATCCAACACTTTGAAAACAACTTTCCCCAAAGACAAATCAGTAGGATTTGGGGCATTTCACCTACAACAATTTACAATATAATTAAAAGATTCAAGGTATCCGGTCAAATCTCGGTGCGTAAAGGTCAAAGTCAGAAACCACTTCTGAATGCTTCTGATCTCCGATTCCTCAGATATCACTGTCTTAAAAACTGTCATGAGTCTGTAACGGATATACTGACTTGGGCTCAGGAATACTTGTCAGTCAATATTATTTGCCACAGCATCCACAGATGCAAGTTTAGGCTTTATTATGCAAAGCAGAAGCCATACATCAACACTGTCGAGAAGTGCTGCCGATTTCTCTGGGCTCAGTCTCATCTGAGATGGACAGAAGCACAGTAGAATCATGTTTTTTGGTCCGACAAGTTAACAGTTCAAATAGTTTTTGGATAAAACAGCCATCATATTCTCCAGGCCAAAGAAGAAAAGGACCATCAAAACTGTTATCAGTGTCAGGTCCGAAAATGTCTGTCAGCATCAGCATGGTCAATGCCCATGTCATGGGTAACTTGCACATATGTGAGGGCATCCCTAATTTCTCCATTTGGGGATTGATAAAGTATTATCTTATCTTATCTTATTAATGCAGAAAGATGTTTACACATTTTGGAGCAACATATGCTGCCATCCAGAGCAGGACAACGCCAAACCACATTCTGCTCAGATTACAAGAGCATGGTTGCGTAAACAGAGAGTGTGGGTGCAAGCATTACTTCTCCTGACCTGTCTCTGATTGAGAATATGTGCCATGTTATCAAGTGCAAAATAAGGCAGCAAAGGCCCCGAACAGTTGCACGGCTAAAGAAATGCATAATGGATGAATGGCGAAAAATTCCACTTGCTAAATTACTTAATTACTTGGTGTCTTCAGTGTGCAAATGCTAAATAAGTGTTATTAAAAGAAAAGGTGTTGTGACACAGTGGTAAACTTTGGAGTGTGTTGCAGCCATCACTTTAGAAATTAGTATTTTAAAAAATAAATTAAATTCACAAAGTTAAACATAAAATAATGTGTTAATAATGTGTTTTCATTAATGTACAGGTTGAAGTGAATTTTCAAATCATTATTTTTTGCATTTTCCACACTGTCCCAATTTTTTTAGGAATTGGGGTTGTATATTATAGACAATGCTGCTTTAACATTTGAGCAGCATTGCAAAATATTTTCTGTTTTTTACAGACAAATTTAGAAAGCCAACCTTTGGTCTTGTAGTGTACTGTAATGTATATTTAGCCTGCACCCACATTAGAAATGTATGAACATTATACTTTTCTTTAAGTCCTGTGAGGGGCGCTCTTTCTCTATTCACACAACATCTACCTAACATGTTGAGGTTTAATGGGCTGGGGGTGTGATAAAAATGAGAACAAGTTCTTCTGGGATTTAAGTCATAAGCTCTAACTAAAATATTGTAATTTCTTATGTGTTATGTCTATTATATCAGTGCCTCATTAAACCAGGGTGCATAATCCATACTGTTGTGGGAAAAAAGAAGTAAATAGTAAGTAACTCTCTTATATTTTGGGAATTTGTACATGTTTTTACATTTCCAGGAAATGCCTCATGTAAGCTCTGCACCTTTATGAAACCCCAAAAACTGTCATGCAAATCAGACCCCCTATAAAATATTATAGGTGTTCTCAGGAGAAGTGAGGTTCTGGATTCAAGTTCCACTCAAACCATGTTCTCTACATTTCTACTCCTGCTGTTAACAGCTGCATCTGGTAAATATGTGGAGAGTTTTGAGATAATTGTGTATATATTTCTTTTAGAAAGAATGTACCTGATTAATTGATTAATTTGTTGTTCACAGGAATTAAATGTATTGAACTGGTTCAGCCTGCAGACGTGGTGGTTAAACCTGGAGAATCGTTTTCAGTCCCCTGTAAGATCACTGGGTATTCAGCTACCAGTTCCAGTTCCTGTACTAATTGGTTACAACATAAATCAGGAAAAGCACTGGAATGGATTGGCTGGTACTGCAGCTCCAGTAATACTGGCAGTAAAGATTCACTGAAGAACGAGATCCGTTTCTCAGCCGAGGCCTCCAGCAACACTGTGATTTTACACGGGCAAAACTTTCAGACTGGGGACACAGCTGTTTATTATTGCACTCGTGAGACACAGTGAGACAGATCAACAGAGACCCTATACAAAAACATCCAGTACAGAAGAGTGTTAGAAGCAGATTTTTTCATTTATTTCAGTTTTAACTTCAAAGTTTCTCACAAGTGTGTGACGACAACTAATTTACAGTCAGCTGATTTGATGAGATTATAGAGTTTATTTTTAAACTACAATTAGAGTGTCCTGCAGTCCACTGGATTTGTTTTCTACATGTCACGTATCCGGAAACCCGGGACTTCAAGTCCCATCAGCCACTGCACTACACCACCTGACCACATGCACCTGACTCACGTTTTTGTTAATGAGCACCAATGTGTATATATAGTCTTTGTCTGCACTCTTTCGGGGTCTTTCATTGTTATAGACTCACGTCACTTCTGTCTCCGTGTTTGTTTCTTGCCACAGTGTTATGCCCAGTTGTCCTAGTGTTCTTGTTTCGTTATTCGTGTGTTTAAAATAAATGTTTAAAAAATCTGCAATTGCTTCGGCCTCCATTCACCAGACGTGACAGAACGAAAGACCGTGACTACGAGGCAGTAGATTTTTTATTTATTTATTTTTCGGATTCAGCAGTTTGCTCCCACCCTCCCTCCCGGGTGTCTCATGGATTCCCCTCTGTTCGCGGACCTCAAGGATTCCCCGCTGTTCAGCTACCTCAGAGTCGCACGCGCCGGTGAGTCCTGTGCAGGAGGTCTCTCCGCCCGCCCGCTTTGCGTGAGGACGCTCCAGCTCCGGGCGGACTCATGAATTCACCTCTGGTTCGCTGACCTCAGGGACTCCCCGCTGTTCAGCTACCTTAAGGTGCCTCAGCCTTCCTGTTCAGCTGAGGTCGTCGCTCCAGCCGTCCTGTTCAGCTGAGGTCGGTCGGCTCCAGCCGTCCTGTTCAGCTGAGGTCGTGGCTCAGCCGTCCTGTTCAGCTGAGGTCGTCGCTCAGCCGTCCTGTTCAGCTGAGGTCGTCGCACACGCCTTCCTGTTCAGCTGGAGTCGCCGCACAGCCTTCCTGTTCAGCTGAGGTCGTCGCACAGCCTTCCTGTTCAGCTGTGGATGCGCTCCAGCATTCCTGCCTGGCTGTGGACGTCGCTCGGCCTTCCTGCTTGGCTGTGGACGTCGCTCGGCCTTCCTGCTCGGCGGTGGACGCGTGCCGCCTTCCTGCTCGGCGGTGGACGTCGCTCGGCCTTCCTGCTCGGCGGTGGACGTCGCTCGGCCTTCCTGCTCGGCGGTGGACGTCGCTCGGCCTTCCTGCTCGGCGGTGGACGTCGCTCGGCCTTCCTGCTCGGCGGTGGACGTCGCGGCCTTCCTGCTCGGCGGTGGACGTCGCTCGGCCTTCCTGCTCGGCGGTGGACGTCGCTCGGCCTTCCTGCTCGGCGGTGGACGTCGCTCGGCCTTCCTGCTCGCGGCTGGACGTCGCTCGGCCTTCCTGCTCGGCGGTGGACGTCGCTCGGCATTCCTGCTCGGCGGTGGACGTCGCTCGGCCTTCCTGCTCGGCGGTGGACGTCGCTCGGCCTTCCTGCTCGGCGGTGGACGTCGCTCGGCCTTCCTGCTCGGCTGCGGTCGTCTCTCTGCCATCCTGCTCGGCTGCGGTCGTCTCTCTGCCATCCTGCTGCGCTGAGGACGTCACTTTGCCTCCACGTTCCGCTGAAGACGTCGCTCCCTTCCCTCCCTGCGCTCAGTGGGTCGCTCCCCTTCCTGCTCCGCGGAGGTCTCCGTTCCCCCCCCATGCTCCGCGAGAAGCGTCGTTCCTCCCTCGGGCCTCGCGGAGAACCTGCGCTCCTCTCCCTGGCCTCGCGGAGAACCTCGCCCAGAGCCTGCGGAGAACCCCAGCTCCCCCGTGAGCCTCGCGGAGAACCTCGCTCCCCCGTGAGCCTCGCGGGAACCTCGTCCCCCGTGAGCCTGAGACCCTCGCTCCTCCCGTCGCCTCGTCAGGTGCCCGCCCCCCTTGAACCTCGCGGTGAGGCATGCTCCGCTCTCCTGTCCCGTGGGGGCGGCCGCCCCCCTTTCATGCTTTGCCAAGGACTCCCCCCGCTTCCTTGTGCCATGATGGAAGCTGCTCGGCCTCCTGGTCCTGCTGGGGACTTTTGGCCCGAAGAAGGCCGGACCCCGGGAGGGGCCCCTTTTGATTTTGGGCGCCCAGGAGTAGCGCCCCTTGGAGGGGGGATCTGTCACGTATCCGGAAACCCGGGACTTCAAGTCCCATCAGCCACTGCACTACACCACCTGACCACATGCACCTGACTCACGTTTTTGTTAATTAGCACCAATGTGTATATATAGTCTTTGTCTGCACTCTTTCGGGGTCTTTCGTTGTTATAGACTCACGTCACTTCTGTCTCCGTGTTTGTTTCTTGCCACAGTGTTATGCCCAGTTGTCCTAGTGTTCTTGTTTCGTTATTCGTGTGTTTAAAATAAATGTTTAAAAAATCTGCAATTGCTTCGGCCTCCATTCGCCAGACGTGACACTACATCACTGTAGGAAATGATAAATTGGTATATAGTTAAATTGGTAATTTGGATGTTTTTTTAATAGTAGGTGTTCTATTCAAGCAATTATGGTATTATTATTATCATGATTATTAATATATCAAATTAATTGATTGATTAAAATGGAGTGCTGTTATTGGAAAACAGTCAATGAGGAAGTGGTGTGAGTCAGCCCAACACAAAACACCAACACAAAAAGAAGTTGATTATTTTCCTATTACAGCATGACCCAAAGTGTTGTATTCCTCTATTACCATAGTCCATCTATCCATTCCTTTTCTGTATTGCTTATCTTACAGAGGGTCACGGGAAGCCTGGAGCCTATCTAGTTAGCGTTTATGTTAATGATAGCAGCTGAATAAACACCATTTTAAGTTATTGATAGCATGAACATTATGGAAAGACATGCTTACAACTCCAAAGAAAATGTTCTACATATATTGTGTTAGTTGGTTTTATAAGATCCATAAAGTAGGCTTTACATATCCTCGATAAGATGAACATTCTGCACATTTTAAATATATTCTCTGTCAATCAGATAAACAAATACAAGTGTCACAGCTGGATATCACTCTATTCATGTTCTCTGTTAAACTTTGGATATCAGAAGATCCCAGTCTTAGCATCAGTGATACTTTTAAGATTAAACTATTTAACATCAATAAGCAAGCTGAATAAATTATCTAAATTCATTCAGTCATGTTATTATTCTGGTGGTGACTTTTCAGTACTGACTAATCGTTAGTGCAAATCACAGGTTTATATTAATGCGCTCGTTCCTAACATAATGGATCAACGACATCACACCACCCTGAGGCTGAAACAAACCAGTTTAAAATAGTGAAATACACAGTCAATGTGTATAGTCACATTTACAAATTAAGAGAAAATGAAAACTCAATGAAAAGTCAAGTGTTAATAATGTATATTGGTTCAGATATGTTGGATTGCATCAAATTTACTCTGATAAAAGAGTGTGTCACGACCGTCTCAAAGGCATAACAAATGAAATTGAGGACATAGTAAAGTCAGTGGCAACAATAAATATTTATTAAAATAAATAGAACAATTATATAAAACAAGGAAACACAGTCATCTGTAATGTATATCTGGTGCAAGGATGTTAGTGTATCAAACATAGAAAACAATTCTCAAAACAAATTACAAAAACAAGCTTAACAACAAAAACAAAAGCCAAACTCAAACACAAAGCAACCAGGAACAAGCTTCATCCACAATAACACAGCCTAAACTTTTATAGAGGGAAGAACAGTGGACATGGTTCTCTTGATGAGCCTCCTAGTCACACCCACTGACCGGCTGTAGCATGAAGAGTAGAAGACCCGTCACAAGTGTCTCTATGCAAATGTCCGCCCCTGTTATATATTTAAACAGTGAAGACCAAGACCTTGTACTTATTCAGCTTCAACACACACCATGATCTTTACATACCTACCACTGCTGCTGGCAGCTGTTCACTGTAAGTGTTTTTACATTTTACATACATATGGCTTTTGGGCACATTTTTGTTTTACAGCATTAAAATGATATTTTCTTTAACAGGTGTTTACTGTGTTCAACTGAATCAACCTGGAACAACGATATTATCACCTGCTCAGTCAATGACTCTGACCTGTAAAGTGTCTGGATATTCAGTAAGTGATGGCAGCTACTGGACACACTGGATACGACAACCTGCAGGAAAAGCTCTGGAGTGGATCGGACAAATATCTGGTAGTGGTAGCACTTATTACAGTGAGAAACTGAAAAGCAGGTTTCAGGTTTCCAGAGACACGTCCAGCAGCACAGTAACATTAACAGGGCAGAACATGCAGACCGAAGACACAGCTGTGTATTACTGCGCTCGTGAACCACAGTGAGACAGATCAACAACATCCCTGTACAAAAACACCCAGTACAGAAAAATGATATTAGCATAAGCAATACAATGTTTCATCTCCATTTGAAATGTTATGTTTCTCATAAGTGTAAGAAGACATCAGCTATCTAATAGTCAGTTGATTTGCAAAAAAAAATTGTAAAATTTTAACATCACATTATAACTTGGTTAGAATTCAAATCGACCATGAACATAAAACTGTGCAGCGACCCAATTAAAAACTTCATGTTTTAGCTTTCTTTTACTGAGTATCATAATTTTTGTGCAGTGATGTACTGACCTAAAGAGATGAAAAATCTGATTTTGGCTAAATAGGGTTTTCTGTCTAACATTTAGAAACCTCAACATTGATACACTATAAATATATTTCACCAAAACATTAAATTATTTACTTTCTAATATTGCCTAAGCTTTCTTCCTGCAGAGATCATGTTGGATAATGAGCCAGTTTAACAGCAGCAGTGATTAAAACTTTGATTAAAATAAGTTTGATTAAAATATCTAAAACCTTGTGAGCTAAGCGTGATTTCCTCACACATTTAATGTCACACTTTGATCAAGTTTTAGGCTAATTTTGTATCTTATTGAAAGACATAAGGTTAATAAATTCAGTTTATAAACAGATACCATCAGTCAGAATGCATGTGAAGCTCCTGTACCACAGTCAGAATGAAATATTTAACTGCATTTTCTTCCCCTTTTCACATTTAAACTATATGAAAATTAACAGGACAAAATCTACATTGGTGGAGATTTCTGGAGAGAAAATATATCACCTACATGATATAAAATAAATGTATTAAGAAAGAATAAAATACATTGGGGCTGTCACAAATATACTACTATTTTGCTGCTCTACTGAAGCCTCTTTGGATTTAATGTCTGATTGTATGTTTGCTATAATTATTGGGTTCCATCTTCACTAACCACACAAAACAGTGGTGTGCTGTTATAGGAAAATAATAAACATCATTGAGATATGATGCAGACTGACATGAAACGGAGATAATGTTAAAATTGTTCAAAGTTGATTTCCAGTAACAGCACACCCTGAAGTGTTTTATTGGATGCATATGTTGTGATGGTAGCACTATATACATTGAGAAACTGAAAAGCAGGTTTCAGACACGTCCAGCAGTACATTAACATAAACAGGGCAGAACATGCAGACTGAAGACACAGCTGTGTATTACTGCTCTTGTTGGCCATGGTGAGACAGATCAACAACATCCCTATACAAAAATACCTCATAAGTCTAACTATAAAATATAATCACACAAATAAAAAAAGAGTTTAAAGATATTTTTAAATGTTTATAATGTAAATTTTAATTTAATTTATTTCATATTTCTAACACAATGATGCTATATCTTCAACATTGTTGCACATTATACACACCATTATAATCCCATCACTTAAAAGAACTTGTTATACTGTATAATCTTTACCTAACAATAATCACCTCAACAAATTTGAATTTGTGTGATCATGTGTGAGAAAGTGTGAGTGGATTTTGAGAGGATTTTTTCCATTAAAATAAACCCAATATCCTCAAGCACAGATTATCATCATGCTAAATTTTGTATTTAATCTTTGTGCTTATTACACTGACACTTCAATATTTTACAGAAAATTATAGCATTTGATAAAGAGGCACTTGTCAACATATACTCCATAAGATGAATTTCTACATTTTAAATACATTTAAAGAACAGAGAAGACCCCTTTACAAACACACAGCATGTTCTCTACATCTCTACTGCTAGACACCTAAATCATTTTATTTAAAATAAAAAATAGTACAAAGCTTTACTCAGGTCATCGTTAATAAGAATATAATATCATTTTGTTTGTTTGTTTTTTTAAGCTGTTTGATTATCCAGTTCATACTCCACTTGTTTTACATGTTTAAAAGCTTTTATTTATTTATTTATTTATTTATTTATTTTACTTCCTATATTTTAATTCAAATGCTACTTAAAATATGTGGTAATAAATTGCACTTGCAAAAATATTTGTTGGTGTCTCTTAAGGACAAATTCCTGATGTTGACTCAGTACACAACATATATAGAATAGTCTGTATGGTATGTAACCATAAAATTTGACAGGTCTAGGTCAAAGGTCAAATAGATATGGGTCAAAGGTCATGGTCATAAAAATAGATATAGCTATGTTAAATCAGGATCAAATACATTCCTGACACACACACATTACCACACCCCGGGTAAACACATGTGTAGGACGGTGTGTGTATACGCCTACAGGACATCGCCCGAAAAAACGTGTCTTCTAGTTTAAACAAAACTCTCGATTCTTTTAAGCAACACTTTAAACATTTTACATCCTAAAGGGTTATGTTGAGAAGGCATGTAATACGCGTGTTTCTTATAAAACACCATCTTTAAACGTTTACCTCCTAAAGGGACCTATTTAGAAGGTATGTAAAAACTTTTTTTTTCCTTTTTACATTTCAACGGGTATATCATTGTTGTAGAGTATTTTTTTCAGTAAATTTTTATTCAAAGTCATGCCATTTTCTCAAAAATGTCATCAATAAAGTTTCATTTATTTCACAAGCTTACATTCTGCTCATTTATGTTCACATCCAACCATCATGTATTTTCTAACAGCGGAGCTATACAAAACAAACCCCCACAATCTAAATTGAATGTGTGGTTGCAAGATAAAAATTCTAAATTAAATATTTAAAGTTGTACACATTATTTTGATGAGTTGTGTTCACAATGTTGATAATTGCATCAACTTAATATTGTGTGTAATTTCTGCATTAATTGATTTAATACAAAATTTACGTTGTAGTGCATTTACATTTATTCATTTAACAGAGTGTTAGAGGACCTGTAGACTGAACAAATAAAAGGACATTACAATGTGAGTATCATTTCCCTTACAATTAAATTTTACTAAAGCAATGCATTTGGGGCATATTCTCAATTGTGATATGACCAATAGTGGACTCATGTATAGGCTACATCTGCTAATACATTTGATGGACTACTTTGCATCACTACATGTAGCTAATGATAGTCATATTTAGCAGTGTAATTTGAATATCTACTCTTTAGTTTACCGTAGCAGTGGATAAGGACGGAAAAGTTTCATTTGACAAATACGCTCATCTAGAGAGGGCTTTTCATTTGTGCTATAGGAAAGATAAGCATGATGACATTTCTGCTTATTCATGTAAACTCAACTACATTGTGTAATCTAATTTCATGTATTGATACATTTTTTATTTTATTTTTAAATCTTTTGTCATTCGCACATGTAGCGTTCTAGTTCCACAGCCTTTGGACTGTGGATAGTTCTATGAGAGATAAAAGTAGAAGACACAAGAGTGTTTCTTTTTTGTCTACAGTATATTGCTCATTTCATTCAGTGCTTTAAC
The DNA here is from genome assembly GCA_012411365.1 of Ameiurus melas. Lineage (NCBI taxonomy): Eukaryota > Metazoa > Chordata > Actinopteri > Siluriformes > Ictaluridae > Ameiurus > Ameiurus melas. The sequence goes on from CM022753.1 coordinate 18,833,300, forward strand.
ATCTATAAATCCTGCAGAGATGTTACGTATGATATTTATAATGTAAATTACACTGGATTTTACATACTATTGTTATACAACTTAAAGGCAGTCACTTTTCTTGGTTTAAAAGACTGCATTCTACTGCAGACAATCTAAATGGAGCAACGTAATTTTAACAATGATTGTCAACTTAACAACTTGTGTTCACAATTATGGGAATTTAGTACATAACACTTAAATTCCTTTTAAATAATGTGAAAGTGTGTTTGTGTGTGTCATATTTTTGTTTGGATGTGTGTGTGTAATACATATAGCCTTTTTCTATTCTTCCCCCCAAAAAAAGGTTGAGCTTTTTTCGGCGCGTTATGACAAACATCAGCCATGTTGTAAGCTCTCACACGTTGTTCTAAGTACAGAGTATTATAAAACCTAGAGGGATGCTCGACATTTATAAACAGGTTCGTATGCATGCGTTTCTTTGTACGTGCAAGTGTGTGTTTGTGTGTGTGTGTGTGAGTGTGTGTGTGTGTGTGTGTGTGTGTCGTATTTCTGGTTGGATGTGTTATACACATGACCGTTCCAGGTATGGTAACGTTTGTGTGAGGAATGTATGTGAACCAGATTTAACATAACTATATATATATATATATATTTTTTTTTTATGACCATTTATTTCACAAGCTTACATTCTGCTCATTTATGTTCACATTCAACCATCATGTATTTTCTAACAGCGGAGCTATACAAAACAATCCCCCACAATCTAAATTTAATGTGTGGTTGCAGGATAAAAATTCTAATTTATTGAATTAATTAAATCTAAATGGAGCAACGTAATTTTAACAATGATTGTCAACTTAACAACTTATGTTCACAATTATGGGAATTTAGTACATAACACTTAAATTCCTTTTAAATAATGTGAAAGTGTGTTTGTGTGTGTCATATTTTTGTTTGGATGTGTGTGTGTGGAATGCATCAGAATGGGGGGTTTTACGGTGTTGACCTTTGACTTAGGCCTGACTCGGAGTGCTTCATATTCTATGTGAAGGGACAGAGAACTTGAAAAGCAAAACGGTTCCTTTTTCTCGAGTTTCAGAAAAAACATCACGTCCTTTATCCACATCGAAAAAAAACCCGGCTGTACATCCGTTTGACATTACCCAATATTGAATCTTTTCATGTTCTAACATTTTTTCTATTCTTGCCAAAAAAGGTTGAGCTTTTTCGGCGCGTTAGGACAGACATCAGCCATGTGGTAAGCTCGCACACGTCGATCTAAGTACAGAGTATTAGGAAACCTAGAGGAGATGCTCGACTTTTATAAACAGGTTCGTATGTATGCGTTTGTATGTACGTGCACGTGTGTGTATGTGTGTGTGTGTCGTATTTCTGGTTGGATGTGTTATACACATGGCCGTTCCAGGTATGGTAACGTTTGTGTCAGGAATGTATGTGATCCAGATTTAACATAACTATATATATATATTTATGAACTACCTCAGAGTGTTAGAAATGCAACGTGTGTGGAGAACATATGGTCGTTCCAGGTATGGTAACGTTTGTGTCAGGAATGTATGTGATCCCAATTTAACATAACTATATATATATATTTTATGTCCTAGACCTACGTGTATCTATATTTATCTGTAACAGATGGGGACCTACATGGCTGTTCCAGGTATGTGTAAAACATATGGTCGTTCCAGGTACGTTAACGTTTGTGTCAGGAATGTATGTGATCCAGATTTATCATAACTATATATATATTTTATGACCTACGTGTGAACAGTGTGTCTATGTTTATCCGTAACAGATGGGGACCTACATGGCCGCAACAGGTGTGGTAATGTGTGTGTGTCAGGAATGTATTTGATCCTGATTTAACATAGCTATATCTATTTTTATGACCATGACTTTTGACCCATATCTATTTGACCATTGACCTAGACCTGTCAAATTTTATGGTTACATACCATACAGACTATTCTATATATCACAACACATAGAGGACTGCACTGATTACCATCACGACCTGTTTCAGTCTATAAAAGCTACTTTTTTTTTAACTGCTGAGGCTGTTTGGGAAACAACATTTTAGAACTGTAATAATGTAAGTAATGAGAAGAAATCCTTTGGGTGGTAACAGGAAATCTGTTTTACTTCATTGATAATTATTTTCCTCCGAAAGTGATTTATTCCTTACTGAATCGGTCACTGAGCTCCTCTGCTTCTGTGGTATTAAAGCTCCAAGTGTCTTTTAGTAAAAAATGTGCAACAGCAGTTTATTTTCAATTCAGGTCCTAGTTACTGTTTTATATCTTGAGGGTGCAGTCTGTGTAAACTAAACCATCTATGCATAACATTCCAATGAATTTGTAGTTTTTGTGGGGTCTTCACTCACCCCAACATTTTTGGGGTCTTCACTCAGATATATTTGGTAAAACGGACTCTTTATAATTAGTTGGGCTTCTCAATAATGCACTCGGACTCGAGTCCAGTTATGAATTATGTCGGACTTGTCAGTAATTAAAAGTAAGATAAATAAAAGTAAAGTAAACTAAGATAAAAAATAAATAAATAACATAAAATTAAGATAATAAATTACTGAACATCTCATTGCCTGAGCAGGCCCAGTCGACACTTCATTGTTGCATCACAGTTGAATTTGGTTTCTTTTGTAAATTGAATCAACGTTGACATCCTGATGATGTTTCAACGTCATACATTTCAACATCAAGTAAACTATCTAAATTGAATTTCCTATAGGCTACACTCACTATGTACACGATTGAGCATTTTTAATTCTATTATAACCTATTTTTGTTATAATCTAGTTTGCATTTAGAACAACGTGACCTACATTTCCCCACACAGCTGTTCATATGCACCTTGCTGCAATACGATCCCAAAATCAGACACAAAATAAACACCTGAAAGTAAGTCAGTGGTAAACCTTGAATGTTATTAACTAGGATCACAGTGGAACAAGAGATGATGGCTCCAAGAAAAAAAATAAAAATAAACAGTCATTCAACTAAGAGAAAACAACAAAATAACTGCAGGTGCAAGCTCTTTAAACAAGAGCTGTGTGGCACAAATCTTTAGGGCAAAATATTCTTATGGCCACCACCACCACCCATACTTTAAATATTTGGACATTATTGTCTACATTACCTTCGTGTGTGTTGTTCCATAGCTGCTCATAACGACAACTAAAGAAAAAAAAGACACAAATAAGACTGTTAAAAAATACTGCAAACTGTTAAAAAATTCCAGACCATCTATAAAGAATTGTGTGTATTTTTGCAAACCATTTTCCAAAGCTGTATCAAAATTGATCACATTTATTCACTTAGCAGACACTTTTATCCAAAGCGACTTACAAATAAGCAAAGCGATATATCAAGCAAGGATATATCAAGCTTTTTTTTTAGGAGTTGGTTAGGTGTTCTCGGAAAAGGTGGGTCTTTAGCTGTTTTTTGAAGATAGTGAGAGATTCTGCAGTCCGGATTGAGATCGGAAGAGCATTCCACCACTGGGGAACGGTATGCGTGAAGGTTCTGGAAAGGGACCTTATGCCTTGCTGAGTGGGAACTACTAAACGTTGGTCGCTAGTCGAGCGCAGATTGCGAGAGGGAATGTATGCCTTCAGAAGAGAGTTGAGGTAGGAGGGTGCTGTTCCTGACAAGGTCTTGTAGGTGAGCATCAAGGCCTTGAACTTGATGTGGGCAGCTACAGGAAGCCAGTGGAAGGAGATGAAGAGGGGTGTGACATGAGTAATCTTGGGCTGGTTGAAGACAAGGCGCGCTGCAGCATTCTGAATCATTTGAAGGGGTTTGATGGAGCTGGCTGGGAGGCCTGAAAGCAGTGAGTTGCAGTAGTCCAGTTTAGAGATGACAAGAGCCTGGACTAGTATCTGTGTAGCCTGTTTGGTGAGGAATGGTCGGATTTTCTTGATGTTCTACAGGATGAACCTACAGGACCTTGCAGTTGCTGAGATGTGGTCTGTAAAGGTCAAGCCCTCATCAACAATCACCCCAAGGTTCCTGGCCGTCTTGGTTGGCATGAGTGTAAGTGAGCTGAGCTGTACAGTGAAGTTCTGGTTGATTAAGGGATAGGCTGGGATGACGAGAAGCTCCGATTTTCCCAGGTTAAGCTGAAGATGGTGCTTCTTCATCCAGACCGAGATGTCTGACAGGCAAGAAGAGATGCGTGCAGAAACAGATGGGTCGTCAGGCTGGAAGGACAAATAGAGCTGGGTGTCATCAGCGTAGCAGTGATAGGAAAAGCTATGAGACTCAATCACCTGACCGAGAGATGTAGTGTAGATAGAAAAGAGGAGTGGACCCAGAACTGACCCCTGTGGAACGCCAGTTGTGAGTTGCTGAGATTCAGAAATACCTCCGCTCCATGATACCTTGAAGGATCTGTCCGAAAGATAGGATTCCACCCAGCGTAGAACCGTTCCAGTGATGCCCAGGTTGGAGAGAGTTGATAGGAGGATCTGATGGTTCACAGTGTCGAAGGCAGCAGAGAGGTCAAGTAGGATGAGGACAGATGATTACACTGTATCAGTTTTGTCAGTAAAGTAAATAAATACTTTGTTGCTGCTAGTTAACCATGCTCCACTTACGTATGTCATAGGCTATTCAAAATAACTTCATATTGCACATAACGTCACAGATTATTAATTAAATATGCTAAATTAGTGTAATACAGTAAATCATTGCCATTTTCAAAAATAATAATAATAAAAAAAGATTCCCCCTACCTCTGACATCACACTACATTTTTCATAATTTTAAAAGAATGCAGATGTACCTATATATCTATATACACAATGTTACGGCCCAGCCTAGGTTGGGCCACACAGAGTAACCAGCTCGGGATTCAAGTTGATTGATCTTTAAATTGCAAATGAGGGAGCCAGGAATAACAACAAAACCAGGTGGTTCAAAAAGGTTGTGGTGTATTATAATCACACAATATATACATATAACTATACAAACTAACCAGAGCAGGCATCTTCAGGGTGGGCCAAGGCCAAAATAATAAACAAAAGAACTCTTTGATCAGGTAGCTAGCTTACCTAAAAGCGAAGAAAAGAAAATACAAATATTCTTAGCAACCTACCTAAGCAAAGAAACTGAGACAGAAGGAACCCTCTCCCAAAATATATGCCAGCCACACCCCTACTGCCTGTGAACCAAGTGAACATATATACATACACAAGTGAAGAGAATACACATAAACAGATTTAGGGATAACTTTGAAATCAATTTTGATAGGAAACTAGTTGAGGTGCTGATGATGAAAAAAATATATTAAATATCAATGGCAAGATGTAATAGTGGTATTTATTTATTTATTTATTTTTACATTTATGTTCCATTGGTTTGTGAAGGTTAAAATATTAACTTAGTACTGAACAGTGTTGAGTTTACAATTGCAATTTCAAATCTTTTTTTCAGTTCAATTATTTTCTGGACTACATTAAGGACTCGGACATGAGTCCAACTCAACCTTTTTGGACTCGAATGATTAAAGATCCAACAAAGGTGGACTCCGACCCAACACTACTTATAATCAACCACTCATTTATACACTGAGCAGCCATAGTATTCATGGACATACAGCCATAGTGGTCATTTTACCATTTAGATATGACCTCGTCTGCTTCTGTGGTGAAGAGACCTGGAGAGTCAGTCACTCTGTTCTGTACGGTCTCCGGATTCTCAATCAGCAGCTACTACATGCACTGGATCTGTCAGAAACCAGGAAGAGGACTGGAGGGGATCAGATACATTGACACTGACACTGGAACAACATTTGCTCAGTCTCTGCAGGGCCAGTTCTCCATCACTAAAGACACCAATTAAAACATGCTGTACCTAGAAGTGAAAAGTCTGAAAGCTGAAGACACGGCTGTTTATTACTGTGCACGAGACTCACACTGACACAACAGACTCCAGAGCTGTACAAAAACTTACACAAGCACGTCCTCATGAGCTGTAAATATTCCCTCAGCAGGAAACTGAACTCCAGAGACATTTATTTTAAACATCATTACATTCAGCACTCGGATTTTACTTTTTTATTCCAAACACGTCTGCAAACTCCTGAAACTCCTTTTCTGATTAATAATAATCCAATGGAATTAAGTATGATATGAATGCATTACAGATTTAATCATGGATTATAATCATTTGGAAATGAAAGGATAAAGTGTAAATGCATTGTTAGGAAGAGTTTTGTGAACATTTAGACAAATACAAGCACAGGCCTTCCAGCTCTACAGAATTCAGATTCTTTTAAATTTTTATTTTTATTTTTTTTTTTTTGTGGACTTACTCATCTTATATCTACTTCTGTATTAATGTGTTTCTCTGTTTTGATGCTCTGACTGGGTTAGAGTTTCTGTTTATTTATTTTTTATTAGTGTTATCTCCTCAGCTTTACGTGCTACACTGTTATATTATTTGTTACAAGTCTTTAAAAGGTAAGGACATTATATTTATTATTGTGTGCAGGCTGTTTATCAGTCTTGGTAATTTTGTTGGTTAGTTCAGCTTACTCTCAGAGTTTCACATTGTGGACAACGTTCGGTTTTTGTAGGATACAATGCTGTCTCAATTGTTTATGGAGACTTTGGGTGTGTGGGTGTTTGGTGGATTGTGAGAGTAAGCAGAACATGCCAGTGCTCTGATTGATGTAATGGTATTTAATTGCGAATCTGTTTTTAGAGGATTTAAACCTAACATGATGAACAAATTATATTATAGAATTCAGGCGATTTTATTGGGGTTATCTCATACAGTGTAGAAAGTAATAATCTGGACAGACCTTTGTAATATCACAGTCTAAATCTGGATTTAAAGAGAAGCAAATTAGTAAATGAATCACATGCAAATGAATCATACGTAAATGAATTATATGTAAATAAATCACATGCACGAATATGAATCACATGAAAATTAATCATATGTAAATGAATCATATGAAAATGAATGAATAAACAAAGGCAAAAAAAAAAAAGTTCCTACATTGTCACGAGTGGAGGTTGAGACAGAAGCAGTCGCAGATTTCAAACATTTAATATAAACAAACAGACTACTAAACAAACACTAAGACAACCTGGCAAGAGACTATGGCAAGAAACAAAACACACTGACATGAAAGACAGGAGTCTCAGACGACGAAAGACAAGGAGAGAGTGCAGACAAAGACTATATATACACATGAGTGCTCATTAACAAAAACGTGAATCAGGTGCAGTTGTAGTGCATGTGGTCATGTGGTGCAGTGCAGTGGCTGATGGGAAATGGAGTCCAGATTTCCCAGATACGTGACAGAACCCTCCCCCAAGGGTGCTACTCCCGGAGCGCTCAAACCAACACGGCCCCCCCACCGGCGGCCCCGTTCCCCCGGGCAAAAGGTCCTCAAAAAAGCCAGTAGACCAAGCGGCTCCCACAACGGCACAGGGATGCAAAAGGACGTCCTTGGCGGGGCATGGAAGTGGGGCGACCTCCTTACTGGGGCAGAAAAGGAACGCGAGGTCCCCCATGAGGCTCAAAGGAGGAGCGAGGGTCTCCACGAGGCTCCAGGGGGGAGCGAGGGTCTCCACGAGGCTCCAGGGGGGAGCGAGGGTCTCCACGAGGCTTCAGGGGGGAGCAAGGGTCTCCACGAGGCCAGGGAGAGGAGCGAGGATCTCCGCGAGGCCCAAGGGAGGAACGACGCTCTCCGAGGAGCATGAGGGGGGAACGGCGTCCTCCGTGGAGCAGGAAGGGGGAGCGACACACTGAGCGCAGCGAAGGAAAGGAGCGACGTCTTCAGCGGAGCATGGAGGCAGAGTGACGTCCTCAGTGAGGCAGGATGGCAGAGAGACGACCGCAGCCGAGCAGGAAGGCCGAGCGACAACCTCAGCCGAGCAGGAGGGCCGAGCGACGACCTCAGCCGAGCAGGAAGGCCGAGCGACGACCTCAGCCGAGCAGGAAGGCCGAGCGACGATCTCAGCCGAGCAGGAAGGCCGAGTGACGACCTCAGCCGAGCAGGAAGGCCGAGCGACATCCACTGCCGAGCCGGAAGGCAGAGCGACGTCCACTGCCGAGCCGGAAGGCAGAGCGACGTCCACAGCCGAACAGGAAGGCTCCGCGACGACCTCAGCTGAACAGGACGGCTGCGTGAAAACCTCTGCTGAACGGGAAGGCAGAGCGACATCCACAGCCGAGCTGGGATGCTGACCTCATTTTCATCAGTGTATTAAATCTAAGGAACATTGAGACTAAACTGAACTCTATGTTTCCTCTATACGTAGAAGAACATCTGGAATAAGCAACATTTCCTGAAATCTCACCTCCGCAAAATAAGGAGACTGATGGCTGTTTCCAAATTTTTACTGACAGCAAGAACATTGTAACATTTTCTTTAATATTCCTCATTCTAGATCTGTATATTTTGAAAACAGGACTTTTGTGCCTCTAGAGGGCAGTCTGTGCAAACGCAACCATCTCAGTCTGTTGCTATCTGCACATTTAGGCAATCTCTTCAAATTCTGCTATGACTGCATACAGCATCATGATTCTCAGGCTAAACATGTAGCATATTAGCAACCAGTGTAGTGTTGATCAGTAATTAAGGCTCTTTGTTATGGAGAACCTGATTACATGGAAAATTCATGAAGATCTGAGAGAGAAAGATTGGTTAATTTTATACAAATAAATACCTGCTTAAACTTTTCATTTGAAATGTGAATATGTTTGAGGTTACAGTGTATTCACACAAACTTTTTTTCACACTGTTCAGGTTTCCAGTGAGCTCTGTGATAGATGACACCTTAAATCTGGGTGAAGCAGAACTCAGAGAAGGATGATGAGTTTTAGGACATCATATTTTATTTGTTCTAATTTCATGTAAGTTTCAGACTTTTTTCATGTTTTGATTATTAGGAAAATTAACCATTCTGTCCCGATAAGCATTATAACATAACATTACCTAGTTATACTCTTCTCTTCCAGATTCTTATGGACAGTCCTTGACCTCCTCTGATTCTGTGGTAAAGAGACCTGGAGAGTCAGTCACTCTGTCCTGTACTGTCTCCGGAATCTCAATGAGCTACTGGATGAGCTGGATCCGTCAGAAACCAGGACAAGAACTGGAGTAGATCGGATACATTGATGGTGGCACTAACACAACATTTGCTCAGTCTCTGCAGGGCCAGTTCTCCATCACTAAAGACACGAATAAAAACATTATGTTCCTAGAAGAGAAGAGTATGAAAGCTGATAACACGGCTGTTTATTTCTGTGCACGTGACTCACACTGACACAACAGACTCCAGACCTGTACAAAAACTTCCACAAGCACGTCCTCATGAGCTGTAAATATTCCCTCAGCAGGAAACTGAACCCCAGAGACATTTATTATACACAACAAATTCATTTTAGTGCTCAGTTTTATTTCTCCTTTTGTCTTTCTCCATTAACAGTCAAAATTCCTCTGTAAAATTCTCAGCCTTTTATTTTATTATCTCTGTCTAGTGCTTAAAGCTGAAGACAAACATGAAAGCAACATTAAGTGTACACAAACACATTAAATGATTTAATTTCATTTCTTGATAAAACATAACTCAAATATTTTGTCTAATGTATTTGTTTCTTCATATGCAACACTGAAACTATATTTTGATTAAATTAAATTAATTTATTTGGTACTTTAAGAATGTGTCTACACAGTTTAATGAATGAAAATGTTTGAAGAAATGCTGTACTGTAGAATGACTGCCATAATTAATGTTAAATACATGACACATACTGCATGCAAATCTCCCCAACCTCAGACAGATATAAATACACTGCAAGTACACAGTAGTCTCTGTGTTTGGTTGAGTACAGCAGAGGAATCATGAGCTGGCCTCTTCTTCTTCTGATATCCTCTGTGCCCTGTGAGTAAACACATCTCTCCACACCTTACTCACCTTTTTATATGCTCCATATTTCAGTCTGAGTTAAAGTGAAGTGTGTTTAATAGCTTCTGTGTGTTTTACCACTCTCCTCTTCTCAGATGTGTATGGCATCAGTCTGACCTCGTCTCCTGCTGAGGTTAAAACTCCTGGAGCCTCAGTGAAGTTGTCCTGTCAGATTTCTGGCTATGCCCTCACTAGCTACAGCACAAGCTGGATCAGACAGCCTCCAGGAAAAGGCTTGGAGTGGATCGGGAACATATGGAGTGGTGGAAGCATAGACTCTGGAGCTTCCTTTAAAACTCGCTTCAGCATCTCCAGAAACACGAACAACAATGTGCTTTACTTAGATAATACCAGCCTGGTGCCAGAAGACACAGCTGTTTATTATTGTGCAAGGAGACACACAGCGGTACATCTCAGTGAGAGGACTGTACAAAAATTAAACCTCACATTTGTGTAAAGTTTATTTTGAGTTAAAACCTAAAAGGTACCATTTATGGAAGACCATCACATCCTATATACATAAATAAATATTAAATTAAATATTAAATCACTATAAACCAGATGAAAGCATAATAAATACTAAATAGAAAAATTTTCTCTACCATTTCAGTAGAAGTGCCTGAAATATTTCAGCATTTTCAATTTAGCATTTTACAATCAAATTTACCTGAATGTTTGACTTGCACTATAACTATATAACATATATATATATATATATATATATATATACAGTGCCTTGCGAAAGTATTCGGCCCCCTTGAACTTTTCAACCTTTTGCCACATTTCAGGTTTCAAACATAAAGATATAAAATTTAAATATTTTGTGAAGAATCACCAACAAGTGGGACACAATTGTGAAGTGGAACGAAATCTATTGAATATTTTAAACTTTTTTAGCAAATAAAAAACTGAAAAGTGGTACGTGCAAAATTATTCAGCCTCTTTACTTTCAGTGCAGCAAACTCACTCCAGAAGTTCAGTGAGGATCTCTGAATGATCCAATGTTGTCCTAAATGACTGATGGTGATAAATAGAATCCACCTGTGTGTAATCAAGTCTCTGTATAAATGCACCTGCTCTGTGATAGTCCCAGGGTTCTGTTGAAAGCGCAGAGAGCATCATGAAGACCAAGGAACACACCAGGCAGGTCCGTAATACTGTTGTGGAGAAGTTTAAAGTCGGATTTGGATACAAAAAGGTTTCCCAAGCTTCAAACATCCCAAGGAGAACTGTGCAAGTGATCATTTTGAAATGGAAGGAGTATCAGACCACTGCAAATCTACCAAGACCTGGCCGTCCCTCTAAACTTTCAGCTCAGACAAGGAGAAGACTGATCAGAGATGCAGCCAAGAGGCCCATGATCACTCTGGATGAACTGCAGAGAACTACAGCTGAGGTGGGAGAGTCTGTCCATAGGACAACAATCAGTCGTACACTGTACAAATCTGGCCTTTATGGAAGAGTGGCAAGAAGAAAGCCATTTCTCAACGTTTGGTGTGACGTTTGGTGTGTCTCCCAGGTGGCTTGTGGCAAACTTTAGACGAGACTTTTTATGGATATCTTTGAGAAATGGTGTACCCTGCCTTGTGCCCGATGCTTCCTGGGATACGCTCCAGGTACCCCGCGATCCTGAAGCAGGAATAAGCGGTTGAAGATGGATGGATGGATATATATATATATATATATATATATATATATATATATATATATATATATATATATATATATATATAGTATTTATTAATGATTGTGCCCTGCGATGGACTGGCACCTTGTCCAGGGTGTACCCTGCCTTGTGTCCGATGCTCCCTGGGAAAGTGTCATGTATCAAGGTCGAGGCAGAAGCAAGTACAGATAATAACATTTATTTAAACCAACATTTACCAAAACAAAGATACTAAAACAACTTGGCATAACACTGTGGCATGAAACAAAAACAACTAGACATGACAACCAAAGTCCAAGACAATGAAAGAGTGCAGACAATGACTATATATACACACACAAGTGCTCATTAACCAAACGCGAATCAGGTGCAGGAGGTCATGTGACAGGTAGTGCAGTCCAGTGGCTGATGGGAACTGGAGTCCAGAGTTTCTTGATACATGACAGATAGGCTCCAGGTTTCCCCGTGACCCTGAAGAAGGTGTAAGCGGTAGAAGACAGATGGATGGATAGTACATTTATATATCTGCACCCACATTTGAAATTATGAACATTATGTTTTAAGACCTTTGAAAGATGGTCTTTATCTACAGTCATGGATGATATTATTGGCACCTCTGGAACTTTTCCAGAAAATGCACCATTTCTCCCAGAAAAGTGTTGCAATGACAAATGTTTTGGTATATACATGTTTATTACCTTCAAGTGCATTGGAACAGCACAAAAAAGCAGAAGAAAAATGGCAAGGAGGAAAAGGGAAGGGGAGAACCCGGTACTGCTAGTGGCCATTCGCCATGCTGAAGGCAGTCTTCAGTCTCGCCTCTGGGGCCAGCGCCACTTGCCAGTACCACTTTGTTAGGTCCAGGGTGGAGATAAACCGCCCCCCCCCCCCCCCCCCCCGGGGGCCCCCCCCCCGGGGAGAGGAAGCCTCCAAACTTGGAACCTGGTTTAGTTTTCCCCCCGGGGGGCCGCCCCCGGGGGGGGGGGGGGGCGGCGGGGTGGTTCTTCGGAAGTAATTATGCAGAGATGTATACTTCTGTCGGGCTCTGGTACGACTACAATAGGGCTGGATCAGAGGCTGTTGGACCCCTCTATGATGTTGTCCCACAGCATCCGGCTGACCTCCTTTTCGATAGCCCTACATCAGGCCTCCGGGACCCGATAGAACCACTGCCACACCACCACTCCCAGGTGAGTCTTGATTTCATGTTGTACCAGCTGTGTCATGCTGGGAGGAAAAAAAAAAACATTGGTAAATTGACCCACCAACTCTGTCAGCTCCAGCTTTTGTGGGGGGTGAGCTCTTTGCCCAGTTGGACTAAGGTACCCTGGTCATGATCTCTGTCTAGGGCTGCAAATGCAAACAGTACAGGTTCTGGCTCTATCCACCTCTTCAGCAGGTTTATGCGATATGTTTTCGTCTCTGCTCACTTACCAGGCTGCTGCAGGCAATAGTTCACGGCACCTCTCCGCTCGAGGACTGTATATGGGCCCTGCCACTGAGCTAGGAATTTTCAGGAGCTGCTGGGTACTAGCAGGAGTACCCGATCACCAGGATGGAACTCGAGGGGTTGTACTGGATGGTTGTACACTCATTTCTGTTCCTCCTGGGCAGCTCTCATATGATCCTGGACAATCGTGGTCACTCTGTCGATCTTCTCCTGTATCTCCTGTACATACTTGATGACTGAGCGGAATGGGGAAAGCTGTTCTTCCGATGCTTCCTGTGCCATGTCCAGCAGTCCACAAGGTTGCTGTCCGAAGAGGAGCTTGAAGGGTGTGAAGCCCGTGGATGCCTGGAGGCACTCTCGGATGGTGTCCCAGGAGGAATTCCCAGTTCCTCCCTTCCTTGTCTACCACCCGGTGCAACATCTGCTTTAAGGTCTGGTTGAACCGATCGACCAGCCCATCTGTTTGTGGGTGGTAGACAGATGCCTTTAGGTGGCGATGGTGGCAAGGAAAAACTCCTTAAGATGTTAATAGGAAGAAACCTTGAGAGGAACCAGACTCAGAAGGGAACCCATCCTCATCTGGGTAACAACAGATAGTGTGAAAAAGTTAATTATGTATTTATATGAAGTCTGTTTGTCTTAGAAGCAGCCATAGTCCCAGCAATCTAGAACTGGAACTAGATGAGAGCTCCATCCAGAGGTAGGACATCCAAAACGGATCACTCAGGTCCGGAGAGCAGAGAAGATCAGGATCTCTAGTGTCTCATTAAAATCATTTGTGGCTCGACAGAAGGAGAGAAGAAGAGAAAAGATTAATAGGACTGTGCTTAAAATAACAGAAAGTCTAGTCAGGGTAGGCTTGAGTAAACGAATACGTTTTGAGCCTAGACTTAAACACCGAGACTGTGTCTGAGTCCCGAACACTAATTGGCAGACTGTTCCATAACTTTGGTGCTCTATAAGAGAAAGCTCTTCGAGGTACCATCAAATAGCCTGCATCTTTTGATCTAAGGAGCCTTGGTGGATCATAGAAGACCAAAACGTTACTTAGATACTGTGGCGCGAGACCATTTAGTGCTTTATAAATTAATAATAGTATTTTATAATCAATGCGAGATTTCACTGGGAGCCAATGCAGTGTTGATAAGATCGGGGTAATATGGTCGTATCTTCTGGTTCTAGTTAGTACTCTAGCAGCTGCATTCTGTACTAACAGGAGTTTGTTTATGCTCCTACTGGAACATCCAGACAGTAAGGCATACAGTAATATAGTCTAGAGGTAACAAACTAATATTTCTGCATCATGTAGTGACAATATATTTCTTATCTTAGATATATTTCTTAGATGAAAGAAGGCTACCTTAGTAATATTATATACATGAGCATCAAATGATAGGCTGGAGTCAATAATCACACCAAGGTCTTTTACTGCTGCACATGATGAAACAGAAAGACCATGCAGAGTGATCAGAAATCTTACTTCTAGCAACACATGGTCCTAATACAAGTACTTCTGTCTCATCAGAATTAAGTAAAAGGAAGTTAGTTAGCATCCAACGTCTATGTCTTTTACACAATCCTCAACTTTAGTAAGCTGCTGTCTTTCCTCTGGCTATGTTAAATAAAGAGTTTGATCTGCACCTGCATCCGGTTCCAGTCTACAAAATGTTACAGCAATGGTTTTATTCTTAGTTAATTTTTCTACTGTGTTGAATAGAAATCTAGAATTGTTTTTGTTATCTTCTATTAAGGTGGAGATATAGACTTTTCTAGCATCAGTAAGAGATTTTCTATATTTCAGTAGGCTCTCCTTCAATGCTGTTTGAAATACTACCAATTTGGTTTGACGCCATTTAGATTCTAATTGTCGAGTGGTCTGTTTTAAGGTACGTGTTTGATCGTTATACTAGGGTGTTAATTTTTTCTCTCTAATTAATTTTCTTTTGAGTGGAGCCACTGTATCTAGTGTGTAAGGGAATGTTGACTCTAAGCATTCAGTCGCCTGATTGAGAACCTCCTACCTTCAGCCAGGGCATTGAAAATTAAAAGTAATTACTAAGTCATTACCAAGTACTAAGTCATGTTTTGCAGAGGGGTCAAATACATATTTGCCTCATTAAAATGCAAATCAATTTATACAATTTTTGACATGCGTTTTTCTGGATTTTTTATTTTATTTTTTTGTCTCTCACTGTTCAAATAAACCTACCATTAAAATTATAGACTGATCATTTCTTTGTCAGTGGGCAAACGTACAAAATCAGCAGGGGATCAAATACTTTTTTCCCCCACTGTATACTCTGCCGTCACCTGGTGGATGGTGGAATTTTCCCGTGCCGCCCGCCATTCAGCAGCCGTGTATGTGTCAGCAGCCCCGCCCCACCGCCACACGTTCTCCAGCTGTCCAAAATATTTGTGGTGCTGAAGCGGAGCTGTCACTTGAGCACCACAGTGGCAGTCACCGGAGGAGCGATCTTGGTTTCTTGTGCGTCGGCCGCGGGCCTGTCGCCACACAAGTTAGTTCCCATTATCACTTACGTCAATTAAGTTATAAACTGTTGTTCTGTCTCCAGATGCTCTTTTTCTCACTCTCAAAATTATTAAGAAAATAAAAAGCAGGTTGACATATTGCTGAGAAACAAGATAAGTGCAAAGTCATCTGTTCTAAAGAGTTTTCTGTGTCTGAAAACTTATTGAAACTGGAGACTCCTTCCATAAATGTTACATGTCCCATTAAATACAACTTCATCAAATCTGTTTCATCCACACATAAGGACATAAGTTTCCCTTAGAGCAGTGTTACTTTTAAAATCTAAAACTGTTTAAGTCAATAAGCAAGCTTAAAAAAAACATAAACATTCATACATTCATCTTCTGTAAGTGAGAAAACTTTGGTGGTGACTTTATCTCTAATAAATATTCAAAACAAAAAGACACAAGCAATGATATCAGTTATACCACAGCCCTGTAGAATTCCCAATACTGATTATTCGGAAGGGCAAATGTGATCATTCTAACATGGTAATGGACCAACTCCATCACACTACTCTGATGCTGAAACATAACAAAACAAACAAACAAACAAATTAATAGTCAATTAGTGTGCATAGATGTATTTATGCATTATGATCAAATGAAAATAAAGTCACACACACGTTAATAAGGTACAGTATCTCACAATGAGTACACCCCTCACATTTTTGTAAATATTTGATTATATCTTTTATGTGACAACACTGAAGAAATGACACTTTGCTACAATGTAAAGTAGTGAGTGTACAGCTTGTGTAACAGACACCAAACACACCTCCAAGACAACCACTGCCTTCGTAAAGAAACTGAGGGTGAAGGTGATAGACTGGCCAAGCATGTTTCCAGACCTAAACACTATTGAGCATCTGTGGGGCATCCTCAAATGTAAGGTGGAGGAGCACAAGGTCTCTAATGGAAGAGGACTCCAGTGGCAACCTGTGAAGCTCTGGTGAACTTCATGCCCAAGAGGGTTAAGGCAGTGCTTGAAAATAATAGTGGCCACACAAAATATTGACACTTTGGGCCCAATATGGATTTTTTCACATAGGGGTGTACTCACTTTTGTTGCCAGTGGTTTAGACAATGGCTGTGTGTTTAATTTTTTTTGAGGGGACAGCAAATTTACACTGTTATACAAGCTGTACACTCACTACTTTACATTGTAGCAAAGTGTCATTTCTTAGTCACCAGCCTCACTCCTGATTTAATTTCTTAAAGCAGATTATTTTAGAATTTTGAGAAACAGAAGTAGGAGAAGAGCATAGTTTCAGTGTCAAGCTGCTTCAGTATATTAGATTTTTGTCATCTGGTCACTACCATTGATACCATTATGTTTTATAATTTAAAACACCTGCTTTAGAATCTTATCAATCTGCTACTTCACACTGTATTCATCAGTTAAAGCCTCTAGAGTGCATACTAAACCAGAATGAAAATTATTTGATTGCATGGGGAATTTTCTATCGCACAGTTTGATTGTATTGTTAAATATAGAGGCCAGTTTTAATGCCAGTAATAAAATTTTAGCTACTAAAGGCAACAACTAAAGGCGTGACCTGGGGCGTGGCATGGCCTAGAAGCGTGACCTGGGACGGGACAGGGACTGGGACCTGGCACGGGACAGGGACTGGGACCTGGGACGGGACAGGGACTGGGACCTGGACGCTGTGAACTTGAGATTGGGTCTGGACTTTGGTGCTCTGAGTGTGGGACTGGGTCTGGATTTGGATGCTCTGAGTGTAGGACTGGGTCTGGACTTGGACATCCTGAGCTTGAGGCTTCGAGTTGACCAAGCTTTCCAGCTCCTGCCTTTTGGCATGCAGATCCTTATTCTGCCTCACCAGCTGCTGCCGAGCAGTATCACTCCATTGAGTCGTGTAGCGCTCCTCCGCCAGCTCGGTGCTCAGTGTGTACACTTGTGCGTTTGCCTTCTTCAACTGCTCATTAACGAGATCAATGTTTTTCTGTTTCTCCTTTAGTTCCTCCTCAAGCTGTGAAATATGAACCTCGAATTGCCGCTTTTCATCCCTCAATGCTGATATCTGGGAGTTACAGCTGGTCACTTCATTACGAAGCTCCTTCCTCTCCTGTAGGAACTGCCTCTGACGGCAATCAGCTGCAGCCAGATCCACACATAACTGCATTTTCTCTGCCTACAGACTCTGGACCATGCGTTCCCTTGCTTCGACGCCGCTCCGTATAGGATCTCTCTCTGCTCGGAGTTCATCCACATACCGCGACTGATCCCTTACTTGAGTCTGTACCTTCTCCAGCTGTCTCTGTGCTTCAGTTTGCGCTTTAATGGCCTGGCTGAGTTGGGCTTCCCGCTCGGAAAGATCAAGCTCCAGCTGCTTCATTGCAGCTACATCCAGCGCCTGGCTGTAGCTACCCAAAATACATATTCCTGGAGTGTGAGGAATGGCCTGGGGGGGAGTGTCAGGAACCGGAGACTTGGCAGGAGCATGGGCTTGCGACGTGGCTGAAACCAGAGACCGGGCTTGGCTGGGACGGGAACCCTGACAGGAGACTTCTCTGCTCCTCTCCCCTCTCTGTCTCACCTGCTCATAGTACACATGGAGAAAAGGCGCTGTGGGAGTCCTCGCTGTACCTTCCCACAGCACTTTATCTAGGTCATACTTTTGCCTTGGCTCAAATATCCATTAGGCGAAGCACATTGAATCAAAGGCAGGGATACTTAGTGTGGGCTCCCGTGCTCGGCGTCCTCTCCGTCCGTGTGCTGCATCCATAGAGGCGGTCCAATCAGTCACAAGGGCGCGTGACGGGCAGGAAGTAGGCAGGATGCAAGTGCAGTGGAACGGTGAGGTTTATTAAGAGTGCACAGTGAAACAAACAAAAACAGGAGTCCTGATTAAAGCTCACTAAGCTATGAACATGACACAGGCTAAAGCTAACACTAGAATAAGACACGAAACTAAAGCAATCTCTTGGCGCAAAACATGGCAGGAACAATACATAACAATACATGCGTTTGTCTAAGTGTTTACTTCGTTATCGGACCGTGCCATGTGAAGCACGGCTCACGGTATATATAGTCCTCTCTGTCATTAGCCTTCCGTACGCACGGCTGATGCGACAGGGCGCAGGCATGACGTCACCCCGGAAGCGGCCCACGCATGCGCAACCGCGCACAATGCGCTGCTGCGTGGGGGAATCGTGACAGTTACTGTATATACATTGCATTTGTGTGTTAATAGGTATGCTAATACAGTTTTCTTCACTGCCTAATTAACTGTTATTGTATATTTTTTTTTATATTTAACCACTAAGACAGTAACTGAAAGTATGTTGCACAAATATGAAACAGTCCATCATTATCATCATCAAGTTCTGGTTGTGGATGCTGGCAAGCAGAGTCTGAATAAAGACAGCACACAATATAAGTTAAAGCAAAGTGTAATTTATCTGCACAATGACAGCAGCTAAACAAAGGTTTACTTACAGACAACGCCTGACGGAGTGCGCTCAGCTTCAGGACGATATCAGTAACCCCTCTCTCTGATAAATGGTAGCTGTGAAACAAGAGGTGTAAATGCGTAGGGTATGTTAAACATACATTAAACCATTACACCTATAAAAACAGTGAAGAGGATTGTACCTAATAAAGGAAACCTCCAACTCCAAAAATGCAAGTGTTGTGGTTAAAAATATACATAAAACAAACAAGAGGGAGACCTAGTATGAGTAGTATGAGTAATAGGTAATTTTATTGAAAATCAGCAGTGAGATGCACGAGTTGTTGGCGGGTGCTCGAATCCAAATCCAGCCCTTCCAATGAATGGGCACCTAGACACAAAGAGGAGGTATTGGGTGGATATTGATGAACAGGATTCACATTTTAGGATTGACACACTATGGTTTAATAGTCACAGAGAAGGAGAGTTAGGGAGGCGCACACACATAGATAACACACACACACACACTCTTGCGTGTTCAGGATCAGGCATGCAAACATAGCAGACACACACTCTCTCTGTCTCTCCCTCTCTCTCTCTAACACCCCCTCCCGAAGGCCCGAACGCACACACACACAACATTAGAACTTTACAAGAATAAATAGTATTAAAATATTATTAAGATAATTTAATAATATTATGAAGTAGGGAGTACAGTAAACCATGTGCAAGTAGTATAACCATATATGAAATAGAAATATAAAACAGATATGAAAGTAAATTATAAACCAGAAAAATAGGAAAAAAGGTAAAAAAAAAAAAAACTTACTCATAATGCAGAGGATAAAGATTCTTGTCTCGCGGGGATGGGTTGGGCATGCTGTAGACCTGGGCCTTGAATGTTTGGGAGAGAACCATGAGGAGCTATTTATACGAATATCTGCGTCACACTGCACCTGTGAGACCAAGGTCGTTGCTCCAAATTGTTTTCTTTTTCTCTCTCGTTGCTCCAAATTGTTTTCTTTTTCTCTCTTGTTGCCCCAAATTGTTTTCTTTTCTCGCTCTCTTGTTTTCAAACATAATGGTTATCATGAGAGGCTTGTTTTCAACCTAATGGTTATCATGAGAGGCCTGTTTTCAAACCTAATGGTTATCATGATAGGCTTGTTTTCTATTCTAATGGTTATCACGGGAGGCTTGTTTTCTGTCCTAATGGTAACTGTTTGGGAGGCTTTTTTAATCCTCATGGTAAATGTAGATGAGCTCTTTTTAACCCTATTGGTTATTTTCTCTGTACATAAGCTATAAATACTGGAGCTTAAGCTCCAGTTATCAGATAACTTCTGGGAATTCTCATTGGTGTGTATCTTGTGTGGTGGACCGAAATAAGAACTGGACCCTTGCCTTTCCTCACTCACGGCTAATCTTCTCTTTTTCTATCTCAATTGGGTTTACGGATGTGAGTATTTGCTTCTAATTTTAATTGTCTTTGGGTAATAGGCTAGATTCGAGCCTTCACAAGTCTCTCCTCACTCTCCTGCAAGCCAAATTAGCAATGAATCACTAAATCTGCCTTAGTAAATTTTACAGCCTCACAAGGAGAGGAATAGCAGCTGAAACATCGAATTACCTAAGAGTCTGGTTCACTCTCTAAATCACTGTAGGGAGAGTTATAATAGTGTTCCTTCATCCAATTGGAGGTGTCCACCTGATATTATCACATACAGGTAAGTGCAGGTCACATTTTTCAAGGTTGTTGTTAATTAAAAAAGACACAAACAAAACAAATACTGACACTGAAGATAAATGAACAACAGACAAAATTCCATAAGTCATTGTCTACACATACACATCATGACAGGTTAATAAATGTACCACATAGTCCTCAAGTGGCTCAGTGACAGTCTCCATGCGGTTACAGGAAATTAATTCTGTAACCCTCCCAGATACACACTTAAAAGAACAATTTAAAGTGAACACAATTGGTCACGGCAATTAACAAAATTTTGTGATGCTGCAAAGAATAATCCCTTACCTGTATGCCAGTGAAACAATCATCGGTGTTGATATGATAAAGGAATCCCTGCAAATAACAATTATCTGAAACTCAAGATCTATCTCACAAAAGTGTTCATCTAAAAAACCTTAATGTCAATTCGCTTCATAAGAGTAATAAAGCCTGTGATTACCTCCTGATCTGAGTACGGGTCTTGATGGTTGTTTATAAAGAAGAAACTGTGTGTGTGTGTGTGTGTGTGTGTGTGTGTGTGTGTGTGTGTGTGAAATATCTCTAAATGTTGCTTTCAAATAAGGTCTGAGTATTTTAAAAACAGGACATTTGTGCCTCTAGAGGGCAGTCTGCTCAAACTCTGCATCCAGCGTCATGCCTGTCAGGTTAAACTGTATTTCCTGCTTCACCATCTCAAGAGACAGCAGCAGGATGTTGGTGTATCTGCACATGAACAGTGGGAGGACAGAAGTGTATGCAGTGTATGACTGCACTCGCCACAGTTTATGGAGCTGTGGTACAACACACTGATACAACCAAAAACCTGAAGTGCTGAAGTGTACATAAGTCTTCTAAAAGTAGCACATTTCTTCTGTTCACTAAAAACTGTCACCATCATCTAACCCTTGTTTGCTGCTTGCTCAGGAATATCGCTATAATTAAAATAATGAGAAAAGACACACGTATTCTATAAGGACAAGGATCATAAGCATCCTCTAAATAACAGCAGCAATAACACATCCAACATATTAATTCGGACAGCTTATGTAAATATATATAAAAGACAACAAAAGTGCCCCCAAGTGTTTTATTCCTTACTGAATATGTCACTTATCACCTCTGCTTCTGTTGTATTTTAGCTAATGGTCCAAATGTTCATGTCGTTTATCAGAAATGTGCGTCGGCCTTGAAGTTGTCACGTTTGGCGAATGGAGGCCGAAGCAATCGCAGATTTTTTAAATATTTATTTTAAACACACAAATAACGAAACAAAAACACTAGGACAACCGGGCATAACACTGTGGCAAAGAACAAACATGGAGACAGAAGTGACGTGAGTCTACAACAACGAAAGACCAGGAGAAAGTGCAGACAAGGACTATAAATACACAATGGTGCTAATTAACAAAAACGTGAGTCAGGTGCATGTGGTCAGGTGGTGTACTGCAGTGGCTGATGGGACTTGAAGTCCCGGGTTTCCGGATACGTGACAGATCCCCCCTCCAAGGGGCGCTACACCTGAGCGCCCAAAATCAAGGGGCCCCCCTCCGGGGGTCCCGGCCCCTCCGGGCCAAAAGTCCCCAGCAGAACCAGGAGGCCGAGCAGCTTCCCCATGGCACAAGGAAGCGGGAGGAAGTCCTTGGCAAAGCATGAAAGAGGGGCGACATCCCCACGGGACAGGAGAGCGGAGTATGCCTCACCGCGAGGTTCAAGGGGGGAGCGAGTACCTGACGAGGCGCACGGGGGAGCGAGGGTCTCCCGCGAGGCTCACGGGGAGCGAGGTTCTCCGCGAGGCTCACGGGGGAGCGAGGTTCTCCGCGAGGCTCACGGGGGAGCGAGGGCTCCGCGAGGCTCACGGAGGAGCGAGGGTCTCCGCGAGGCTCACGGGGGAGCGAGGTTCTCCGCGAGGCTCACGGGGAGCGAGGTTCTCCGCGAGGCTCACGGGGGGCGAGGTTCTCCGCGCAAGGCTCACGGGGGAGCGAGGTTCTCCGCGAGGCCAGGGGAGGAGCGAGGTTCTCCGCGAGGCCCGAGGAGGAACGACGCTCCGTCGAGCATGAGGGGGAACGGGAGACCTCCGTGGAGCAGGAAGGGGGAGCGACCCACTGAGCGCAGCGAGGAAAGGAGCGACGTCTTCAGCGGAACGTGGAGGCAAAGTGATGTCCTCAGCGCAGCAGGATGGCAGAGAGACGACCGCAGCCGAGCAGGAAGGCCGGCGACGACCTCAGCCGAGCAGGAAGGCCGGCGACGTCCACAGCCGAGCAGGAAGGCCGAGCGACGTCCACAGCCGAGCAGGAAGGCCGAGGCCACCAGCCGAGCAGGAAGGCCGAGCGACGTCCACAGCCGAGCAGGAAGGCCCGACGGACGTCCACAGCCGAGCAGGAAGGCCGAGCGACGTCCACAGCCGAGCAGGAAGGCCGAGCGACGTCCACAGCCGAGCAGGAAGGCCGAGCGACGTCCACAGCCGAGCAGGAAGGCCGGCGACGTCCACAGCCGAGCAGGAAGGCGGCGAGCGACTCCCCAGCCGAGCAGGAAGGCCGGAGCGACGCCACAGCCGAGCAGGAAGGCCGAGCGACGTCCACAGCCGAGCAGGAAGGCCGAGCGACGTCCACAGCCGAGCAGGAAGGCGGAGCGACGTCCACAACCGGCAGGAAGGCGAGCGGACGTCCACAGCCGAAACAGGAAGGCCGAGCGTCCCACAGCCGAGCAGGAAGGCGAGCGACGTCCACAGCCGAGCAGGGATGCTGAGCGGCGCACACGCCGGGCAGGGATGCTGGAGCGGCGTCCACAGCTGAACAGGAAGGCTGTGCGACGACCACAGCTGAACAGGACGGCTGTGCACGACCACCGCTGAACAGGACGGCTGTGCGACGACCTCAGCTGAACAGGACGGCTGCGCGCGACGACCTCAGCTGAACAGGACGGCTGTGCGACGACCTCAGCTGAACAGGAAGACGGAGCGACCTCAGCTGAACAGGAAGGCTGAGGCACCTTAAAGTAGCTGAACAGCGGGGAGTCCCTGAGGTCAGCGAACAGAGGTGAATTCATGAGTCCGCCCGGAGCTGGAGCGTCCTCACACCACATAGCGGGGCGGCAGAGGGACTTCCTTCACAGGACTCACCGGCTGCGCGACTCTGAGGTAGCTGAACAGCGGGGAATCCTTGAGGTCGGCGAACATAGGTGAATTCATGAGTCCGCCCGGAGCGGGCGTCCTCCCACACACATAGCGGGCGGGCGGAGAGACCTCCTGCACAGGACTCACCGGCTGCGCCACTCTGAGGTAGCTGAACAGCGGGGAATCCTTGAGGTCCGCGAACATAGGTGAATTCATGAGTCCGCCCGAGCTGGAGCGTCCTCACACATACATGCGGGCGGGCGGAGAGACCTCCTGCACAGGACTCACCGGTGCGCGACTCTGAGATAGCTGAACAGCGGGGAATCCTTGAGGTCCGCGAACATAGGGGAATCCATGAGACCCATCGGGAGGGAGGGTGGGAGCAAACTGCTGAATTCGGAAAAAAAATAAATAAATTAAAAATCTACTGCCTCGTAGTACGGTCTTTCGTTCTGTCACGTTTGGCGAATGGAGGCCGAAGCAATCGCAGAATTTTTAAATATTTATTTTAAACACACAAATAACGAAACCAAAAACACTAGGACAACCGGGCATAACACTGTGGCAAAGAACAAACATGGAGACAGAAGTGACGTGAGTCTACAACAACGAAAGACCAGGAGAAAGTGCAGACAAGGACTATAAATACACAATGGTGCTAATTAATAACAAAACGTGAGTCAGGTGCATGTGGTCAGGTGGTGTACTGCAGTGGCTGATGGGACTTGAAGTCCCGGGTTTCCGGATACGTGACAGAAGTCTGTCTTGAACCATCTCTAACTGCTTGATAATATAAATTAAGCTCACAGACGGCAATGATTCACCATCGAAAGTTATTAGAGGAATAAAGTACTACTGCACATGCTACTGTAGGAAAATAATTAACTTTAAAGTGGTAACAGTGACATTCCTTCAAGTGAAGATGCATCACATTAACCTGCCCTTGATTATTTTTCTATAACAGCATGCCTCCAAGTGTTTTATTCCTTACTGAATCTGTCACTGAGCTCCTCTGCTTCTATTGTATTTAAGGTATAGGTCTGTGTAACCTTAAAAATCTCTAACTGCTCATTAATACACATTCAGCTTCTCTCTCCTCACAGACTGCAATGATTCACCATCATCTCACTCACATTAAACAACTGACAGATAATTGCTCTTTGTTGCTAACATTATCATAGTATTATTATATATTTTATTACACTACTCTGCAAAGGTAATAATAAATAACTCCAAACATTATATATTATACCATCATTCACAAAGCTTTCACAGCAGTGATGATTTGTGACCTGCATTATTTCTGGAACTACATTCAGTTTGTATTGGATAATCTGGATTAGACACACAGCTGAAAAATGACAGTTTCTGAAAGGACTGGACATGTTTGTGTTGTTCAGTGATCAGAAAACTTCATGTTCTTCTGGGTGTTACAGTAATACACATTGATGTACTAAAAGGACATGATATCTAATGAGTAAGGAGCAGATATGGACTTGACAGCATGAAACACAGCTGGAGTTTCACAGTAAGCTCTTTCTCTTCATGGCTATTTCTCTGAGAAGTCTCTAGTGGGTGGGCCATGCAAATGATATACTGCGTTTGAACAATTTATGCTGATATACATTCAGCTCAACAAGACACGAACAGTTTGTGTTCTTCTACAGAAACAATAATCATTTGAGATGGGACTAGGCAGAGTTCTGAGTTACTTTGCTGTAGTGACGTTCATTCAATGTTAGTATTATTATTGATTACGTATTATTGATTATGTAGCTAAACATTTAATGATTTTTCATATGTTTTTCCTTTTTTTTTTTTACTTTAAAAATCGATCTTTCTGTATTCTTGTATTTCAGATTCCTGCAGTCAGACACTGATTGAGTCTGACTCAGTAATCATCAAACCTGATCAGTCTCATAAACTGACCTGCACAGCTTCTGGATTAGACTTTAGTAACTACTGGATGGCTTGGATCAGACAGGTGCCTGGAAAAGGGCTGGAATTTGTTGCAACTAACCACGGCAGTAGCAAGCATTACTCCAGTGCAGTTAATGGCCGCTTCACCATCTCCAGAGACAACAGTAAGAAGCAGGTGTATCTGCAGATGAACAGCGTGAGGACAGAAGACACTGCAGTGTATTACTGCGCCCGTGACCCACAGTGATACTTCTCCTTAGACGTCAGTACAAAAACACATGCTTGCTTAGTCACATGACAAGCTCACATTTTCATAAGCAGTGTATTCTTGGAGGTAAAATAAACAAAATGTTTTGAATTTAACTGCATGTGGCTTGCTGTGAATGTGGTCTGGACTTTTATGCTAGTGTAAGATTACTTGAGTCAGTTCTGAATATGCAATACAGTATATATAAATACAACAGTGTAATACACATTACTTCTTCTACGTTTCTTCTATGTTTCAAAGAGTCTGTGTAATGAGCTCCAGCCAATATAAAAGTTCCTACATGCTGTTTTAAACACAAAAATATTTCACAATGTGACAGAGTGAGAACTATGGAAGCAGTTGTTCACAGAGATATGAAAAAAAGCTCAAGAGAATAACTCTCACACTATAAAATAAAATAAAAATTTATCTAGATGCAATGTATATAGGCTGATAATGACAAAGGACTAGTTCTTATTAATATGCTTTAGTGCAGCACGGTGGTACAGAGGGTAACATTGCCACCTCACAGCTTCAGGGCCCTCGGTTTGATCCTGAGGTAGGATCAGGAACAGGCAGGTATATCCGAAAACCAGGAAAATCCAGAATATAGACAAAGGCTTGGTCAAACGACTGAGTTACAATAACTGAGTGTTTACTTCGCAAAATGCTGAGGTTAATGAGGCCTTATATAACTTAGGGTGAAGAACAGGTGTTCGCACTCAGTACTCCGGTGAACTTGAGCGCGGGCATTGCTGGGAAGTGCAGTTCTTGTCCACCGTGTTTGTAGGCATCACTGCATTCTGAGAACTACTGCTGCGAGTTTGCACCTGACGTAACAGAGTCCCCCCCAAAGGGCTCCCTCTGGGAGCTGAATCCCTCCGAGGCCTCCCTCTCCTCCGGGGTCTTGGTCTATCTGGGTGAGCAGCATGGAAGTCTCTGTGCATGTTTGCGTCCAGAATGTCCTGAGATGGGATTAAGCACTGCTCCTGTGCTCCATATTCTTCCCAGTCCACCAGATACTCGAGTCTTATTCTCCTATGTCTGGAGTCCAGAATGTCACAGACGCGGTAGGCTGGGCAGCCTTCAATCTCTAGTGGCTCTGCTGGGGAGCCATCCGGCACTGCTGTGGCCAAGGGATCCGGTATTCTTGGCTTGAGGAGAGAGACATGGAATGATGGGGCAATGCGGCTGTGCTTGGGCAGGTCCAGGCGGTACATGACTTTGTTAATCTGCTTCAGGATCCAGAAGGGGCTGATATACTTGCATTTGAGTTTTCTGCCTGGGAGTGGCGACTTTACATCTCTCGTGGAAAGCCACACCCTGACCCTGGGTTGATAGTTGGGGTGATTCGTCTGGCGCCGGTCCGCCTTCTGTTTTGCGGTGCGGGAGGCCTGCACCAACTGTTGATGGGCGCATTCGCAGACCTGTTCACTCTGATGGAACCACTCATCTACTGCTGGTGAGTCAGTGGGGGAGGCATTCCAGGGAAACAATGGTGGCTGATAGCCCAAGACACACTGAAAAGGGGTGAGCTGGGTGGCGGAAAAGTGGCCCAAAAGGTTGGGAGGAATCATATGATTTCTTGATTGGCCCGTTCTGCCAGTCCGTTGGCTTGGGGGTGGTAACCGGAAGTGAGATTAATGATGACCCCTATCTTCTTCATGAAACTGGCCCAGATGCAAGACGTGAACGCGGACCCCTGTCACTCACAATCTCCCCCAGAATGCCAAAGTATCGAAACACATGTTGGAAAAGTAGTTCGGCTGTGCCAAAGGCAGATGGGATGGCCGGTAATGGAATTAGGCGCAAGGATTTCGAAAACCGATCGATGACCACCAGTATCACAGTGTTACCTTGTGACTCCGGCAAGTCCATTATGAAGTCTAGAGCCAGGTGAGACAATAGGCATACAGGTCTGGGGAGAGGTAGCAATTTTCTGGCTGGTAGAGTATGTGGCACATTAGACTGAGCGCAGGTGGAGCAGGAGGATACGACACACTGTACTTCCCTGGGCAGTTCGGGTCACCAATATTTCTACCCCATCAGTTGGTAAGTGCAATGAGCTCCTGGATTACCCGTCGCTAGTGTCATGAAGGCCCAAGTAATAAGTTCCAGATGGTACCGTTTACCGGGAGGACATGCTGTTGGGATGCATGACCTGGAGAAGCAAGCTAAGGCTTGATCTAGGGTCCACTCTATAGCACCAACAATACAAGAGGGGAGCAAGATATAATCTTCGTGGTTCACCCGACTTTCAGGGGAGTGGATTCGAGACAGCGCGTTGGCCTTCGTGTTCTTTGCTCCTGGCCTATATGACAGAGTAAACTGGAACCTGGAGAAGGACAGGGACTAGCAAGCTTGACGGGGTGTGAGCAATTTGACGGTCCTCAGGTACTCTAGTTTTTTAGGTCTGCATAGATTATGAACGGGTGAACAACACCCTCCAACCAGTGTCTCCACTCTTCTAGGGCCGATTTAACTGCCAGGAGTTCTCAGTTACCCACATCATAATTGCATTCAGTGGGTGACAACTTTCGAGAGAAAAATGCTATGGGGTGCAACTTGGGTTTGTCTCCGAATCTCTGAGACAAATGGCCCCCACTCCCACCTCAGAAGCATCAACCTCCATGATGGACGTTCTGGAGGGATCCAAATATCGGAGGATGGGGGCCGTGGTGAAGGCCCACTTAAGCTTATCCAGAGACTCCTGGGCATTTGAGGTCCAAAGGAGTTGCCTGGGTTAGCCACACAGGAGGGATGTCAGGGGTTGTGCTATTTTACTAAATTCTCAGACGAATCGCAAATAAAAGTACACAAATCCAAGAAAACATTGCAACTCCCTGATGGTTTGGGGAGTGGGCCACTCCACCACCACCTGAATCTTGCGTTGGTTCATGGCGACTCCTTTTGGACTAATGACATACCCTAGGAATGAAATTGTGTGTTGGTGGAACTCACACTTCTTGGCCTTTACATACAGCTGATATTGTCTGAGCATGTCTCTCAGGACGTCACTGATTAAGTTCTGGCACACTGAGGGAGGCATTAGCGAGCCCATACAGCATGGCTTAGTACTCGTAGTGCCCGGAGGTAGTACTAAAGGCCATCTTCCACTCATCACCCTCCCTGATGTGGATCCGGTTGTACGCGTGCTGTGTAGGTCTAGCTTAGTGAAAATGGTTGCGGACCTTAGCTGTTCAAGGGCTGTGGGAACCAGTGGCAGAGTATACCAGTATTTCACTGTCACCTGGTTGAGGCCCCGATAATCAATACATGATCAAAGGCCCCCTGATTTCTTTTCTATGAAGAAGAACCCAGTGGACACGGGAGACGTGGCTGGTCGAATGTACCCCTGCTGGTGAGCCTCTTGAATGCACTCTTCCATGGCCGATGTTGAGAGATTGGGTACACTCAACCCTGAGGTGGATTGGCTCCGGGTAGGAGGTCTATGGCACAGTCGTAGGGTCTGTGTGGTGGTAAACCACTTGCTCTTTCTTTACTGAACACCTTGCAGAGGTCATGATATTCTGGAGTGACACACTGTGGACACATGGACCGTGGGGCCACTCAGGCAGTGGTGCAGACAGTACAGGGGCCATTTGGTAACTTGTTTGTCCGTCCAAGATACCCGAGGGTTGTGATGCTCTACCCAAGGCAGTCCCAGAATGATGGGGTGAGAACTTCTGCTGTGAGCTCACAGCGACGTAACAAGGACAGAATGTGCAGACAGAAGACACAGCTGTGTATTACTGCACCCACTACAGACACTGATGCTTCTACTTGGGTGTCAATAGAAAAACATATGCATGCTGTAGTCACACACTGAACTCATATTTTCATAATCAGTGTATTACATCTAAGGAACATTGAGACTAATGCTGAACTATATAACGTTCATTTACGCTTAGAAGAACATCTGGAATAAGTAACATTTCCTGAAGCATTTCCTGAAAATAAGGAGACTGGTGGGTTTTTCTGAATTTTATCAAGTTTCACCATATCAGCAATTACACACTTTTAAAAATGTCTGTTTAAGTAGAACATCCAAGATACAAGTTGTGTGTATGTTGGAATGATAAAGTATTACAATAAGCTAATTAATATAAACCTGTGATTTGCCTTTCTATAACTGTCAGACCTGCTGTTATAGGAAATTAATCAACACCTTCTGACTAATCAGATTCGAGATTTCAATAGCACTGAGGTATAAGTGTATTTAATATCTTTAAATTATTTTTAGGAAGCTTCTTTATTTTGGCTTTAAATTACTTTAGAAAAGCACACTACACAGAGAGTGAAGAACAAACTCCATCATAAAGACTGGTTTATAAATTACTTCATTTCCCACTGATACTGTATCTGAGTGCTTTCTCTCTTTTAAACTGTGGTGATACAAATACTCCAATGTGTAATTCATACTTTCCTAATTTGTATTGCAGCTTCATGTGAAAAGTGTTTATTGACAGCAAGAACATTTGACTCTTTTTCTTTAATATTCCTCATTCTGGTTCTGGATCTGTTGAAAACAGGACTTTTCTGCCTCTAGAGGGCAGTCTGTGCAAACTCAACCATCTCAGTCTGTTGCTATCTGCACATCTCTCTCTTCACATTTGGCTATGACTGCATCCAGCATCATGACGCTCAGATTAAACAGAATTACATGTAGCATATTAGCAACCTCTCTTGTGTTGATCAATAAATAATTTTGTTACAGAGAACCTGATTTCATGGAAAAATAATGAAGCTCTGAGCGAGCAAGATCAATTGTTTAATTTTACACGATTTCATTCAGATACATAAATGGTTTAAGGTTTCTCACCTTGTAAAAATGGTTCTACTTGGAAACCTTTATGATAGTGAAATATTCTGCTGTAGGGTTCTACACAGAACCTTATAATCATCTACTCATCTATACACTAAGCAGTCTGTGATTGTGGATTTAGTACATGAATAGTTGGGAGTCGGGTATAAACAGCATGTTCTTGGATGTTCCAGTTTCCACTGAGCTCTTTGATAAATAACACTCCCATACACTTGGGTGAAGCAGAACTCAGAGAAGGATGATGATAGGACATTGTATTTTATTTCTTCTCATTTCATGTAAGTTTTAGACTTTTTAATGTGATGATTACTAGGAAAATTAACCTTTCTGTACTGATAAGCATTATAATGTAACATTACCTAGTTATACTCTTCTCTTCCAGATTCTTATGGACAGTCCCTGACCTCCTCTGATTCTGTGGTGAAGAGACCTGGAGAGTCAGTCACTCTGTCCTGTACTGTCTCCGGATTCTCAATGGGCAGTTACATGCACTGGATCCGTCAGAAACCAGGAAGAGGACTGGAGGGGATCAGATACATTGACACTGGCACTGGCACAACGTTTGCTCAGTCTCTGCAGGGCCAGTTCTCCATCACTAAAGACACCAATAAAAACATGCTGTACCTAGAAGTGAAGAGTCTGAAAGCTGAAGACACGGCTGTTTATTACTGTGCACGACACTCACACTGACACAACACTCCAGAGCGGTAGAAAAACTTAAACAAGCACGTCCACATGAGCTGTAAATATTTAATCAGAAGGAAACTAAAAAGATGACACAGCTGTGCATTACTGAGCAAGATTCTCAGTGACACAGAATAGTGGATTCCTCTCACAAAAACTTTGAGACATGTTAGAGAGATCCTCTCAATGTGACTAATAAACCATCTCAGTCACACTTGTACTTTTTTCAACTGGAAGAAAGATTCAACTTCAGCTTGTGTCATTTCAAACACACAAAAAGTAATATCCATCAAATAATTGCATAAAAATGTTGGTTAGTGGTCATTTTGAACGTTTATTTCATTCATTTTACAGAATATTTAATGAAAAGTTAAAATAAATATTTATTTGATAATAAAACAGAATGTCTCGAACAGTTTGTTGGGTTTAACACAATCTGTTCTCACAGGTTGAGGTCCAATACTTTTGGAATACAGTAGGAGGCAACAGAGCTCAACAAATAAATTGAGGGGGAAAAGCCCCTGTAGGTTGAAATTCCAGTTTTGTCAGCATAGTGTGTGAATTGTGGCTCTGGCAGTTCTTCAACAAGTAAACTAACAGGCTTCCCAGTCCCAATAAACATGTCTAGTCTCAACCAGATTTCCTGCAAGATTTAATAATAATAATAATAACAATTATAATAATAATAATTATAATAATAATAATAATAATAATAATAAAAATAATAAATCCTCCTATTTGTTTTAGTAACTGTTCAGAACACATTATCAGTTCATTCAACAATACTACATGTTTTGTTTATTTTTATTTTTAAAGGCATTAAATCATTGTGTAAATGGTATAGGAACTAAAACACATTAGAATGAGCATCTACCTGTAAACCTTGCAGTTGGAACTACTGTCAGACCGCTGTTATATGACTGTAACACCTTCTGACCACAGCACCTACCATTTTATTAGGTTCATTTTGGAGTGTGCGGCTATTTATTTGTTTGTTTGTTTTTTATGCATAGTGTTTCAAGCATTTTCACAAAATTTTGTAGTTGATGATGCATTTTATACAGACCCTTTACTCATGTCTCTTACATTAGGGACATGTATGTGTATGTGTATGTGAGTGCGTGTGTGTGTGTGTGTGTGTGTGTGTGTGTGTGTGTGTGTGTGGTGAGGAGGAGGAAAGCAGCTGAGCAGCGTAAATCACTTCAGTTTTATACCATATACAGTTAATCAATCATTAATAATATGTCAATCCATTCCTAAGCATTTCTGCAGGTTGTTGAATCTGAGCTGTGTAAAGTGGATGTTGGAATCAGTGAAAGAAGTTCCACACACTCAGCTCTGTACAAAACACACATCTGCAAGGAGAGAAACAAAGTATAAATGTTTTTCCACCTATAGAGGACAGTAGCTCACTTCTACTGAAGAAAAAAGGTCAAAAGCAGGAGCAGAGGCATCATCTAAATAACAGCAGCAATAACACATATCAGTTGCTTCCAACATATCAGTTTAGACAGCTTATGTAAATATAAAAGTCAACATGTAAATGTTGAATGAAAAAGTGTTCAGTTGCCGCATGAAGTAAAATATTACTTCTTAATATCTTACTGCTTAGAGTATTCTGAGGGTATATTTTTATTATATACTGTATTGTGCAAAAGTCTGAGGCACCCTATTTTTTTTTTAGTACAAACTTTTTTTATAAATTTTTGTTTTATGACTTCTACATTATCGAGCCAATACAAAAACATTTTATATTTCCAAACATTAGTTTTCCAGCACAAAATTGTTACAGAAAAATGTTTGTATGTCATTAAAGAAAGCAGCATATTCTGTAAGAGAACCTTTTCAGACAAAAAACACAATGAAGGCTGCTGGGTTTTGAAACATTTAATTTCTTTATGTTTGCATGTGCCTTAGACGTCTGTAGAGTCCTTGGTCAAGACACTGAACCCCAAGTTGCAGCCGATTGCAAGTTAGCGCCTTGCATGGCAGCTCTACTACCATTGGTGTGTGGGTGTGTGAGTGGGTGTGTGAGTGGGTATTTGTGTGTGTGAATGGGTGAATGAGACACAGTGTAAACCACTTTGGATAAAAGCGCTATATAAGTGTGCCATTTACCATTTACATCGCTCTCATCCTTGACACATGCAAAATCAACCTGTGGAGGTTCATATTATAGATCTGACTGGTTAAAAGGAATTCTAGGAAAATCCATCCTGTTATTATTTGCTCTTAATAAAAATCATCTTCTTGCTTAGCTAAAGCTCATATCATCAAACTGAATTACAGAATCTCCATCACAGAATTTGATTATGGGGCTAAGCGTCATTCAGCAGTGCATTTTTATACTCATGTTAACACGAGGTATCTGAGACTTCTTTATATGTTTACCACTGAGTGTATGATTTAATGCATTAATAATGATTTTTGATTGTTTTATATGGCAGGTTTTTGCAGTGCTGAGATCAGACTGGACCAGTCTCCTGCTGTGGTAAAGAGACCTCGCGAATCTGTGAAGATCTCGTGTAAAAGAAATGGCTTTGATATGACTGAGCACTACATACTTTGGATCTGACATAAGCCAGGGATTGCTCTGGAATGGATTGGCTGGATGGATGCTGGTAATAATAATGCAGAATATGCAGACTCTTTGAAGAACCAGTTCACACTGACAGAAGACGTCCCAGTAAGCACACAGTACTTAGAGGCCAAGAGTCTGAGGACAGAGGACACTGCGGTTTATTACTGCACCCGACAAGCCATAGTGACTGGAGCTGAGGAAACCACTGTACTAAAAACACACACATATTTTTCACACAGCATTTTATTGAAGACATCATTACTGTTATCATTTAATTAAATTATACATATATAATTGCCTTCTTACTGTATAAAATAAACTACTCAATTTCACTTTGTTTACAATTGTTTATATTACAAACCAGAAACAAATGAATATGTAATATAAATTGTAATGTTATTGTAATGTTTAGTTATTACAGCAGTATGCAGATTCTCTAAAGGCCAGATGTTATAAAAATAACAATAGTTTATCATTTCTGATCACACATAATATCTGTATACTGTAAATTTGGCTTTAACAGCATTAATGTGTTTATTTTCCAGTTCTCTAAAAGGTTTGTGTTCAGGAGCCCACAAGAGAACAAATGTCTGTGCTCTCATTAACAGATAGCCAACTCTACTGGAGTGAGATTTCTAAGGATATATTTACTGTAACTAAAAATATAATCATTTAAATTCATGAGACATCTAACTATTCATTCATTCATTCATTCATTCATATTAAGTAAACATTTTATCCTGGTCAGAGTGGTGGATCCAGAGTCGATCCAGGAACGCTGAGTTTACACCTGGATCTAGAGAAGCCAAGTCACCAGCCTCACTCCTGATTTGATTTCTTAAAGCAGTTTATTTGAGGATTTTGAGAAACAGAAGTAGGAGAAGAGAATAGCTTCAGTGTCGAGCTGCTTAAGGAAATTAGATTTTTGCCATCTGGTCACTAGATTTAGTTATTTTTTGTAATTTAAAACACCTGCTTTAGAACCTTATCAATCTGCTACTTCACGCTGTATTCATCAAATAAAAAGCCTCTAGAGTGCAGACTAAAACAGAATGAAAATGGTTTGACTGCATGGGAAATTTTCTATTACACAGTTTGATTATATTGTTAAATATATAGTCCAGTTTTAATGCCAGTAATGAACACATTTTAGCTACATGCTGTTCTGAAAACACTAATATTTCACTGTGAGAGAGTGGCAATTATGGAAGCAGTTATTCACAGCAGTTACTGTATGTTAACAGCTTCTCTTCTACATCTATCAAATTATAACCACACCATGGCCCTGTGTGTGTGGAGTTGGCATGTTCTGCCCGTGCCTGTGGATTCCTCCGGGTACTCTGGCTTTGTCCCCAGTCCAAAGACATGCATGCTAGGCTGATTGGCATCTCCAAAGTGTCCGTGGTGTGTGAATGTGAGTGTGCCCTGCGATGGATTGGTACCCTGTCCAGGTTGTACCCCGCCTTGTGCCTGATGCTCCCTGGGACATGCTCCAGGTTTCCCCGTGCCCCTGAAGAGGATAAGTGGTATAGAAGTTGGATGGATGGATTTACATTTACATCATGAGCATTATAAAAATATTAACCAGGAAATTTATACACATGGGAATAATTGCTGTCTTATTGTAATTCTCTAGAGTACAACTTATACAGCACTATACAGAGCTAATAATGACAAGAAGGATTGTTTTTCTAATTAATATTCTTATTATTATTTTGTCTGTGTTATGGAAATGATCCAGTTTAATTTTCACTACAAACATAATAAAAATAAATTATTACATTATTTATTCATTTCTGCATTTATTTGAACATAAAATACTTAAATTAATTACCACTAAACATTCATAGTATTTGTAATAATAGTAGATACTTCAATTACTTATCACAATAAACTGAAGTTAAATAGAGACAAAATGGGATATGACTGTGATTAACAGCTGCAGAGCTGCGCCGAACATTGCTTCTCTGTAATATTTATGCAAATCCAAACCTCCTCTTGTATTATTAGCACCATGCTTATCTACAGAGGAAGCGGTTATCATTAGTCCTCCTTCAGCACAAACATGTTTGCTTCAGCTCCACTGCTGCTGCTGGCTCTTGCTCCCTGTGAGTGTTTGGATTTAAGCTTTATTACTTCATCTGATCCTTTTAGTTCAACATGTGAACCTTTTCTTTTTCTCTTTTCACAGATGTGTTCTGTGCTACTGAGCTCATCCAGCCAGACTCAGTGGTTATAAAGACAGGAGAGACTTATCAATCACCTGTAGAGTGTCTGGAGCTTCTATAACTGATAGCAACAGCCACTATGGAAGAGCTTGGATTTGAAAACCTGCAGGAAAAACTCTGGAATTGATCGACAGCATTTATTATGATGGGGATATTTATAAATGAAAAAGTAAGAAAAATTCACTTAAAGGCAAATTTGTCATCTCTCGAGACACGCCTAGTAACACGTGACCTTAGAGGGACTGAACATGCAGACTGAAGACACAGCTGTATATTACTGTATTACACGACAAGCACACGAGTAATCATTTAAATTAATTGAGATGGGACTAGGCGTTTTGAGTTACTTTGCTCTAGCAATGTTCGTTCAATGTTAGTAGGCTATTATTATTTATTTCATACAGAAAAACATTTTAACATTTTTCCATAGATTCTTTTTTTAACTTTGACACTTGCAGTATCTCACAAAAGTGAGTACACCCCTCAAATTTTTGTAAATATTTGATTATATCTTTTCACGTGACAACACTGAAGAAATGATACTTTGCTACAATGTAAAGTAGTGAGTGTACAGCTTGTATAACAGTGTACATTTGCTGTCCCCTCAAAATAACTCAACACACAGCCATTAATGTCTAAACCGCTGGCAACAAACGTAAGTACCCCTAAGTGAAAATGTCCACATTGGGCCCAATTAGCCATTTCCCCTCCCCGGTTTCTTAATGACTAATTCCTGATGTTGATTTCAATGCACAACACATATGAGAAGTATTCGAGAAATTAATCACATCTACACATGCTACTGTAGGAAAATAATTAACTTGTTACGATGGTAACAGTGAGCTGGTTCAAGTGAGCATGCGTCACATCAACCTGCCCTTGATTATTTTCCTACAACAGCATGCCCCCAAAATTTTAATATCTTACTGAATCTGTCACTGAGCTCCTCTGCTTCTGTTCTATTTTAGGTAAAGGTCTGTGTAAACTAAACCATCTCTAACTGCTCATTAATACACATTCAGCTTCTCTCTCCTCACTTCTTCACCATCATCTCACTTGCATTAAACAACTGACAAATAATTGCTCTTTGTTGCTGACATTATCATAGTATTATTATATATTTCATTACA
Organism: Ameiurus melas; assembly: GCA_012411365.1. NCBI lineage: Eukaryota > Metazoa > Chordata > Actinopteri > Siluriformes > Ictaluridae > Ameiurus > Ameiurus melas. The sequence goes on from CM022753.1 coordinate 18,870,766, forward strand.
CTACTACTACAAAGGTAATAATAAATAACTCTAAATGTAATACACTATACCATCTTCACAAATGTAGCAATGTAGCTCGTTCATTCCGTTTTGTACCAACTACGCCACCCCGAGAGAACGGGAAAATAAAAACTACGGCACGTGTAGCAAAATGTGGCTCGTTTAGCTCTACAATTACGCCACATATAGCTATGCAGCTCGTTTATTTCGTTTCTTAAATATACCAACTATGCCACCCCAAGAAAACGGGGAAATTAACCCAAATAAGGACACGCAAGTTCGTTCCACTTAGAACAGGCAAGAGGCATGGGTTCCCATACAAAAATACATTTTATTTTTGGCATTAAAAAAACTGGCCAAGAACCATTTTAAAAAAAGGAGCAGCCAACACAATCAAGCATTGGTTAAATAAAACAGTCACAAGAGGCAGTTAACGATAATCAAAGGAGGACTGAGGCTTCCAGTATGACGGTCAGGTTAGTACGACAGCACCAGCTATACATAAGTGAAAAGCACCCCACTAATCAGAATCATACCCACAAAATTCACTTCAAATAAACACAGCAATAATGTCCCTTAATTAAGTAAAGACAAAGATGCAGCAAAGAACTCTCCCCAGCCTCAGGAAGCACTCAGCTTATACAAGGAGAAAACAAAAACACAAAATCAATTACAATATGCTCAAAGCAGACAAACAAAAGAATAAAAAAATTACAAACTTACTGTCGCAAAATACACATAACCTCAAGCTCAAACTGATTAGAGGTAGCAAGTTTACCAAGACTGACCAAAAAAACTACTACCACCTAGCCGTATCAGCATAACTGAGACTCTTACAACACAGTTGAATTAAAGAAAACAGTAACCAACACAAAACAAAATAACAGAACAAAATAAAACCAAATCGGAGTATGAAACAGCAACAAAGCAGAAGAACCAAGCAACAAAACCAAGCAACAGAACCAAGCAGCAACGTGGCTCCGCGAGTGAGGGGGAGGCGCTATACCGATATGACCACATCTCACTCAGCCCACCTTAACGCATGCAGAATCAAGGACCCTAAGAGCAACCAGGTGTTATGACCTCAATTTGGAAAGCATGCAAGATAATTTAGCTCAAGTAACAGAACTAAACGTTTTACCTATCGTGATCCGATGTAATGATACTCATGATGGTACATATGAAAGTCATGATAGCATCTTTAATAGTTGTGACGGCAACAGCTGGCGCTCCGACCGGAGCTACATTAAATTACCATGCTACACTACCATGCTACACATTTTGGAGCCTTGATGGCACAGCGCACTGATTACGAGCAGCATATCACACCCATACACAGTCTCAGTAGCCCAACGTCACACTAAACAAATAAACGCATGGTAAATAGACAACACTAGCATCACACAGCTAAGCGAAAACAAAGCTAAAAACACATACCTCTGTAGTCCATAGCAATGATAGAAAGGGGCTGGTTTTCGACCATGACGCATTCTGAGAGGCCTTAATGATCATTTATCATTTATTTATATAATGTGGTAGGGAGAGAGCCCACTGGCCACGCAGTTAATAAGGGTGACATTTTTACCACAACACAAACCCCACTACACAAAGATTTAACAACAGTGATGATTTGTGACCTGCATTATTTCTGGAACTACATTCAGTTTGTATTGGATAACCTGATTAAACACACAGCTGAAAAACATTACAGAAAGGACTAGACATGTTTGTGTTGTTGGGTGATCAGAAAACTTAATGTTCTTCTGGGTGTTACAGTGATACAGAGTGATGTAGTAAAAATACATGATATCTAATGAATAAAGAGCAGTTATGGATTTGACAGCATGAAGCACAGCTGGAGTTTGACAGTAAGCTTTTTCTCTTCATGGCTATTCCTCTGTGAATTGGTTTTATGTCTCTAGTGGGCATGCCATGCAAATGATATCCTGTGTTTGAAGAATTTATGCTGTTATATGTTCAGCTCAACAACATACCAGCAGTTTGTGTTCATTTACAGCAACAGAAATCATTTAAATTATTTGAGATGGGACTAGGCAGACTTTTCAGTTACTTTGCTCTAGCAATGTACATTCAATGTTAGTAGCCTATTATTATTCATTTCATACAGAAAAACACTAACATTTTTCCATAGATTCTTTTTTTACTTTGACACTTATCTTTGCGCTTTCTTGTTTTTCAGATTCCTGCAGTCAGACTCTCACAGAGTCTGATTCAGTGGTCATCAAACCTGATCAGTCTCATAAACTGACCTGCACAGCTTCTGGATTGGACATTAGTGGCTATTACATGGCTTGGATCAGACAGGCACCTGGAAAAGGGCTGGAATTTGTTGCAACTGTCTACAGCAGTAACAAGTATTACTCCAGTGCAGTTAATGGCTGCTTCACCATCTCCAGAGACAACAGTAAGATGCAGGTGTATCTGCAGATGAACAGCGTGAGGACAGAAGACACTGCAGTGTATTACTGTGCCCGTGACCCACAGTGATACTTCTCCTTAGACATCAGTAAAAAAACACATGCTTGCTATAGTCACATGACAAGCTCACATTTTCATAAGCAGTTTATACATGGAGGACAAAGAACCAAAACGTTTTGATGTTTATGCTAGTGTAAGATTACTTAAGTCATGTCTGAATATATGCAATATATATGCTGCTCAAAAAAATAAAGGGAACACTTGGAGTTACATTGTGCTGTTTAAGTGTTCCCTTTAAATTTTTTGAGCAGTATATATATTATTATTATATATTTCATTACACTATTTTGCAAATGGAATAATAAATAACTCTTAATGTTATATAGTATACCATCATTCACAAAGATTTAACAACAGTGATGATGTGTGACCTGCATTATTTCTGGAACTACATTCAGTTTGTATTGGATAATCTGGATTAGACACACAGCTGAAAAATGGCAGTCTCTGAAAGGACTGGACATGTTTGTGTTGTTCACTGATGAGAAAACTTCATATTCTTCTGGGTGTTACAGTAATACACAGTGATGTAGTAAAAGGAGATAATATCTAATGAGTAAAGAGCAATTATGGACTTGACAGCATGAAACACAGCTGGAGTTTTACAGTAAGCTCTTTCTCTTCAGGGCTATTTCTCTCTGAATATTATTATGTCTCTAGTGGGCATGCCATGCAAATGATATCCTGTGTTTGAAGCATTTATGCTGATATGCTGATATAACTCAACAACACACCAGAAGTTTGTGTTCATTAACAGCAACAGTAATTGTTTTAATTATCTGAGATGGGACTAGGCAGAGTTTTGAGTTACTTTGCTCTAGCAATGTTCATTCAATATTAGTATTATCATTTATTGCATATTTTTTTTAAAAACTATTTCTTTCTGTCTTTTTTATTTTACTCTAATACCCATCTATGTGTATTCTTATATTTCAGGTTCCTGCAGTCAGACACTAATCGAGTCTGATTCAGTGATCATCAAACCTGATCAGTCTCATAAACTGACCTGCACAGCTTCTGAATTGGACATTAGTAGTTACTGGATGGCTTGGATCAGACAGGTGCCTGGAAAAGGGCTGGAATTTGTTGCAATTATTGAGAGTGATAGTGCTAGGTAATTTTACTCCAATGCAGTTTATTCCCGCTTCACCATCTCCATCACAATGTATCTGCACATGAACAGCGTGAGGACAGAGGACACTGCAGTGTATTACTGTGCCCATGAACCACAATGATACTTCATCAGTACAAAAATACATGTTTGCTATAGTCACATGACAAGCTCACATTTTCATAAGCAGTGTATTAATGGAGGTCAAAAAACAAAACGTTTTGATTGTCTACTGTATGACTGACATGTTACCACTTACTGGTTTTTACTGATTGTAGCTTGTTGTGAATGTTGTCTTGACATTTATATTGCTGTAAGATTACTTAAGTCAGTTCTTATATATAAATTCACAACAGTATAATACACGTTATTTTGAAAAAGCTCATTATTGAATTATTTGACTTTCCTCTGTGCTTACAAAAGTCTGTGTAATGAGCTCCAACCAGTATGAAGGTTCTCCCTGCATGCTGTTTTAAACACAGCAATATTTCACTGTGTGTCAGAGTGAGAACTATGGTTTTTCACAGAGATAGGAAACAGAGATCAATGTCATAACAGGCTCACACTTCTGGGTTTCCATCCATCCACCCATCCATCTTCTATCGCTTACTCCTTGTTCAGGGTCGCAAGGAACCTGGAGCCTATCCCAGGGAGCATCGGGCACAAGGCAGGGCACAGTACCATTGCAGGGCACAATCACATACACACTCACACACCCATTCATACACTACGGACACTTCAGACACGCCAATCCGCCTACCATGCATGTCTTTGGACTGGGGGAGGAAACCGGAGTACCCGGAGGAAACCCCCGCAGCACGGGGAGAACATACAAACTCCGCACACACATGGCCCCAGCGGGAATTGAACCCTGGAGGTGTGAGGCGAACGTGCTAACCACTAAGCCACCGTGCACCCACTTCTGAGTTTATAAAATAAAATAAAAATACTCACAATACATTGTGCTCAAATAAGCAAGTTTCATAGGATTTTAATCAAACAATTTTTATGAGACATGTGTGTGTTTATTTGGGCATATATTTTCCATGTGGAATGAGGTTTATATGCATTTACAGAACTAAATCTTTCCACTATGCTTAGGAGAATATCTGGAATAAGCAACATTTCCTGAAATCTCACCTCTGTAAAATAAGGAGACTGATGTGTGTTTCTGAATTTTAGCAAGTTTCACCAGATCAGCAATTACACACCTTAAAAAATGTGTTCATGAAGAACGTCTACTATATAAGTTGTGTGTTCATTGTAATTAAAGGAATGATAAACTATTACAATAAGCTAATTCATATAAACCTGTGATTTGCCTTTCTATAACTGACCGACCTGCTGTTATAGAAAATTAATCAACAACTTCTGACTAATTATATTCGAGAATTCAGCAGCACTTTTCATGAGACATATTCAGTATCACTCATTATCTGAAACACATCTGGATTTTGTCTTTTTTTTTATCAGATGCTTTCACTATATGAATAATTTATGATTATTTCTGTTTTTCTTATCTACATTAACTCAGGATATGTACCATTTTCAAAAGCAAAATAAATTAAAAGTAATAATAAAGAACAAGCCTCCTTTACCGCTCTGTCATCAGCAGGATAATCTGAAACCTTTTCTGGATTTGAGTGTTTAACAGTAATACAGTAGATGAACACGATGTGTTGAAGATTTAGTTGATGTTCCTCTCTGTTACATCCTGTGTTCATTCCATCATGACATCATGATGCAAATCCAGAGTGCTGTGTGTCCATGCAGTATTTATGTGCAGCTGAGCTGAGTGGAGCAGTCGAGTCTCATCAACAATCACCATGAAGATCCCACTCTCCTTCTTCCTGCTACTAATCAGCCTCATCAGTGAGTTCTCATGCTGAATCTCAAATATATTTTACATAGTATTTTTTAATACACTAATGTTTCTTTTATGTGGCAGGTATTCAGTGTCAAAGTCTGGAGTCTATTCCCACTGGTTCAGTGGTGAAAAAACCTGGAGAAACTCTGAGTCTTTCCTGTAAAGGATCTGGGTTTAACTTTGGTAGCTATGGCATGCACTGGATCAGACAAGAAGCTGGAAAAGCACTGGAATGGATTGGGGTTATCTGGTATGATGCCAGTAAAACGATATATGCCAAACACATTGAGGGACGTTTGGAAATTACCAGAGACAACTCCAAAAACATGGTGTATCTGCAGTTGACTAGTTTGAGTGCACAGGACTCCGCTATGTATTACTGTGCAGGAAACCACAGTGGTACAAAAATGTTAACCAGCTGTACAAAATCTTCCCACAGCTGTCATAAAAGAGAAATAGATATATGTACATGTACAAATCTTGTGTACATGTAAAATTACCCCAGCAGGGACTTAAACCTTAACTCTCTTGCTGAGGCAGGTGGAGGTTTTACACACTCTTTTTATAGAAGATTAATATTTTGCTTTACACCTCCACCTATAGAGAGAGGAATAATTTATAAACCAGCACATAGCAACACTTACAGAAACTGAACCCATAGTCAAACCCTGACTCATCTGCAGAGAGTAAATGACTTTACACACTATTCCACCAGAGCTGAAAAGAAAAGTGCTTTGTGTGCTTTTTTTCTGTTTGTTTGTTTTCTTAACAGATTAACTTTTTACACCACCTGCTGCTGGATTTAATATAAGCTAAACACAGGTCTCAAACCCATTCATCATATATAGAGAAGATAGAACAGACCCTCAGACCACTGAGCCACCAGGATGTTCAGAAGACCATTTAGTCCCTCCAGGATTTAGTGACTTTTTTTTTTTTAAATCTCAGAAATCAATGCAAAATCAAGCAAACTCTGCAATATTCTGAGGAACTTACAATTGTTCAAAATTACTTTAGATTTTCCACAGATATGAGCCAAGATATATCACATTCTGCCAAAGCCCTCTTCGATTCACATGCGTTGAACATGTTGTCACGTGACGTGACGTGAAGGAAGCAGGCAGGATGCAAACACAGTACGAACGGTGACTTTTATTTACAGTGGTGAAAGCAAAACCAAAACAGAAACAAGAAACATAACTCTCTAAAGAAACTATGCTAAGTTAACTCACTGTGACTATGGCTAACGCTAATGCTAATGCTAAGGCTAAGGCTAAGGCATGAACCTGACATGAAACAGAGATTCGCTAAAGTCGCACTCGAGATATACATAGAATACATATGTACATACATCGATATATTCATGCATTCAATCTATTCAACCACCCCGTGTGAAGCACGGCTCACGGTATATACTGTATACACATATGGTTCGTTAGCCCATGACTGCTGACAGCTGCGGGCAATACCATAACCCACGTCATACATGACGAGACGGGACGAAGACATGACGTCAACCCGGAAGCAGCATGCGCATGTGCACCAGCGAACCAGGCGCGCTGCTGCACGAGGGGAATCGTGACACATGCGAACAGGCAAATGGTCTCATTTAACAATAAACATTTAGACATGTTGGAACTACAACGTGAATTTAATACACAACAATGTATCACAACTTGGTTAACTTTCACTCCCACAATGAGCACAGTCATATTCTCAGTGGGTTTTGTAACTCTCTGTCGCTGGAAACACAGTTTAACTGAATAGTTTAGTAGTTTCAACTGATTCCACATTCAGTCTTATAGAGCTAGTCATGGACCACGGTGTTAATGAAGCACCTGGGCAGAATAAAAATGTAATCTAACCATACTTTTGCATCACTAATATCAAATGTCCTACATTTTCCTTCCACATACAATGCATATTGCTTTAGTTGATCATGTTTTACTTGAATATTAGAATATTTATTGTAGTCTGTAACTCCTCTAAGGGCTGGGCATGCAAACGAGACTTTCCCTTTATAAGCACAGACTCCAGTTGCATGATTTCCACATAGTTTAGACTTTTTTCAGGAACAGCCATGCAACAACAAATCATTAACTGTTTTATTTTGATATTATGGACCATAAGCAGTGAGTAAAAGCATGTTTTTGAATGTATCACTAATATAAATTGGGTAATTCTGTAAGACTATGAAATGATTAAATGTATTTGACAAGTCGTGGATGTCAGAAACTAACCGAGTCTGAAACCTGGAGGATCTCATCAACTCACCTGTACCTACTCTGACCCCTAAACTTGATCTCCCAGCAATTCCTCTATGTACCCGTTAAAGCCTCTAGAGTGCAGACTAAACCAGAGTGAAAATGAGTAGACTGCATGGGGCATTTTCTGTTGCACAGTTTGATTATAATGTTAAATATAGAGCCCAGTTTTAATGCCAGCTATAAAAATGTTTTAGCTACATGCTGTTCTGAAAACACTGCAATATTTCACTGTGTGAGCAAATATGGTACTTGATTATTTTCCTATAACAGCATTCCCCCAAGTGTTTTATTCCTTATTGAATCTGACACTGAGATCCTCTTCTTCTGTTGTATTTTAGGTAAAAGTCTGTGTAAACTACACCACCTCTAACTGCTCATTAATACACATTCAGCTTCTCTCTCCTCACAGACTGCAACGATTCACCATCATCTCACTCACATTAAACAACTGAAACACTGTTATATTATTATTTATTATTATTTTCTATGCAAAGGTAATAATAAACAACTCTAAATGTTATACATTATACAATCATTCACAAAGATTTAAAAACAGTGATGATTTGTGACTTGCATTATTTCTGGAACTACATTTTACTTTTTACACCAGAAGTTTGTGTTCATTGAGTAATTAATTTAATTATTTGAGATGGGACTAGGCAGAGTTAAACATGCACAGCATACCTATATAGAGGAGAAACCTCTATATAGGTAGGTGTTACTTCCATGAGAGCTTTACTCTAATGGGGAAAAAAAACACTGTTTTTTCCTCCTGGTATGTGGGCAGAGACTAAAGTAATCGATCCCAGAGCGCAGGGATCAGACCATCTTAATAGGGATCATATGGGGTTATGGAGGCATAGCCTGTGGAGCTTCCTTTGAAACTCACTTCAGCATCTCCAGAGACATGAGCAACAATGTGCTTTACTTAGATATCAGCAACCTGGTGCCAGAAGACACGGCTGTTTATTATTGTGCAAAGACACACAGCTGTACAGGACAGGACTGTACAAAAATGAAACCTCACATATGTGTGAAGTTAATTTTGAGTTATAACCTAAAAGGTAATGGGAATCCATCACATCCTATATACATAAAGAAATACTAAATTATTATAGACAAAATGAAAGCATAATAAACAATGAATGGATAGAAAAATCTTCTCTAACATTTCACTAGTAGTGCAAATTATTTTTCACAGACAATCAAATTTAACTAAATGTTTGTGTTTGAATGAAACGCACTGTACATATTTATATATGGTTTTGTATACTTATACATCTGCACATTATACTTTCCATTATGCTTTAAGTCCTCTGAGTGTCGCTCTTTCTCTACTTACACAACATCTATCCAACATGTTGAGGTTAAAATGACAGAGATTAAATGAACAGAGAAAGGACTGATGTCCTTCTAGGATGTCCATCAAAGTCATAAAATATCTTTACAAAATTGTTTAAAAATAAAGACATTACAGATCTGTTATACATATCCACACTGTTTGATAACTTAGTAAGTAAATAGTAGTAGCTCTTTTATTTTGTGAATGTGTACATGTTTTTACATTTGCAGGAAATGTAGTATGACTTTGGATTTACTGCACTTTTGTGAAAGCGTAAACACTATTATGCAAATCAAATGGTTTAAAAGACTGATATATTTATAGGAAAAAGAACCAACTTAGTTTGTTAGAAAATATCATAATAAATCCAAACCAAAAATACACAAAGAAGTGGGCAGGAGAGGAAAAAACAGTCACTCACACACACACACACACACACACACACACACCCCTCTGGCATGAATGCTAACCGCTTTTAAGCCTAGTTTTGGCCTTTATAAAAGCCACATACACGGATAATAACAATCGCCCAAAATTTAGTAGCTAAACCTTGTTGTGAATTTCTCTATATGTTAAATTCCCTTTATTATTGATTTATAAACAACAGAAATTGGTAAACAGATTTCTGTGATGGAAAAGATTTATTCAATTAAAAAGCTGATGAATCTCTTCATTGTGCTTTATACACGTTTTAAATACGTTCTCCTCCCATCATCACCAGATATGCAAATACAAGCATCAGGGCTGGATATCATTCTATTTATGAGATGTGATAGTCTCTGTTAAACTTTGGAGAACAGAGAAGACCCCAGTACAAACAACACACACCATGTTCTCTACATCTCTACTGCTCCTGCTGGCAGCTGCTTCCTGTGAGTGCTTTATCAAATTCATTCATTTACTACAATAACAATAAATGTGCAGCATATATTGTGTGAGATATCACCATGTGTTTTCCTCCACAGATGTGCATGGTGAGGAACTGACTCAGCCTGCTTCCATGACAGTCCAGCCAGGCCAGAGTCTCTCCATCAACTGCAAGGTTTCATATTCAGTTACCAGCTATGCTACAGCTTGGATCCGACAACCTGCAGGAAAAGCTCTGGAGTGGATTGGATACATCTATACTGGTGGGGGTACAGCTTACAGTGACAAACTGAAAAATAAGTTCAGCATCTCCAGAGACACTGCTACTAACACAATAACAATTGGAGGACAGAGTCTGCAAACTGAAGACACAGCTGTGTATTACTGCGCAAGATACACAGTGACACAGAATAGTGGATTCCCCTTACAAATTCCTTTGAGACATGTTAGAGATCCTCTCAATGTAACTAAGTCAAACTTTTACTTTATTCCACAGGAATGAAATTTTAACAGCTTGTTCTATTTTAAATACACACAGTATTTTTTTTATATTATCATTATTAAAGAACTGCATAAAAATGAGTGCTCATTTTGAATGTTTATTAATTTCTTCATTTTACAGTTAAATTAAAGTACAATTAAAAATCATGATAATTAATGAATAAAACACTTGGGGTGTGTTATAGGAATTCATGTGATGGTGTAATGTGATTCAGCCCGATGTGAAGTGGACTTACTGTTACCACCTGAATTTACCATCAAGTTTTCCAGTAACAGCACATCCCATGGTTTATTTCTCTCATAACAGCAATTTGCCAACACTAACAATTTAATTTTTTAACAACACTTAGGCTGATAAATTCTATCAATTAATAATTACATTTAATATTGTGGCACATCTGCAAAACTAGTTCCCTTCATCACTTATGTCATAGAGGCTATAAACAGCTGTTCCCTCTCCAGAATCTTTTTTGTCTCTCTCGAAGCTAATGAGAAAATAAAGAGCAATTTGTCATTCTACTGAGAAACCACAAAGTGCAAAGTCCTCTGTACTGAAGAATTGTCTGTGTCTGAAAATGTACTAACACTGGAGACTCCTTCCATAAATATTACATAAACATCTCCTTATAGAAAGCTTAATTATACCAGTGACAATACCTTTTGTATTGTTAATTAACAGCATGTTTTCTAATCTGTTTATTATTAGTATTAGATTATGTGGGGAGGCCTCCATGTAAGTCTCTGTGTTGTCCCTTAACTAAATGAAAAAAATAGAGAGTTCACTGTATCATTGTGGAACCTTGGAAACAAAGAACAAAGACCTGGAAACAAGATGTGGATAAATATGAAATGGTTTCACAAAAATATTTAATAATTGAATTTGATTGGTGTTTATTTTGCATTTAAGCACAGCACTGCTGAATTCTCAAATCTGATTGGTGTTGATTAATTTTCTATAACTGCGGCTGGAAGGCAAACCACAAATTTATATTAATGCAGTTATTCTGATATCATTTCTATGATAACATCTTACACAGAGGCATGTGGTGGATGCAGGAGGGTTACTTTAAAAATGTATTCTGTTACAGTTATTACTTAAAAAAAATCAGTAATGTCATCCAAATATCACAATATGAATGTAATGTAATGGTAATGTAATCTGATCACTTTTGGATTACTTCAAGGTCACATATGTAAATAAAGTCAAGAGAAAAGCAATATGATCTAAAATACTTTTATTTAGAGCTTTAAACATGTGCAATATTTGGATTTGTTCAAATAAAATAAAATAAATAAAAGATCTGTTACGCGCCGCTGGCGCAAGAAGCAAAAGAGGACGTAAACGCTGCGAAGAACGGTGAGGTTTTATTTACAGTGTGCACAAAACAAACAAACAAAACCGAAACAGGAACATCAGAACTAAACTAAACTCACTGGACTAGCACTGCTACTGATAGTGCTAGCGACTAGAGCTAGGAATACCTCTACTCACGTAGATACGTAGTTGTCCTTAGACCCGAGCATAAACAAACCAAGCCAACTGAGCATACACTTTAGCGGAAACATTCACATAAGCATGACCATCGACATTGCTATTGAACCGCCCCGTGTAGAGCACGGCCCGCGGTATATAAACAGTCCCCGTCATTACTCCAATGGGCTCTCAGCTGTGCGTGATTTCCAGACACGCCCACACATGACCCTATGACCTGACGTGACGAGGGCACAACGTCGATGCTGACGACGTCCGCGCATGCGCAGTGGAGTTCGATACTCGCCCCTGCTCTTGGAGGCCTGTTCCGCGCATGCGCCGTAGCGCTTGATGCGCGTCACTACTCCAGGCAAACCGTGACAGAACTCCCCCCCAAGGGCACCTCTCCCGGAGTGCCCAGAAATCCTCCCCCTTTCGTTGGCGACGTCCTCAGGAGAGCCGAGAGGCTGAGCGACTTCCTCAGAATCAATTTGTGTGCAAGTACGCAGGAATTACAGAGAGGGGTTCAAGCAATGCAAATATGGACAGAATCTGCAAACTGAAGACACAGCTGTGTATTAGTGCGCAAGACTCACAGAGACACAGACTAGTGGATTCCCCTTACAAATCTTTGAGACATGTTAGAGATCCTCTCAATGTAACTAATAAATCATCTCAGTCACAATTTTACTTTCTTCCACTGGAATGAAGATTCAACTTCAGCTTGTGTCATTTTAAACACACAAAAATATTACTAGAGGATATTGCAAGAGGAGATGGAGTTATGCATAAATATTACAGAGAAGCTGTAATGAGTCCAGCTCTGCAGCTGTTAATCACAGTCACATCGCATTTTGTCTCTATTTAACTTCAGTTTATTGTGATAAGTAATTGAAGTATCTATTATAATTACTAATAATATGAATGTTTTGTGTCAAATAATTAAAGTATTTTATATTCACATAAATTTATAAATAAATAAATAGGTTTCCTCCGGGTATTCCGGTTTCCTCCCCCAGTCCAAAGACATGCATGGTAGGTTGATTGGTAGGTTGGTAAATTGTCCATAGTGTATGAATGGGTGTGTGAGTGTGTATGTGATTGTGCCCTGCGATGGACTGGCAACCTGTCCAGGGTGTACCCTGTCTTGTGCCCAATGCTTCCTGGAATAGGCTCCAGGTTCCCCGTGACCCTGAAAAGGAGTAAGCGGTTGAAGGTGGATGAATGGATGGATGGATTTAAGAATAAAACAGCACATCTCCAATGGTTTGTCGTGTTTAACACACAATCTGTTGAGGTCCAATACTTTCCGAACATAGTAGGAGGCAACAGAGCTCAACACTTAAAGTGAGTGGAAAAAAGCCCCTGGAGGTTGAAATTCCAGTTGTGTCAGCATAGTGTTCTGGCAGTTCTTCAACAAATAAACTAACACGCATCCCAGTTCCACTAAACACCTCGAGTCTCAATCAGATTTCCAAGATTTCAAAAAAAAAAATAAAAAATAAAAATAATAATAAAAAAACTATTTGTATTAGTATCTGTTCAGAACACATTATCAGTTCATTCAACAATACTAAAAGTTCTGTTTATTTTTACTTTCAAAGACATTAAATAATTGTGTAAATTGTACAGGAACTAAAACACATTAGAACAAGCACCTCTCTGTAAACCTTGCAGCTGGAACTACTGTCAGACCACTGTTACATGAATGCAGCACCTTCTGACCACAGCACACCTACTATTTTATTAAGAGGCTCATTTTGGATGAGTGTTCAGCTCTTTATTTGTTATAGTGTTCATAGCATTTTAACAAAATATAGCAGTGTGTGTGTGTGTGTGTGTTGGTGAGGAGGAGAGCAGTTGAATAGTAATCACTTCAGTTTTATACCATATACGGTTCATCATTAATAATATGCCAATCCATTCCTAAGCTTTTCTGCAGGTTGTAGAATCTGAGCTAAAGTGGATGTTGGAATCAGTGATAGAAACTCCACACACTCAGCTTTGTACAAAACACACATCTGCAAGAAGATAAACAAAGTGTAAATGTTTTTGCACCTATAGAGGGCAGTAGCTCTCTTCTACTGAGGTTACAAAAAAAAAAAAAAACTCCTTTTTCAGGGTCACAGGGGAACCTGGAGCCTATCCCAGGAAGCATCGGCACAACACTCACCCATTCATACACGCCAGTCAGCCTACCATGCATGTCTTTGGACTGGGGGAGGAAAACGGAGCACCCGGAGGAAACCCCCACACGGGGAGAATATGCAAACTCCACTCACGGCAGGAAGTTAAGCAAGGAAAGCTGCGGGAAGCTGCAGGTGTGAGGCGAACGTGCTAACCACTAAGCCACCGTGCTGTAAGAGACCATTTGCAGGCTAAAATACAATGAAGGCTGCTGGGTTTTGCTGCAAAAATAAGAAGCAAGTGTGACCGTCAAAGTCTCCTGAAAAACCGTGGCTGCAAGATGCACAATAAAACTTACAGCTCATTACCTTATAAAACTACAGAAAGTGTACCTTATACTACTTTTTTTTTTTTAAAGAGTCGTCAAACTAAACATTAAGGTGGGGTACAGGGTCCCAGGCACTTCTGCACAAGAAGAAGGCACTTCTGCACATGCTACTGTAAGAAAATAATTAACTTTAAGATGGTAACAGTGACACTGCTTCAAGTGAGGATGCGTCACATCACCCTTGATTATTTTCTATAACAGCATGCCCCCAAGTGTTTTATTCCTTACTGAATCTGTCGCTAAGCTCCTCTGCTTCTGTTGTATTATAGGTAAAGGTCTGTATAAATAAAACCACCTCTAACTCCTCAATAATATGCATTCAGCTTCTCTCTCCTCACAGACTGCAATGATTCACCATCATTTCACTGACATTAAACAACTGAAAGACAACTCCAATTTGTTGCTAACATTATCATATTAATAATATATTTTTAATTACACTACTCTGCAAAGGTAATAATAAATAAATATCTTTGAGAAATGGCTTTCTTCTTGCCACTCTTCCATAAAGACCAGATTTGTGCAGCGTATGACTGATTGTTGTCCTATGGACAGACTCTCCCACCTCAGCTGTAGTTCTCTGCAGTTCATCCATAGTGATCATGGGCCTCTTGGCTGCATCTCTGATCAGTCTTCTCCTTGTCTGAGCTGAAAGTTTAGAGGGACGGCCAGGTCTTGGTAGATTTGCAGTGGTCTGATACTCCTTCCATTTCAAAATGATCGCTTACACAGTACCTCTTGGGATGTTTAAAGCTTAGGAAATCTTTTTGTATCCAAATCCGGCTTTAAACTTCTCCACAACAGTATTACGGACCTGCCTGATGTTTTCCTTGGTCTTCATGATGCTCTCTGCGCTTTCAACAGAACCCTGAGACTATCACAGAGCAGGTGCATTTATACAGAGACTTGATTACACACAGGTGGATTCTATTTATCACCATCAGTCATTTAGGACAACATTGGATCATTCAGAGATCCTCGCTAAACTTCTGGAGTGAGTTTGCTGCACTGAAAGTAAAGAGGCTGAATAATTTTGCACGCACCACTTTTCAGTTTTTTATTAGTTAAAAAAGTTTCAAAAATCCAATAGATTTCGTTCCACTTCACAATTGTGTCCCACTTGCTGGTGATTCTTCACAAAAAATAAAAACTTTATATCTTTATGTTTGAAGCCTGAAAGTTCAAGGGGGCCGAATACTTTCACAAGGCACTGTATTTATGTCTCTAGTGGGCGTGCCATGCAAATGATATCCTGCCTTTGAACCATTTATGCGATTTACGTTCAGCTCAACATTACACCAGAAGGTTGTGTTCATTAACAGCAACAGTAATTGTTTTAATTATTTGAGATGGGACTATTCAGAGTTTTGAGTTACTTCGCTCTAGCAATGTTCATTCAATGTTAGTATTATCAATTATTTTATATTTTAAACAAAACAACTTATTTCTATCTTTTTTATATACTTTAACACCAATCTTTGAGTATTCTTTTTCAGATTCCTGCAGTCAGACACTAATCGAGTCTGATTCAGTGATCATCAAACCTGATCAGTCTCATAAACTGACCTGCACAGCTTCTGGATTTAATTTTGGTGGCTACTGGATGGCTTGGATCAGACAGGCACCTGGAAAAGGGCTGGAATTTGTTGCAGCAACCTATGATACCAGTAACATATACTACTCCAGTGCAGTTAAAGGCCGCTTCACCATCTCCAGAGACAACAGTAAGAAGCAGGTGTATCTGCAGATGAACAGTGTGAGGACAGAAGACACTGCAGTGTATTACTGCGCCCGTGAACCACAGTGATACTTCTCCTTAGACATCAATACAAAAACACATGCATGCTATAGTCACATGACAAGCTCACATTTTCATAAACAGTGTATTCATGGAGGTCAAAGAACCTAAACTTTTTGATTGTCCACTGTATGACTGACGTTACCACTTCCTGACGTTTACTGCATGTGGCTTGTTGTGAATGTTTTCTGGACGTTTATACTGCTGAAGTCAGTTCTTATATATAAAACACAATGCACATTACTTAAGCCTAATTTTGAATTCTTTGACTTTTGTCTGTGCTTCCAAGAGCCTTTGCAATGACCTCCTTCTAATATAAAAGTTCTCTGTACATGCTGTTTTAAACACATTGATATTTCACTGTGTGACAGAGTGAGAACTATGGAAGCAGTTATTCACAGAGATAGAAAACAGAGATCAATGCCATAACAGACACACACTTCTGGGTTTATAAAAGAAAATAAAAATACTCCCAATACATTATGCTCAAATAAGCAAGTATCTTTGGATTTAAGTTAAATAATTTAGTATGAGACAAGTGTGTGTTTATTTAGGCATCTAGTTATTTGGGCACCTAGTCCATGTGGAATGAGGTTAAGATTCATTTACAGAACTAAATTTAACTTACATATTCAGTCTTTAATATATAAATCAACTTTTTTTTTTTTTTTTACATCAGCAAAGAACATTTCCATTGTGATTATTAAAACCTGTAAGAGACAGAAATTAACAGGCTGTTTTGAATGGACCACCATAACAATATACACATGCATATGCAAAATTTCACCACATCCAAACTACATATAGAGAAATATCAGCCTCGGTCACTATGAGATCTGGAGAATTTAACACTGCATTTTGTTCAACGATGTTCCTTCCATTTCTGTACTAACAGTTTCATCCAGTGACTTTCATTTCAATAATTAACTCAGAGCTGCTACTGTAGCAAATTATTACAGTTATAACCTACTGTACATACATTTCTAACTGAAATTGTGACATCTCTTTTTTCAGATGTGGGATGTGCAGTAGAACTCACTCAGGTCAGTACAGTGTTGTTAAAGCCAGGAGATTCTTTAGCACTCAGCTGTAAAGTATCTGGTTACTCTGTTACTGATAACAGCTACACCACAGCTTGGATTCAACAACCTACAGGAAAAACTCTGGAGTGGATAAACCACATTTGGGGTGGTGGAGATAATTATCATAAAGATTCTCCAAAAAAGCCAGTTCAGTATTTCTAAAGACAGCTCCAGCAGCACGGTGACTCTGAGAGGACAGAATCTGCAGACAGAAGACACAGCTGTGTATTAATGCGCCCTCTACACACACTGATGCTTCTACTTAGGGATCAATACAAAAACATGTTCATGATATAGACACACACTGAGCTCATATTTTCATATTTTCATTTTACATCAGTGTATTAGATCTAAAGAACACTGATGTCACAACTTGTGACGGAGCGGATGAATGAAGGGGGTAAGCGCACTTAAGAACGAGTGTAGTTTATTTACAAGAGGCAGGCAGACAAATCCAAAACGTAATCCAAAGGCGTAGTCAGAAAACAAGCGAAGGTCAAGCGAACGGCAAACAGGCATAAACTTGGGGCAAGGCAGATATCAACAACGTGGCACGGAAAACAGGGTCGAGAAACAAACATAAGCATAAACATGAACGTGAGCTATGACAATGATCTGGGAGCGGATAACCCAGCGTGAACTATAACTAACATGGAACTATGTTTAATTAACCGCGCCGTGTGTAGTACGGCGCATAGTATATAAACCGGCATGAATTAACTTAAATAGATTTCAGCTGGGAGTAATTCAGACACACGTGGGGATAACAACCTATGACAGACACGGGGCGGGGTCATGATTAACAGAAACAAAAACAAAGAGCACATGTTCAAATGTCACAACACGCATGCGCAACCGCGCGAGAGCATGCTGCTTCAAGGGGGAACCGTGACAATTGAGACTAATACTGAACTGTATAAATTTCCTCTATGCTTAGAAGAATAAGCAACATTTCCTGAAATCTCACCTCTGTAAAATAAGGAGACTGATGGCTGTTTCCAAATTTTAACAAGTTTCAACATATCAGCAATTTTATACATTTAAAAAAATGTTTATGTGAAACGTCCACCATACAAGTCATGTGTAAGTTGTTATTATAGAATGATAAACTATTACAATAAGCTAATTAATATAAACCTGTGATTTCTTCAAGTGCCAGATCTGCTGTTACAGAAAATTAATCAACATCTTCTGACTAATTAGAGTAGAGAATTCTTCAGCACTGTGGTATAAGTGTATTTACTATCTTTAAAATATGTTTAGGAAGCTTCTTTATTTTGGCTTTAATTGACATTAGAGAAGCACACTTCACAGAGAGTGAAGAAGAAAGTTTTTATTAACAGTAACAGCAAGAACATTTAAACCTTTTGCTTTAAAATTGTTTATTTTCACTCTGGATATTTTGAAAACCGGACTTTTTTGTCTCTAGAGGGCAGTCTGTGCAAACTCAACCATCTCAGTCTGTTGCTATCTGCACATTACTCCAATCTCTTTCTTCACATTCTGCTACGACTGCATCCAGCATTATGACTCTCAGATTAAACAGAATTACACGTAGCATATTAGCAACTTGTGTTGTGTTGATCATTATTTAAGGCTCTTTGTTATGGAGAACCTGATTTCATGGAAAATTCATAAGGATTTATATGATAAAGAGTCTTTTTTGATCACTTATACATTACAGCACAGCAAAATTCTTTTCTTTGTATACCCCAGCATAACAGGAATATGGGGTCAGAGCATAAGGTCAGCCATGATACAGTGCCCCTGTAATTCTATACCAATAAACCCCTGCTTAAGCTTTTCATTTGAAATGTGAATTTGTTTGATGTTACAGTGTATAAACACAAACTTTTTTTTTTCATTCAGAGACATTCTTCTTAAAATGGTTTAAGGGGTCATTGGATAATTAAGGTTTCTCAGCTTGTAAAAATGGTACTAGTTGGAACCCTTTCTGATGGTGAAACATACTGTTGTAGGGTTCGACAGAGAACTTTATAATCATCCACTCATCTATACACTGAGTAGCCTGTGGTTGTGGATTTAATACATTCATAGTACTGTTTACCATTAACAGTCAAAATTCCTTTTTTAAATTCTCAGCCTTTTCTTTTATTATCTCTGGCTGGTGCTTAAAGGTGAAGACAAACATGAAAGTAATTTTAATTATACTCAAAAGAACAACCATATCTGCAGAACTCCATCAATCAAGCCTGAATGGTAGAGTGGCCAGATGGAAGCCACTCCTCAGTAAAAGGCACATGACAGCCTGCCTGGAGTTTGCCAAAAGGCACCTGAAGGACTTTCAGACCAAAGATTGAACAAAGATTGAACTCTTTGGCCTGAATGGCTAGCATCGTGTCTGGAGGAATCCAGGCACCACTCATCACCTGGCCAATATCATCCCTACAGTGAAGCATGGTGGTTGAAGCATCATGCTGTAGGGATGTTTTTTCAGCTGCAAGAACTTGGAGACTAGCCAGGATCTAGGGGGAAATTAATGCAGTAATGCAGTAATGAGACATCCCTGACGAAAACCTGCTCCAGAGCGCTCTCGACCTCAGACTGGGGCGAAGGTTCATCTTCAAACAGGACAACGACCCTAAGCAAACAGCCAAGATAACAAAAGAGTGGCTACAGGACAACTCTGTGAATGTCCTTGAGTGGCCCAGCCAGAGCCCAGACTTGAACCCGATTGAACATCTCTGGAGAGATCTGAAAATGGCTGTGCACCAATGCTCTCCATCCAACCTGATGGAGCTTGAGAGGTCCTGCAAAGAAGAATAGGAGAACCTGCCTAAAAATAGGTGTGCCAAGCTTGTAGCATCATACTCAAAAAGACTTGAGGCTGGTGCCAAAGGTGCTTCAACAAAGAATTGAGCAAAGGCTCTGAATACTTATGTACTTTTTATGTTTTTTATTTGTATTAGATTTGTAAAGATTTCAAACAAAGGTCTTTCACATTGTCATTATGGGGAGTTGCTTGTAGAATTTTGAGAAAAATAATTAATTGAATTCATTTTGGAATAAGGATGTAACATAACAAAATGTGGAAAAATAATACTTTCCGGATGCACAGTATATTGTAGGAGGAAAAGACCCAAGTTAGACTGTTAGAAAATATCACAGTCAAGTCCAAATAAAAATAAAAGAATTAAAACACACACACAAACACACCTTTTTCTCTCACATCCACCCACTCCTACAAAGTGAATTTCCCTCTCTCTGTCTCTCTCTCTCTCTCTCTCTCTCTCTCTCTCTCTCACACACACACACACACACACACACATAGTATGAATGCTAACTGATCCCTAACCCGAATTCTCTTTATTATTGATATATAAATAACAGAATTGGTAAACAGCTTTCTGTCATGAAAAATATTTGTTCCATTAAAAAGCCACATGTTCTTCATAAGATGAATCTCATCCCCATTTTTAAAATACATTTTAAATACTAAAATGTATTTAAAACTGTGTTAATGTGAGACATTGAACACTCAGATTATATATTAGTGTCAAATTCCCAAAGAAGACCAAAGTCTGTGCTTTTTGAGTACATACACTACATACATCAAGATTGAAAATGAAAATGAATCATTGAATGAAGCTTTAACTTTTACTTTTTCAGTATGGATCAAATCAGGATGGAGCGGTTTCTCTGTAACAAGCTGCATTTTTTAAATCACTTTATGGTTGTTAACTGTGACTCTGCTTCATCCCACCACATTGTCATTCCTTAATTCCCTGTAACAGCACCCCAGCTGTGTTTTATTCCTTACTTAATGTAATGTGCTCCAATGGATCAACAACATCACACCACCCTGAGGCTGAGTAAACCCAACAAGAAAACAATATTCAGTTAATGTGCATAGACACGGGCATACAGTGTCTTAGGGGTTAACAACCTCTAGGGTCCTGGGTTTGATTCATGCCGCTGCCTTGTGTCGGGAGCTTGCATATTCTCCCCGCACTGCAGGGTCTTCCAACAGGTACTCTGGTTTCCTCCAAAGACAGGCATGTTAGGCTGATTGTCATGTCTAAAGTGTCCATAGAGTATGAACAGGTGTGTGAATGTTTATGTGATTGTGCCCTGCAATGGACTGACTACCCATCCAGGGTGTACCCTGCCTTGTGCCCAATGCTCCCCAGGATAGGCTCCAGGTTCTCCGCAACCCTGTAGAATAAGCAACACACAAAATTAATGGGTGGAAGGATGTGTATAGACACATTTATGCATTAAGGGAAAATGAAAATAAATAGTCACATACGTTAATAATGTATATTAATGTAGGATTGCATAAAATTTACACAAAGATAAGGAGTGTCTCTATGCAAATGTCCTTCCCTGTTATATATTTAAGAAATGAAGACCAAGATCTTTTACTCATTCTTCTTCAACACACACCATTTTTATTTTACGGCATTAAAATGACCTTTTCCTTAACAGGTGTTCACTGTGTTGAGCTGATCCAGCCTGGATCCACAGTATTAACCCCTGGTGAGTCAATGACTGACCTGCAAAGTGTCTGGATATTCACTAATTGATAGCAACTACTGTACAGCCTGGATACGACAACCTGCATGAAAAGCTCTGGAATGGATCGGACATATATGTGGTAGCGGTAGCACTTACTACAATGAGAAACTGAAAAGCAGGTTTTGTGTTTCCAGAGACACGTCCAGCAGCCCAGTAACATTAACATGACAGAATATGCAGACTGAATACACAGCTGTGTATTACTGCGCTTGTTACCCACGGTGAGACAGATCAATAACATCCCTGATCAAAAACACGTCATACAAAGGCCTATTAGTCCCCAAGTGCAACACATCTATCTAAGTCTAACAATCCATCAGTCCATCCATCCACCCATCCATCTTCTACCGCTTACTCCTTTTCAGAGTCACGAGGGAACCTGGAGCCTATCCCATGGAGCATCGAGTAGAAGGCGGGGGACACCCTGGACAGGGTGCCAGAGCATCGCAGGGCACAATCACATACACACTCACACACCCATTCATACACTATGGACACTTTGGCCACGCCAATCATTGTTAAATAACAGCATGTTTTCTAATCTGTTTATTATTAGTATTAGATTATGTGGAGAGCCCTTCTTACAAGTCTCTGCATTGTCCCTTAACTAAATGAAAAATAAAATTGACAAAGTTCACTTTATCATTGTGGAAGCCTGGAAACAAGGAACAAGGACCTGGAAACGAGAATGAGGATAAATGTGAAAGAATTAATGATTTGATTTTATTGGTTTTTACTTTGTGTAGTGGGGTGTGTATCGTGGTCAAAATGTCACCCTTATTAACTATGTGGCCAATGGGCTCTCTCCCTACCACAGTATATAAATGGTCGTTAAGGCTTCTCAGAATGTGTCATGGTCGAAACCCGCCCCTTCCTTTTCGTTGCTGGACTACAGAGTTTTTAGCTTTGTCGCTTAGCTGTGTGATGCTAGTGTTGTCTATTTAACATGAGCTTTATTTGTTTAGTGTGACGTTGGGCTACTGAGACTGTGTAAGGGTGTGATGTGCTGCTCATAATCAGATGCGCTGTGCTGTTAAGGCTCCCGGCTGTGTAGCATGGTAATTTAACTTAGCTCCGGTCGAAGAGCCAGCTGTTGTCATTACAACTATTAAAAACGCTATCATGACTTTCGTATGTACCATCGTGAGTATCATGTCATCAGATCACGGTAGGTAAATTTAGTTCTGTTATTTGAGCTAAACTATCTTGCATGCTTTCCAAATTGAGGTTGTAACACCTGTCTGCTCTTAGGGTCCTTGATTCTGCATGCGTTAAGGCGGGCTGAGTGAGATGTGGTCATTTCGGAATAGCGCCTCCCATTCACTCACGGAGCCATGTTGCTGTTTGGTTTTGCTGCTTTGGGGCTGCTTTTTGTTACTTCATGTTTTGATTTTGTTTTTTGTTTCGTATTAGTTACGGTCGCTGAGATTAGTTTTCTTTAACTCAACGGTATTGTAACTGTTTTTGTAAGTTTTACTGATATTGCTGTGTGGTAGTAATGATTTTGGTCAGCTTTGGTAAACTTGCTACTTGTAATCAGTTTGAGTGTGAGTTGTGTGTTAATGTTTTGTGTTCTTTTGTTTGTCTGTTTTGAGCAGATTGTAATTGATTTGGTGTCTTTTTGTTTTTTCTCCTTGTAGGAGCTGAGTGCTTCCTCAGGCTGGGGGAAGGTCCTTTTCTGCACCTTGGGCTGTACTTAATGATTCTAATTAATGGGGTGCTTTTCCTTTTTGTAAAGCTGGTGCTTCCGTACCAGCCTGCCCTTCATACAGGAAGCCTCAGTCCTCTTAGGGTCATTTGTTAAATCCTATTGTGACTGTTTTATATTGTGTTGGTGGTTTCCCTTTTATAATTCTTTGCCTTTTTTTTACCCTTAAAATAAAATATTTTGTATGGGAACCCATGCAATAAAATGTTTTGTATGGGAACCCATGCCTCTTGTCTGTTTTAAGTGGAACGTACTTGTGTGTCCTTATTTGGGTTATTTCTTTTATTAGGGATGGCGTAGTTGGTCTTAATCGAGCTAAATGAGCCACATTGCTACATTTGCATTACAGCACTGCTGAATTCTCAAATCTGATTGGCCAGAAGTGTTGATTAATTTTCTATAACAGCTGTGACAGTAGTTCCAGCTAGAAGGCAAATCACAAATTTTTATTAATGCACTTATTCTGATAACCTCTTGCACAGAGGTGTGTGGTGGAAGCAGGGTTGGGAGGGCTACTTTAAGCATGTATCCTGTTAGTTACAAATCACTTCATAAAAAATTTAATCAGTAACATAATCCAAGTATCACAATATAAACATAATAAAAGTAATGTAATAAGATTACTTTTGGACTCCACATAATCCAATTTCAAAAAGTGTAATTTTTGTGTTTAAACTTTATTCAGATTTTTTTTTAAAGTAGTCTTCAATATCATAGCTTTTTAAGGGTCAGAGATAAAGCAGTAACTTTAAGTGTTCCATTAAAAAGTCACACATCCTCAACACCAAGAAGCTCCTCCCTATTTTTCCCAGACTTTCACCTCCCATCACTGCATTGTCATGAGACACATTCAGTATCGTTCATTATCTGATGCATTTCTGGATTTTCTTTTTTTATATCAGATGCTTTCACTATTTGCCAATTTTATGATTATATCTGTTTTTTCGTATCTACATTAACTCAGGATATGTACCATTTTCCAAAGCAAAATAAATATACAACCTCCTTTACCACTCTGTCATCAGCAGGATGATCAGAAATCTCTGCTGGATTTGAGTTTAACAGTAACACAGAAGATGAACATGATGTGTTGAAAGTTTAATTATTGTTCCTCTCTGTTACATTATCATGACTCACACATTTATTCCATCATGACGTCATGATGCAAATCCAGAGTGCTGTGTCCATACAGTATTTATGTGCAGTTGAGCTGAATGGAGAAGTCGAGTCTCATCACTCATCATGAAGATCCCACTCTCCTCCTTCCTGCTATTAATCAGCCTCATCAGTGAGTTCTCATACTGAATCTCAATTATATTTTACATAGTATTTTTTAATACACTAATGTTTCTTTTATGTGGCAGGTATTCAGTGTCAAAGTCTGGAGTCTATTCCCACTGGTGCAGTGGTGGGAAAACCTGGAGGCTTTCGTGTAAAGTATCTGGGTTTAACTTTGGTAGCTATGGCATGCACTAAAAAAAAAGCACTAGAATGGATTTGGGCTATCTGCTAAGATGGCAGTAAAATTATATATGCCAAACACATTGAGGGGCGTTTGGAAATTACCAAAGACAACTCCAAAAACATGGTGTAGCTGCAGCTGACTGGTTTGAGTGCACAGTACTCAAATGTATTATGTATGATGTATTATTGTGTATGAGACTCAAACTGACACAACAGACTCCAGACCTATACAAAAACTTGTGCTGTACACAAGCACTCAGTGCTCCTCAAGATTTTTCTGATTAATAATAATCCCATGGAATTAATTATGACATGGACACATTACAGCATTTAATCATGGATTATGATCATTTGGAAATGAAAGGACAAAGTGTAAATACATTGTAAGCAAGTGTTTTGTGGACATTTAGACAAATGGGAGCACAGCGAGACTTGAGGCAAATAAGGTCACGGGCAAACCTGGAGCCTATCCCTGGGAACATTGGGCACAAGGCACACGCTGGAATCCATCGCAGGGCACAATCACATACACTACGGACACTTTGGACACTAATTATTATTTCCTCACTCTAATTTTATTATTTTATAATATTATTTATCACTAATTAAGATCTGTATATTGACAGAATAATCTGATTATTGTTTAAAAAGAGGGACATGCATGTGTATGCCTACTTACATATTACTGTCTCCCATGTACATTTATAAATGAATTTAAATTGAAGTTGTTGTAAAGTAGCTGCTGCTATTTTTGACAAAAGCTGCAGGAACACTACAGATCGATGGTTAATTTCCTGAATTTATAAACACTGAATCTATTCAGCAGCACAGAATCTGACCAGCGATTAAATTAAATGTACATGTTTTGTACAGCATCATTACTACAAACTGCTGGAATTAAAATCATCTGTAGGGTAGCAGCTCACTTGTTTTGAAGAAGGATTCATGAAACTATTAAACCTATTAGTTGAAGGGTTTTTATGCAAATTCATACTGTTATAAAAATCAGCCTCTTACTTATCCAAAGCTCATTTCAGACAACTGATTCAAAAAGCTTGATTATGGGGCTGAGGGTCACTCAGTACTGCATATTTGTTAAAATGTTAACACGAGGTATCTGGCAATTATTTATGTCTTCATCATAAGAATAGCGTCACTATGTTGATGGTTATCTTTCATTGCTATGTTTTATCTTCTAGCTACTTTATCTTTTAGCTACTAAAAAGTCCATTATGTAAGTCCCTTTGTAAATTGTACAGAAACTCAAACATATTAGTGCGAGCGTCTCTCTGTAAACCTTGTAGTTGAACTGCTGTCAGAGCCACTGTTATAGAAATGTAAGTAACACCTTCTGACCACAGCACCTACTACTTCAGGGAGAAAGTTTTATATTGGTTGTTCAGATATTTAGGATTTTTGCAAAATAAAAATGTTATGGATTAATCAGTTGATCACAAAGATACATAAATTTTTTTTAATATTATTTCAGGCTAATTTTAAGATGAATTCACTGAGATTTCAGAAGATTAGAATGTCAACTAATAAATTTGTAAACCTGAGTCTTCAAGTTCATGTAGCAGTTGATGACACATTTTATGCAAATCCTCCACTCATGTCTCTTAAATTAAGGAGACCTGTGTCTGAGTGTGTGTGTGTGTGGTTAGGAAGGAGGAGAGCAACTGGGAAATTTATTTCACTTCAGTATTATACTAAACAAAGATGCTCTCCTCAGTGCTGCTGCTGTTAACAGCTACATTCTGTAAGTCTCCATGCTGTCTGAATGAGTTTAGATTTAATACCTGTTTGTGAAAATGATTTGAAGACATTTGATGATGTTCTATTATAATTATTCACAGGTGGTGTTGGCGGTGTGGAGCTCACTCAGTCAGCCTCTGTGCTCGTGAAACCTGGAGAGTCGTTCTCCATCTCTTGTAAGGTCTCAGTGTCGAGCTATTGTATTCACTGGATACGACAACCTGCTGGGAAAGCACTGGAATGGCTCGGATATCTGTGTAGCAGTGGTAGCACTAATCTCAAAGACACAATGAAGAGCAAGATCAGTTTCAACCAGGACACATCCATCAGCACAGTTTATTTAAGAGGACAAAACTTTCAGTCTGAGGACACGGCTGTGTATTACTGCGCAAGAGACACAGCACTACAAACTCACTGAAACCCTGTACAAAAACATCCCTGTTCATTTTCCTCTCTCTGCAGTAAACTTGTCCCCAGGGACGCCTGGTATAAATGAGCTAGCAGGGCTGAGACCCCTCTGTTTTTCAAAGATAAAAGTACATCAACAATGTTCTACATCAACAAAGTACAATGTTGTTTTAGCCTCCACATTCATGTATTTGTTGTCCTGAGGTGGATATACAATTAAAACATTATTAATAATATGTCAATCCATTCCAAAGCTTTTGTACAGGTTGTTTAATCTGAGCTGTGTAAAGTGGATGTTGGTATCAGTGATAGAAGCTCCACACTCAGCTCAGTACAAAACACACATCTGCAAGGAGAGAAACAATGTGTAAATATTTTTGCACCTATAGAGGGCAGTAGCTCACTTCTACTGAGGTAAAATTCATGAAACATTTAAAGGAAACATTTTCTGGAATGAGAAAAACACAAGTATTCACTCTCAATTAGGAGCAAAAGCATCTTCTAAATAACAGCAGCAATAACACACACAACAAAGATCAATTCAGACAGCTTATGTAAATATAAAAGACAACATGTAAATGTTGAATGAAAGTGATCAGTTGCCAATTAAAACATTCTGAGGCAATTTATTAATTGTTTCTAATATGTTAATTAATAATTAACAACAATCTCTAAAGTGATGGAAATGAATAAATCATAAGAACTTTGAAGGTTACTTGCATGTACACCAATTATTAAAAACAACCACTAAGCTGAACTGTAAAACTGTAAAATGTGACATCGCTCTCATCCTTGGCACATGCAAAATCAGCCAGTGGAGGTTCATATTATAGATCTGACTCTATTGGTTAAAAGGAAGTCTATGCAAATCCATCCTGTTATTATTTGCTCTAAATAAAATCATCTTGTTGCTCAGCTAAAGCTCATATCATCAAACTGAATTACAGAACTTCCATCACAGAGTTTGATTATGGGGCTAAGCGTCATTCAGCAGTGCATTTTATACTCATGTTAACACGAGGTATCTGACACTTCTTTATATGTTTACCAATGAGTGTATGATTTAATGCATTAATGATTAATTTTGATTGTTATATTTGGCAGGTTTTTTCAGTGCTGAGATCAGACTGGACCAGTCTCTTGCTGTGGTAAAGAGACCTGGAGAAACTGTGAAGATCTCGTGTAAAATTAATGGATATTCAATGACAAGCTACAACATACACTGGATCCGACAGAAACCAGGGAAAGCTCTGGAATGGATTGGCTGGATGAGTACAGGCAATAATAAAGCAACATATGCAGAGTCTGTGAAAAACCAGCTAATTTTCACAGAGGACGTCTCAGCAAGCACACAGTACTTAGAGGCCAAGAGTCTGAGGACAGAGGACACTGCAGTTTATTACTGCGCCCGAAGAGCCACAGTGACTGGAGCTGAGGAAACAGCTGTACTAAAACCACACAGTTTTTCACACAGCATTTTATTGAACAAGTTATTAATCTTGTCATTTATGCAAATGATGAATATAATCGCCTTTTACTGTGTTTAATAAACTGCTCAGTTACATTCATCCGCACTGTAACGAATGCAGAGACAGATGCACTTGCAGATTCAGAGTTTAATAGGAGTTCAAACCAACCACAAACGTCACTAAGCATAGGGCACGGGCGCACATAAAATGACGACCTGAAAGAAACAAAGCCAGACACCGAGTGCTGTACAAACAGTGACTTAAATACACAGGTGCTCGTTAATTGGGATGAGACGCGGGTGTGGCTGGTCACGTGACCGTGATGCAGTGGCTGGTGGGAATTGAAATCCCTAGATCCTCATGGAGTTTCATAACACCAATATTATAAATACTTCAACCTAGACACTTAGAAAATAATTTAACAAAAACTAATTTAAAAAAATTACCCAGTTCATAGTTATTAAGCATACATTATATATCTTTTTAGCGGTTTTAAATGAAATGAAATCTGAATCTCTAGTTAAACTTCTACTTTTTTCTCAGGACCGGATGGTTATTCAAACGATTTGTTGTTCAAACGAAAAAGTTGTCAAGGCAACTCTCCCCTTTGTTATTGTCAGTTTTCAAGGAGTCGTTCCCTTTGAGGGCCCTGCCATCTACTATGCGTGAAGCAGTTATCTCCTTACTCCTTAGGAAAGACAAAAGCCCCCTTGACCTCTTGCCAGCCAGTTTCTTTACTAAATAGCAATGTTAAAATCCTTGCTAAAACTCTGGCACATTGCTTGGAAGGGAGTTCTTCCATCCATTATATCCCAGGACCAAACAAGTTTTATTAGGAATCGATACTCTTTCAACATCAGACACCTTTTCAATATCCTCTATAGCCCCTCCCCACCTGGCACCCCAGAAGTGGTGCTTTCACTTGACGTTGAAAAAGCATTTGACCGGGTGGAGTGCGATGGAGAGGTTTGGGTTTGGTCCCAGGTTCATATCATGGATCAAACTTCTGTATGCTGCTCGCACTAATAACAATTTGTCCACCTACTTCGAGCTCCAGCGGGGTACAGGGATGTCCTCTATCACCACTGCTATTTGCAATGGATCCACTTGCTGTGGCGAAAAGACAGAATGCTGACATTAGGGGGATCGATCGTGCAGGGATAGAGTATAAATGTCCTTTTGCACTCTCCCGGCCAGGAGATTAATATTGTTTAGATGGAAGGCTCCTGCTCCACCAGTGTATGGTCATTGGGTCAGGGAAGTCACGTCTCACCTTAAGTTGGAGAAGATTATGTACTTCAGAGGGAAACTGGGAAATTTTTCAGAATCTGGCAACCTTTTCTGTTCTTTGTCAGAGACATGGATGCTGACAGTATTGTTATGTGATCATTGTCCATAATTTTGCTTCTTTTGCTCTCTTCTATGGTGGTCTGGGTTTATAAAATGTTCTCTGTCTGTCTGCTTGGTGTTGTATGTTTAATTTGAAAAACGTTAATAAAGAAACCTTGATTAAAAAAAAACTTCTACTTTGACACTTTTGAAAGCAGTATTAAATTTTCATATAACTGAATTCACATTGTATAAAAACTACTTAATTTATTATTATTATTTTTAAAAATATTTATAAATAATTTATGAAACTATTTAACTGGTGAGGCTAATTAGGAAACGACTATTTATAACTGTAACAATGTAATTGATGACAAATACTTTGGGTGGTAACAGGAAATCTGTTTTAATTCATTGTTGATTATTTTCCTCCCAAAGTGTTTTATTCCTTACTGAATCTTTCACTGAGCTCCTCCATGTCACAAAACAAGACTAGGATAGGAAGTAAACGCAGGAGGGAAGTCTTTATTTAAACTTAAATTAAAGACTTGAAAGCGAAAACCTATCCCTCAACACAGGATGAGACATTAAGTACCAAACTTAGAACAAGACTGTGCCTAGAAACACTAGCTTAACTCAGGTACAACATATTCATTTAACTTAAGCAAGAATACTCATCAAAACAAAGACACTCAACTCAAGCATGGCATGAATACTCAATGGATAGGCATAAACACTCTACTATGGCATAAACACTCTTAACTATGGCATGATGAAACACTCATGACATGAACCCACAACTTGCATTGCTTGGTGTTGTTTTGCTGCAACCCTCAAGCTTTGTTTCTCTTAGTCCAGTCCCGATTCGTGTGGGTTGATTCCGTTTCTTCCCCGTTAAGTTCAGAAGACGGTTAGGTCAAAACCAGGTTAAATTCAGGTTACTGCCAGATTAATGCCGCGCAACGTGCACAGCAACAAGAGGGGTTTAAATACCTAGTCACAAGCAATGTTCCCTCTAAACTGCGCGCCTGCGCAATCGCACACTGCTCGCACATTCTCAGCGCACAAGAAAATCAATGCAGCGCATAAAATAAAATTCACCATAAACGTATTAATTAATATCTAATTTAGACCTAATCTTAGACCCCTTATCATCGAAACGAACAGTTAGTGCCAGCGATACATCCACTCACCAAGCTAAAGTAAAAAAGAAATGCGGTTCTTTTAGGATGGAATGGCTGTCGGAGTATTTGCAAATAGAAGAACAAGCGGTGAAACTGGGTGAGATTTTTTCTTTTTCGAATGAGAAAGGTCTACTCTGCAAAACATGCAGCGAAGCCAAAGTAGCAAGTGAGCTTTCGGCGGGAAAAAGGTGGACTCAATATGCTGAATTCAAGTACACTATGAAGCAAAAACTTAAACAGGGGTCAATCAGCACATTCTCAGATATGGTTGCTGCAGCACTTAGATGTGAGGAGTTAAAGGAGATCTCACAGCTTGTGGATATTTGTGCTACATATCAAGCTTCCAGTGCAGATTGTGAAAAAGGATTTCGTTTAATGAATCATATCAAAACAGCATCCAGAAATCGTCTTGAAGTGGCACATTTGGACCAGCTGATGTGCATAAAGTCAAAGCAAGAAGCAGACGAAGCCATCAACCTGGACAAAGTGTACAACCATTGGAGAAGTGAGAAACACAGAGGTGAAAAATAAGGTAAAATTAAGGTCAAATTTGTGCATATTCTAATGACATTTATTAAGATTTTTTATTTATGGATATTAATCATTAAATGCTGTCACTACTAGATAATTTATGGGTAGTAGTAGTAGTAATGGGTAGTAAAAAAACTGTGTAATTAGATCTTTTACAGACAAAGAGTTACACTGTATCACAAGCTACAGCACATGTCATTGAGCAAAATGTGAATGTTTTAATGTAAACAAAATATTATGTCTGAAATGTGTATATGTCTCATTTCTTCCAGAACAGGACCCTCAGCCAGGCCACAACTGGACCACACTCAGGCCAAAGCAGGACTCTTCCAATGGCCAAAGCAGGACTCTCACATATAACACACTACACATCTCATGAACAACAAGATTTTTGTCTTTTTCATTTTAGGTGGACCAAATCGCCTATATTAAAAGTAAACTAATGAAAATTGCTGCTGTAATTTGATTCTTTTAATCAGCCATGTAACTATGATCCAAGGTTTTGAACAGGTGTGATACTGGTGTGTGACCACAGCGTGCACATTTGATGTTGCTCACAGTGGTCCTCAGTGTGCTCAGGGAGCTTGTGTGTATGCCCAGACACATGAAAAATTAGAGGGAACATTGGTCACAAGTCTCTTAATTGCAGACAGCTGGCAACACTTGACGCAGTGGTAGCGTCCATGCGCATGTCCAACACGTGCACGTGCACACTCTGTATCCGCTCATGCACAATGTTGCCTCAGCGCCCGTGCCTCAGCGCAATCGTGACACTCCGCTTCTGTTGAATTGTATATAATGCAGCAAGTGGCCATGTCTTTTAGCAGAAATGTTCAACAGCAGTTTATTTTCAATTGAGGTCAAAGTTACTGTTATTTTACATTGAAGGGGCAGTCTGTTTAAACTAAACCGTCTATGCATAACATTCCTATTAATTTGTAGTGTATACAGTAACTTTTTTGGTGTCTTTAGTCAGCTACATTTAGTAAAACTGACCTTATAATCATCCACTCATCTATACACTGAGCAGCCTGTGGTTGTGGATTTAATACATCCATAGTGGTCATGGACACTCCCTATTCAAATAGAGTCAGCTATAAACAGCATGTTCATGGCTGTTCAGGTTTCCAGTGAGCTCTGTGATAGATAACACTCCCATACACTTTAAATCATCTGGGTGAAGCAGAACTCAGAGAAGGATGATGATTTTAGGAAATTGCATTTTATGTGTTCTCATTTCATGTAAGTTTCAGACTTTTTCATGTTTTGATTACTAGGAAAATTAACCATTCTGTCCCAATAAGCATTATAACCGAACATTACCTAGTTATACTCTTCTCTTCCAGATTCTTATGGACAGTCCCTGACCTCCTCTGCTTCTGTGGTGAAGAGACCTGGAGAGTCAGTGACTCTGTCCTGTACTGTCTCCGGATTCTCAGTGGGCAGCAACTACATGCACTGGATCCGCCAGAAACCAGGACAAGGACTGGTGTGGATCGGGCGCATTGACACTGGCACTGGCACTATATTCGCTCAGTCTCTACAGGGCCAGTTCTCCATCACTAAAGACACCAATAAAAACATGCTGTACCTAGAAGTGAAGAGTCTGAAAGCTGAAGACACGGCTGTTTATTACTGTGCACGAGACTCACACTGACACAACAGACTCCAGAGCTATACAAAAACTTACACAAGCACGTCCTCATGAGCTGTAAATATTCCCTCAGCAGGAAACTGAACCCCAGAGACATTTATTATAAACAACATCCATTCATTTTAGTGCTCAGTTTTATTTCTCCTTTTGTCTTACTCCATTAACAGTCAAAATTCCTCTGTAAAATTCTCAGTTTTTTCTTTTTATTATCTCTGGCAGGTGCTTAAAGCTGAAGACAAACATGAAAGCAACAATAAGTACACACCAAGACATTAAATGATAAAACATTCAATTGCATTACATTTAATTTCTTGATTAAAACATAATTCATAAGAAAACTTTTTGCTAATTTATTTATTTCTTCATATGCAACACTGAAACTATTTTGATTAAATTTTATGAATTTATTTCTTTGCTTTTTTTTTTATACATGCCATATTTCAGTCTCAGTTAAAATGAAGTGTGTTTAATAGCTTCTGTGTGTTTTACTGCTCTCCTCTTCTCAGATGTGCATGGCATCAGTCTGACCTCGTCTCCTGCTGAGGTTAAACCTCCTGGAGCCTCAGTGAAGTTGTCCTGTCAGATTTCTGGCTATGACCTCACTAGCTACAGCACAAGCTGGATCAGACAGCCTCCAGGAAAAGGCTTGGAGTGGATCGGGAACATATGATGTAATGGAGGCATAGCCTCTGGAACTTCCTTTAAAACTCGCTTCAGCATCTCCAGAGACACAAGAAACAATGTGCTTTACTTAGATATCACCAGCCTGGTGCCAGAAGACACGGCTGTTTATTATTGTGCAAAGACACACAGCTGTACATCTTGGTGAGAATACTGTACAAAAATGAAACCTCAAATATGTGTGAAGTTTATTTTGAGTTAACTTAAAAGGTACAATTTAAGGAAGACCATCACATCCTACATACATAAAGAAATATTAAATATGAATGGATGGATAGAAAAATCTTCTCTAATAATATGTAGCTTTTTCACAATCAATCCAATTTACCTAAATGTTTGACTTGCACTGTATATATTCATATTTAGTATATTTATACATCTGCACCCACATTAGAAATTATGAACATCATGCTTTAAATCCTCTGAGAGGCGCTCTTTCTATACTAACACAAGATCTTTCCAACATGTCGAGATTAAAAGGACTGAGAGAGGACTGATGTCCTCCTGGAATTTCCATCAAAGTCATAAAATGTATTTACAACATTGAATAAAAACTAAGACATTGCAGATCTGTTATATCCGTGTCTTAATAAACAACTCAGCATAATCCACACTGTTTGATAAATTAGTAAGTAATTGGTAGTAGTTGTTATATTTTGTGAATGTGTACCTGTTTTTACATTTTCAGGAAATGTAGTATGACTTTTGTTCTATTGCACCTTTGCAACACCTAAACACTATTATGCAAATCAAATGGTTTAGAGGACTGATATATTTGCATTGTGGGGGAAAGAACTTAGTTTGTTAGAAAATATCACAGTCAAGTCCAAACAAGAAATACAAACAAAGTGGGCAGGAGAGGGGGAAAAAAAAAACAGTTCCCCACACACACCATGTGAAGTGGACTTATTGTTACCACCCTGAATTTATCATCATGTTTTTAAGTAACAGCACACCCCAAAGTGTTTTATTTCTTTCTTAACACAGTAATTTGCGAAGCAAAGCTAACTTTTTTGTTTATTTTTGTAACAATGCTTTTATACATTTAATCCATTAATAGCTACAATTAAAATTGTGGAACCGGTGCAAAACAAGTTAGTTCCCGTCATCACTTACGTTGAAGAAGTTATAAACAGTTGTTCTGTCTCCAGATGCTCACTC
This sequence comes from Ameiurus melas, assembly GCA_012411365.1. Taxonomy (NCBI): domain Eukaryota; kingdom Metazoa; phylum Chordata; class Actinopteri; order Siluriformes; family Ictaluridae; genus Ameiurus; species Ameiurus melas. The sequence continues at coordinate 18,905,969 of CM022753.1, forward strand.
TCAAAATTAATAATAAGATAAAATGCAGCTTGTCATGTTGCTGAGAAACCACAAAGTTCAAAGTCCTCTGTTCTAAAGAGTTTTCTGTGTCGGAAATCTTACTGAAACTGGAGACTCAATCCATAAATTTACATGAACAATTACTTAAAATTCACAAGTTTCCCTTAGCAGCAGTGTTTCTTTTGGGTGGCTGTGGCTCAAATGGTAGAACGGGTTGTCCACTAATCGTAGGGTTGGCGGTTTGATTCCTGGCCCACATGACTCCACATGCCGAAGTGTCCTTGAGCAAGACACTAAACCCGATTGCAAGTTAGTTGCTCCCGATGGCAAGTTAGCTCCTTGCATGGCAGCTCTGCTACCATTGGAGTGTGTGTGAATGGCTGAATAAGACACAGTGAACAGCGCTTTGGATAAAAGCGCTATATAAGTGCGCCATTTACCATTTACTTTTAAGATCTAAAACTGTTTAAGTCCAATAAGCAAGTTTAATAAATTATTTAAATACATTTTTCTGTAACTGAGATTTTTTTGGTCTTTACATTAGCTTTAATAAATATTCAAAACAAAAAGACACAACCAATGCTATTAGTTATACCACAGCCCTGTAGAATTCCAATACTGATTATTCTGAACGGAAAATTTGATCATTCTAACATGATAATGGATCAACAACATCACACAACTCTGAAGCTGAAACAAAACAAACAAACAATCAAAAAAAGACAATAGTTGATTAATGTGTATAGATGCATGTATGCATTAAGATAACATGAAAATAAAGTCACACACACATTAATAAGGTATGTTGGTCATGATATGTGGGATTGTGTCAAATTTCCCCTAAGATAAGTAGTGTCTCTATGCAAATGTCCTTCCCTGTTATATATTTAAGCAATGGAGACCAAGAGCTTTTACTTATTCTGCTACAACACACACAATGATCTCTACATCCCTACTGCTGCTGCTGCTGCTGCTGGCAGCCGTACACTGTAAGTGTTTGTACATTTGACATAAAAATGGCTTTGGGGCACATTTTTCTTTTCTAATATTAAAATAACTTTTCTTTAACAGGTGTTCAATGTGTTGAGCTGATCCAGCCCGGATCCACAGTATTAACCCCTGCTCAGTCAATGACTCTGACCTGCAAAGTGTCTGGATATTCATTAACAAGTACCTACTGTATAGAATGTATACGACAATCCATGTACCGGGGCCATGTACCCTCAAATCTTGGGTGAGAACCTCCTTCCCTCGGCCAGGGCATTGAAAATGAAAAGTCATTACAAAGTACTAAGTCATGTTTTGCAGAGGGGTCAAACACATATTTCCCTCATTAAAATGCAAATCAATTTATAAAATTTTTGACATGCGTTTTTCTTGATTTTTTTTTTATTATTCTGTCTCTCACTGTTCAAATAAACCTACCATTAAAATTATAGACTGATCATTTCTTTGTTAGTGGGCAAATGTACAAAATCAGCAGGGGATCAAATACTTTTTTTCCCCTCACTGTATCAGTGATAGAATCTCCACTCACTCAGCTCTGTACAAAACACATATCTGCAGGAAGAGAAACAAAGTATAAATGTTTTCACACCTATAGAGGGCAGTAGCTCACTTCTACTGAGGAAAAAAGGTCAAAAGCAGAGGCATCGTCTAATTAACAGTAGCAATAACAAACCCAACATATCACTTCTGACAGCTTATGTAAATATAAAATATACATGTAAATGTAAAAAGCGTTCAGTTGCTGCATGAAGTAAAATATTACTTCTTAATATCTTACTATTAGAGTATTCTGAGGTTATATTTTTATTATATAATGTATTGTGCAAAAGTCTGAGGCACCCTATTTATTTATTTTTTTAGTACAAACTGTTTTATAGATTTTTGTTCTACATTATCGAGTCAGTACAAAATCATTTTATATTTCCAAACATTAGTTTTCCAGCATAAACTTGTTTCACAAAAATGTTTGTATGTCATTAAAGAAAGCAGTATATTATGTAAGAGACACTTTTCAGACAATAACACAATGAAGGCTGCTGGGTCTTGCTGCAAAAATAGGATGCAAGTGCGAGAGTCAAAGTCTCCAGAAGAAATGTGACTGGTTCTGCAAGATGCACAAAAAACTTACTGCTCATTTCCTTATAAAACTGCTGAAAGTGTACATTAGACTACATTTTTTTAAAGCAAGGGGTCGTCAAGCTAAATATTTACATTGTTTCTTTTATTACTGTTTATTACTGCATCCATCCACTTTCTATACTGCTAATAATATAGCGCCGCTGGGAACTTGGAGCCTATCACAGAAAGCATGGGGCACGAGGCGGGGTACAGTGTACCAATCCATCGCAGGGCACAATCACATACACACACCCATTCATACACTAAGGACACTTTGGACATGCCAATCAGCCTACCCTGCATGTGTTCGGACTGGGGGAGGAAACCGGAGTACCCAGAGGAAACCCCCAAGAGAATAACAAGTAACTCTAAATGTTATACATTATATCATTATACCATACCATTCACAAAGATTTAACAACAGTGATGATTTGTAACCTGCATTATTTCTGAAACTACGTTCAGTATGTAGTGGATAATCTGGATTAGACACACAACTGAAAAATGGCAGTTTCTGAAAGGACTGGAGATTTTTGTGTTGTTCAGTGATCAGAAAACTTCATGTTCTTCTGGGTGTTACAGTGATACACAGTGATGTACTAAAAGGGCATGATATCTAATGAGTAAAGCGCAGTTATGGACTTGACAACATGAAACACAGCTGGAGTTTTACAGTAAGCTCTTTCTCTTCATGGCTGTTTCTCTGTAAATATTTGTATGTCTCTAGTGGGCATGTCATGCAAATTAAATCCTGCATTTGAACCATTTATGTTGATATACGTTCAGCTCAAAAACATACGAGCAGTTTATTTTAATTTACAGCAACAGTATTTGTTTTAGTTCTTTGAGATTGGACTAGTGCGGTCAGGGTTTGAACTTCGGAGCGTGCTGCGTGCTTTTGCGTTTTTCACGAGGGGAAATCGAGACACCAAAATCATTTCCCTTGTGATTTATTAAAACCTGTATAAAAGAGAAATCAGCAGGCTGTTTTGAATGAATCAGCAGAACACTATACAAATGCATATGCAAACCTTCCCCACTTCCAACTGCATATAGAGAAATATCAGCTACTGTGGGCTCTCGAGAATTTAACACTGCTTTCTGTTCAACGAAGTTCCTTCCATTTTTGCTGCTGCTGGCAACGTCATCCTTTGACTTTCACATCAATAATGAACTTAGAGCTGCTACTGTAGCAAATTATTTGAGTTATAACCTACAGTAGGCCTGCATAAATTTTTGACTGAAAATGTGACATCTCTTTTTTTCAGATGTGGGATGTGCAGTAGAACTCACTCAGGTCAATTCAGTGATGTTAAAGCCAGGAGATTCTTTAACCCTCAGCTGTAAAGTATCTGGCTACTCTGTTACTGATAACAGCTACACCACAGCTTGGATTTGACAACCTGCAGGAATAACTCTGTAGAGGATGAACCACATTTGGGGTGGTGGAGATAATTATCATAAAGATTCTCTAAAAAGCAAATTCAGTTTTTCTAAAGCCAGCTCCAACAGCACGGTGTATTACTGCGCCCACTACACACACTGATGCTTATATATGACCCTGTTATATATTTAAGCAATGGAGACCAAAAGCTTTTACTTATTCTTTCAACACGCATCATGATCTGTACATCCCTACTGCTGTATATTCATTAACAAGTACCTACTGTACACACTGGATATGACAACCTGCAGGAAAAACTCTGGAGTGGATTGGACGTATATGTTATGATGAAAAGCAGGTTTCAGGTTTCCAGAGACACGTCCAGCAGCACAGTAACTTTACCTGGGCAGAACATACAGACTGAAGACACAGTTGTGTATTACTGTACAAAGTATTACTGCGCTCGTGAACCACAGTGAGACAGATCAACAACATCTCTGTACAAAAACATCCTGTACAGTAAATGATTTACATCAGAAAAAGCAGAAATAGAATGATTTATAATTTTTCTGCGTGTCGTGTCATGTTCCTCCATGAACAATGGAAAAGCCCTGATTGAACAGTGTTTATTGTGCTTTAAAACTATGTTTAATTATTTTATTTTCCAGAAAAACATAAATGAAATCTGTTAATTATATCTAAGCACATACAGTACCAGTCTTCTTAATTAATTAGATACTTAAGTACATACTTCTTAATTAATTCATTCATTATAATATTAATAATAATAATAAGAAGAAGAGGAATAATTCTGGCTGAGTGCATAAGCATCATGAACATTTTGTCAGTCAGTATCTGATTACAAACTGAGCTAATTATGCTTATATTTATTTCACTGAAATGCATAGTTATCAAAGTGTGAAATTCACTGTGAGCAAATCACATTTAGCTAGTAAAGTTTCAGTTTATCTTCAAGCAGACTGACTGTTATTCACCTCAGTGTTTGTTAAACCAACTCCTTACACATGATTTTTCCAGAAACAAATCCTAGCCCAAGATTCAAAGTAAATATAACCATGTTTAGAAATATATGTATGGTTTCATAAAATTCATGTGTCAAAGTACAACAACAATTCTGAAAATGTTGGGACAGTATGGAAAATGCTAATAAAAACAAAGAGGAGTGATTTGTAAATGTACTTTGACTTGTATTTAAATAAAAAAATGTATAAAGACAAAGTATTTTATGTTTTGCTTAATCAACTCCATAGTTTTTGAAAATAAACATTTATCTTTAAATTGATGAATATTCCAAAAAAGTTGGGACAGGGGCAATTTAGGACTAATAGCGATGTGACAAGTTAAAATAAGAAGGTGAAGTGAAACAAGTCTAATCATAAGCCTCCAAAAAAGGCCTAGTCCTTCAAGACCAAGGACGAGTCGAGGCTCGCCAATCTGTCAATAGATGAGTCTGCGAATAATCCAACACTTTGAGAACAACATTTCCCAAAGAAAAATCGGTAGGATTTGGGGCATTCCACCTTCAACAGTGCACAATATAATTAAAAGATTCAAAGAATCTGGTCAAATCTCTGTGCATAAAGGGCAAGGTCGAAAACCACTTCTGAATGCATCTGATCTCCGATTCCTCAGACATTACTGTCCTACAAACCGTTATGAGTCTGTAATGGATATCCTGAATTGGGCTCAGGAATACTTTGGTAAATCTTTGTCAGTCCCGGCGACCCAACTACGGATAAACAGTTGAGGATGGATCTTTGGCAGGATGGATCCAAGTTAAGGCTTTATTATGCCAAGCAGAAGCCATACATCAACACTGTTGAGAAGCGCCGAGGACTTCTCTGGGCTTGGCCTCATCGGAGATGGACAGTATCACAGTAGAATCATGTTTTGTGGTCCGACAAGTCAACAGTTCAAATAGTTTGGGATAAAATAGCCATCATATTCTCCGGGCCAAAGAAGAAAAGGACCATCAAAACTGTTATCAACGTCAGGTCCGAAAACGTCTGTCAGCATCAGTATGGTCAATGCCCATGTCATGGGTAACTTGCACATATGTGAGGGCATCCTTAATTTCTCCATCTGGGGATTAATAAAGTATTACCTTATCTTATCCTATTAATGCAGAAAGATATTTACACATTTTGGAGCAACATATGCTGACATCCAGAGCAGGACAATTCCAAACCACATTCTGCCCAGATTACAAGAGCATGGTTGCGTAAGTAGAGAGTGTGGGTGCTAGCATGGCCTGCCTGCAGTCCTGACCTTTCTCCAATTGAGAATGTGCACCACGTTATGAAGCGCAAAATAAGGCAGCAAAGGCCCCGTACAGTTACGCAGCTGAAGAAATGCATAATGGATGAATGGCGAAAAATTGCACTTGCTAAACTTAATCATCTGGTGTCTTCAGTGTCCAAATGCTTAATAAGTGTTATTAAATGAAAAGGTTTTGTGACACAGTGGTACACATTCGACAGTCTCAACTTTTTTTGGAGTGTGTTGAAGCCATCAGATTAAAAATTAGTATTTTCAAAAATAAATAAAATTTACACAGTTAAACATAAAATAATGTGTTAATAATGTGTTTTCATTAAAGTACAGGGTGAAGTGAATTTTCAAATTACTCTTTTTTTACTGTATTTTCCAGACTGTCCCAACTTTTTCGGAATTGGGGTTGTATATTATAGTCAATGCTGCTTTAACATTTGAGCAGCATTGCAATTTTTTTTCTGTTTTTTACAGACATATTTAGAAAGCCAACCTTTGGTCTTGTAGTGTACTGTAATGTATATTTAGCCTGCACCCACATTAGAAATGTATGAACATTATACTTTTCTTTAAGCTTTAAGTCCTGTGAGGGGCGCTCTTTCTCTATTCACACAACATCTACCTAACATGTTGAGGTTTAATGGACTGAGGGTGTGATAAAAATGAGAACAAGTTCTCCTGGGATTTAAGTCATAAGCTCTATTATATCAGTGCCTCATTAAACCAGGGTGCATAATCCATACTGTTGTGGGAAAAAAGAAGTAAATAGTAAATAACTCTCTTATATTTTGGGAATTTGTACATGTTTTTACATTTCCAGGAAATGCTTCATGTAAGCTCTGCACCTTTATGAAACCCCAAAAACTGTCATGCAAATCAACCACCCTATAAAATATTAGAGGTGTTCTCAGGAGAAGTGGGTTCAAGTTCCACTCAAACCATGTTCTCTACATTTCTACTCCTGCTGTTAACAGCTGCATCTGGTAAATATGTGGAGAGTTTTGAGATAATTGTTTTTATATTTCTTTTAGAAAGAATGCACCGGATTAATTGATTAATTTGTTGTTCACAGGAATTAAATGTATTGAACTGGTTCAGCCTGCAGTCGTGGTGGTTAAACCTGGAGAATCATTTTCAGTCCCCTGTAAGATCACTGGGTATTCAGCCACCAGTTCCTGTACTAATTGGTTACAACATAAATCAGGAAAAGCACTGGAATGGATTGGCTGGTACTGCAGCTCCAGTAATACTGGCATTATAGATTCACTAAAGAACAAGATCCGTTTCTCAGCCGAGGCCTCCAGCAACACTGTGATTTTACACGGGCAAAACTTTCAGACTGAGGACACAGCTGTGTATTATTGCGCTCGTGAGACACAGTGAGACAGATCAACAAAGACCCTGTACAAAAACACTCAGTACAGAAGAATGTTAGAAGCAGAATTTTTTTTATTACTTTTTTTACTCAAAGTTTCTCACAAGTGTGTGACGACAACTAGTTTACAGTCAGCTGATTTGATGAGATTATAGAGTTTATTTTTAAACTACAATTAGAGTGTCCTGCAGTCCACTGGATTCGGTTTCTACATCATTGTATGAAATGATAAATTGGTATATAGTTAAATTGGTAATTTGCATGTTTTTTTTAATAGTAGGTGTTTGTTCAAGCAATTATGGTATTATTATTAAAATTCTTCTTCTTCTTCTTATTATTATTATTATTATTATTATTAATTGTCACCTTACGTAGACTGGAGGCGGATGCAGTTACAGATCAAAGTCACCGTTCCATCTGCTGGCCGTATCGTAACATTGTGGTGGTGACTCTAATAAATCTCTAATAAATACTAAAAACCAAAAGGACACAACCATTAATATCAGTTATAACACAGCGCTGTAGAATTTTCAATACTGATTAATGGTTAGTGCAAATCACAGGTTTATATTAATGCTCTCATTCCTAACATTGTAATGGATCAACAGCATCACACCACCCTGAGGCTGAAACAAACCAGTTTAAAATAGTGAAATACACAGTCAATGTGTATAGTCACATTTACAAATTAAGAGAAAATGAAAAATAGAGTCACGTTAATAATGTATATTGGTTCAGATATGTAGGATTGCAACAAATTTACTCTGATAAGAGTGTGTCGTGACCGGCTCAAAACAGTGCCAAATGATAGGAGGGCATGGTAAGGTCAGTTGCAACAATAAACATTTCTTAAATTATATGAAACAAGGAAACAACACAGTCATCTGTAATGTCTATCTGGTGCAAGGATGTTAATGTATCAAACACAGAAAACTAAATTCTCAAAACAAATTACAAAAGCAAGCTTAAATACAAAACAAACAAAAGCCAAAATCAAACATAAAGCAACCAGGAACAAGCTCCATTCACAATAACACAGCCTAAACTTTTATAGAGGGAAGAACAGTGGACATGGTTCTCTTTATAAGCCTCCTAGTCACACCCACTGACCGGCTGTAGCATGAAGAGTAGAAGACCCGTCACAAGTGTCTCTATGCAAATGTCCGCCCCTGTTATATATTTAAGCAGTGAAAACCAATAACTTTTATTTATTCTGCTTCAACACACACCATGATCTTTACATACCTACTGCTGCTGCTGCAGGCAGCTGTACATTGTAAGTGTTTTTACAGTTTTACATGCATATGGCTTTTGGGCACATTTTCCTTTTACAGCATTAAAATGATCTTTTCTTTAACAGGTGTTTACTGTGTTCAACTGAATCAAGCTGGAACAATGATTTCATCCCCGGGTCAGTCAATGACTCTGACCTGTAAAGTGTCTGGATGGTTTCAGGTTTCCAAAGACATGTCCAGCAGCACAGTAACATTAACAGGACAGAACACGCAGACTGAAGACACAGCTGTGTATTACTGCGCTCGTGAACCACAGTGAGACAGATCAACAACATCCCTGTACAAAAAACACCCAGTACAGAAAAGTGATGTATTAGCAAAAGCAATACCATAGCAATACAATGTTTCATCTCTGTTTGAAATGTTATGTTTCTCATAAGTCTAAGAAGACATCAGTTAGCTAATAGTCAGTTGATTTCCTGAGTTTGTAAAATTTTAACATCACATTATAAATTGGTTAGAATTCAAATTGGCCATGAACATAAAACTGCGCAGTGCTCCAATGAAAAACTTTATGTTTTGTCTTTCCTTTACTGAGTATAATATTTTTTGTGCAGTGATGTACTGACCTAAAGAGATGAAAAATCATATTTAGGCTAAATTGGGTTTTCTCTCTAACATGAAACCTCAACATTGATACACTATAAATATATTTCATCAAAACAACATGGAATGCTTTACTTTCTAATCTTGCCTAGGCTTTCTTCCTGCAGAGATCATGTTGGATAAGGAGCCAACAACAGTGATTAAAACAGTCAGTTTGATTAAAAATGTATAAGCCCTTTGAGCTAAGAGTGATTTCCTCACACATTTAATGTCTCTCTTTGATCACGTTTTAGGCTAATTTTGTATCTTATTGAAAAATATACAGTTAGTAAATTCAGTTTATGAACAGATACCATCACTCAGAATGTATGTGATGTTCCTGTACCACAGTCAGAATGAAATATTTAACTGCATTTTCTTCCCCTTTTCACATTTAAACTATGTGAAAATTAACAGGACAAAATCTAAATTGGTGGAGATTTCTGCAGAGAAAATATATCACCTACATGATATAAAATACATGTATTTTAAGAATAAAATGTATTTTAAGAATAAAATACACTGGGGCTGTCACAAATATAGTACTTTATTGCTGCTCTTTGGATTTAAAGTCTGATTTTATGTTTGCTATAATTATTGTGTCCCACCTTCACTAACCATACATAACAGTGGTGTGCTGTTATAGGAAAATAATCAACATCATTGAGATATGATGCAGACTGACATGAAGCGGAGATACTGTTAAAATTGTTCAAAGTTGTTTTCCAGTAACAGCACACCCTGAAGTGTTTTATTGGATGCATATGTTGTGATGGTAGCACTATATACATTGAGAAACTGAAAAGCAGGTTTCAGACACGTCCAGTAGCACATTAACATAAACAGGGCACAGCTGTGACACAGCTGTGTATTACTGCGCTTGTTGGCCATGGTGAGACAGATCAACAACATCCCTATACAAAAATACCTCATAAGTCTAACTATAAAATATAATCACACAAATAAAACAAAGAGTTTAAAGATATTTTTAAATGTTTATAATGTAAATTTTAATTTTATTTATCTCATATTTCTAACACAATGATGCTACATCTTTAATATTGCTGCACATTATACACACCATTATAATCACATCACTTAAAAGAACTTGTTATACTGTATAATCTTTACCTAACAATAATCACCTCAACAAATTTGAATTTGTGTGATCATGTGTCAGAAAGTGTGAGAGCATTTTTAGAGGATTTTTTCCATTATAATGAACCCAATATCCTCAAGCACAGATTATTATTATCATGATAAATTTAGCATTTAATCTTTGTGCTTATTACACTGACACTTCAATATTTTACAGAAAATTATAGCATTTTATAAAGAGGCACTTATCTACATATACAGTACCCCATAAGATGAATTTCTATGTTTTAAATACATTTAGAGAACAAAGAATTACAAACAACACACACCATGTTCTCTACATCTCTGCTGCTCCTGCTAGACACCTAAATCATTATTTCTTTAATCAAAAAATAGTACACAGTTTTACTCAGGTTATCGTTAATAAGAATATAATGTCTTATTTTCTTTAAACTGTTTGAATATCCAGTTAATATTCCACTTGCTTTACATGTTTAAAAGTTTTTTTTTTATTATTTTACTTCCTATATTTTAATTCAAATGCTACTTAAAATATTTGTTAATAAATTTCACTTGCAAAACTATTTGTTGGTGTCTCTTAAGGACTAATTCCTTATGTTGACTCAGTACACCACACACAGAGGACTGCACTGATTACCATCACGACCTGTTTCAGTCTATAAAAGCTACTTTTTTTTAATTTATTTAACTGCTGAGGCTGGTTAGGAAATGACATCTTAGAACTGTAATAATGTAAGTGATGAGAAGAAATCCTTTGGGTGGTAACAGGAAATCTGTTTTACTTCATTGATAATTATTTTCCTCCGAGAGTGATTTATTCCTTACTGAATCTGTCACTGAGCTCCTCTGCTTATGTGATATTTTATAACAAGCTCCAAGAGTATTTTAGTAAAAAAATTGCAACAGCAGTTTATTTTCAATTCAGTTACTGTTTTATATCTTGAGTGAAGTATGTGTAAACTAAACCATCTATACATAATATTCCAATGAATGTGTAGTTTTTGTGCAGTATAACATTTTTGGGGTCTTCACTCAGATATATTTGGTAAAACGGACTTTATAATTAGTTGGGATTCTCGATAACGGACTCAGACTCGAGTCCAATTATGAATTAAGTCGGACTTGTCAGTAAGTAAAAGTAAGATAAAAAAAAATAAATAACAGCATAAAATTAAGATAATAAATTACTGAACATCTTGCCTGAGCAGGCCACAGTTGAATTTGGTTTCTTTTGTAAATTGAATCAACGTTGATATCCTGATGATGTTTCAACGTCATACGTTTCAACATTAAGTAAACTAAATTGAACTTTCTATAGGCTACACTCACTGTGTACATGATTGTGCATTTTTAATTCCATTATAACCTATTTCTGTTATAATCTAGTTTGCATTTAGAACAACGTGACCTACATTTTTAAATTTGTTAAATTAAATTAGTGTGTAATAGGTTAAATCGCTGCCATTTTCAAAAATAATTATAATAAAAAAAGATTCCCCCTACCTCTGACATTACACTACATTTTTCAATAATTTTAAAAGGATACAGATGTACCTATATATCTATATACACAAACACACACTGCTGACAAAAAAAAAAGTTTGTGGGAGCAGAGAGGGTTTGAAACGAGTGAGAAACGAGTGCGTGGTTTGATTGTTGTCAGTCATAGACAGATTAAAAGCAGTAATAAAGCATGAAGCTTGTTGTTATGCCATGTTGCTAAATGTAACTAACCTGTACTCTCACTCCCAGCTTATATAACTATGGGGGAAATGCATCAAATTGCTGAAATGTTAACTCCAACTGGACGACACATTATAGTGTGATACAATAACAAAACAGCTTTATTTATATTTTATACACTTGTAATAAAAGCTCTACATATACCTCTATATCCCTTTTTTTTCTTTGAAATCAATTTTGATAGGAAATTAGTTGAGGTGCTGATGATTAAAAAAAAACATTAAATATCAATGGCAAGATGTAATAGTGGTATTATTTTTTGTTACATTTATGTTCCATTGGTTTGTGAAGGTTAAAATATTAATTTAGTACTCAACAGTGTTGAGTTTACAATTACAATTTAAAATCTTTTTTCAGTTTAATTAGTTTCTCTACATTAAAGACTTGGACATGAGTCCAACTCAACCCCTTTTGGACTCTGACTAGACTGGTTAAAGATTCAACAAAGGTGGACTTGGACCCAACACTACTTATAATCATCCACTCATCTGTACACTGAGCAGTCTGTGGTTGTGGATTTAATACATGCATAGTGGTCATGGACACTCCAAATAGAGTCAGGTATAAACAGCATGTGCTTGACTGTTCAGGTTTCCAGTGAGCTCTGTGATAGATAACACTCCCATACACTTTCAATCTGGATGAAGTAGAACTCATGTAAGTTTCAGATTTCTTCATGTGATAATTACATGGAAAATGAACCATTCTGTCCCGATAAGCATTATAACATAACATTACCTAGTTATACTCTTCTCTTCCAGATTCTTATGGACAGTCCCTGACCTCCTCTGCTTCTGTGGTGAAGAGACCTGTAGAGTCAGTCACTGTCCTGTACTGTCTCCGGATTATCAGTGGGTAACAACTACATGAGCTGCATCCGTCAGAAACCAGGAAACGGATTGGAGTAGATCGGGCGCATTGACACTGGCACGGGCACTAGATTCGCTCAGTCTCTGCAGGGCCAGTTTTCCATCACTAAAGACACCAATAAATGCTATACCTAGAAGTGAAGTCTGAAAGCTGAATCCTAATCTCAGCTCGTTACCTGTATAAAAGACACCTGGGAGCCAGAAATCTTTCTTACTGAGAGGGGGTCAAATACATATTTCCCTCATTAAAATGCAAATCAATTTATAACATTTTTGGCATGCGTTTTTCTGGATTTTTTTGTTGTTATTCTGTCTCTCACTGTTCAAATAAATCTATCATTAAAATTATAGACTGATCATTTCTTTGTCAGTGGGCAAACGTACAAAATCAGCAGGGGATCAAATACTTTTTTCCCCTCACTGTATATGTCTTCACTGAGAATGTGTTGTTTACCTTTGATTGTTATGTTTTACCTTCTAGGTGTGAGCAGTTATGAGATCAGACTGGACCAGTCTCCTGTTGTGGTAAAGAGACCTGGAGAACATGTGAATATCTCTTGTAAGATAAATGGCTTTGATATGACTGAGCACTACATGCACTGGATACAACAGAAACTAGGGATAGCTCTAGAATGGATTGGATATGTGAACTCGGGTACAACTGATAAACTCACATATGCAAACTCCATGAAAGGCCAATTGCTCCTCTCTGAAGACATCCCTACAAGCACACAGTTCTTAGAAGCCAAGAGTCTGAGGACAGAGGACACTGCAGTTTATTACCATACACGAAGCTACAGTGACTGGAGCTGGGGAAGCAGCTGTACAAAAACCAGACACATTTCGGAATTGAACAAACTGAAGCTGCTTCAATTGTAATTCATAGACAGGATAACACCATCTGTATCTGTTCCCCGCTCCAAATATCCATATGTGTATCTGGATTTTTCCCTACAGTAGAAATGACCGAAACTAGAACTTTTTTATTTATTTATATCAGCCCTTATTATGCTCCTGAAACACTGGGGGGAGCCCACAGGTAGAAATGGCAGCACTGTCAGCATGGTGTGTGAATTGTGGCTCCGACGGTTCCTCAACAACACACTAATAGGCATCCCAGTCTCATTACACACCTCTAGTCTCAACCAGATTTCCTGCAAGATAAAAAAAAATGAACCTCCTATTTGTATTAGTATCTGTTCATTTCCAATAACTTATTCATATCCCTACATCCCTACTCCTCACACAAAACGTCACCATATCAAAAATGCTACACATTTTTTGTTTGTTTGTTTTAATCCATTCATGTGAAGAGTCCATTATATAACTCACTGTGTAAATTGTATAGAAACTAAAACATATTAAAGCGAGCATCTCTCTGTAAACATTGCAGGTGAAACTACTGTCAGAGCCGCTGTTATAGAAATGTAATTAACACCTTCTGACCACAGCACCTACTACTTCAGGGATAAAGTTTTATATTGGATGATTTCTCAGCTATTTAGGATTTTTGCAAAATAAAAATGTTATGTTTAATCAGTTGATCACAGAGATACGTTAGTGTTTTTCTTATTTCAAGGTAATTTTAAGATGAATTCACTGAGATTTCAAAATTTTAGGATGTCAACTAATAAATTTGTAAACCTGAGCTCACTTCTACTGAGGTAAAACTCATGAAACTTGCTTTTAAAGGAAACATTTTCTGGAATGAGAAAGACAAGCATTAGTCCCTCTATGATTTAGCGATACTGTGACCTCTGAAAATAAAGCAAACTCTGCAATATTTAGAGGAGTTTACAAATGTTCAAAATTACTTTAGATTTTCTACAAATATGTAGAGCCAAGATGTATCACATTCAGCCAAAGCCCTCTCCGATTCACATGCTTACAGACAAATGGTCTCATTTACCAACAAACATCACAACTTTTTGGACATTTTTGGAACTACAACGTAATACACAATAATGTAACTTGGTTAACTTTCACTCCCACAATGAGCACAGTCATATTCTCAGTGGGTTTTTTAACTCTCTGTCTCTGGAAACACAGTTTAACTGAATTGTTTAGTAGTTTCAACTGATTCCACATTCAGTCTTATAGAGCCAGTCGTGGACCACGGTGTTAATGAAGCACCTGGGCAGAATAAAATGTAATCTAACCATACTTTTGCATCACTAATATCAAATGTCCTACATGTTTCCTTTCCAATTCAATGCATATTGCTTGAGTTGATCATGTTTTACAGGAATATCAGAATATTTATTGTAGTCTATAACTCCTAGGGGCCGGACAAGCAAATGACACTTTACCTTTATAAGCACAGACTCCAGGTGCATTATTTCCACTTAGTTTAGACTTTTTTCAGGAACAGCCATGCAACAACAAATCATTAACGGTTTTATTTTGATATTATTGACCACAAGCAGTGAGTAAAAGCATGTTTTTGAATGCATCACTAATATAAATTGTGTAATTCTGTAAGACTATGAAATGATTAAATGTATTTGACAGGTCGCGGATGACAAGCACTAACCGAGTCTGAGCCGGTGGTCATTAAACCTGGAGGGTCTAATCAACTCACCTGTACCTACTCCGACCCCTAAACTTGATCTCCGTAACACGTTGTCAGTAGTGACCGAGAAGGTGGATGTGAAAGCTGACCTACAATCTCATCAACATAACCCAGCAATTCCTCTCTGTATCAGTTAAACCAGAATGAAAATGATTTGACTGCATGGGGCATTTTTTATTGCACAGTTTGATGATAATGTTAATTGAGCCCAGTTTTAATTCCAGCAATAAAAATGTTTTAGCTACATGCTGTTCTGAAAATACTGCAATATTTCACTGTGTGAGATTGGCAAATATGGAACTTTATTATTTTCCTATAACAGCATTCCCCCAAGTGTTTTATTCCTTACTGAATCTGACACTGAGATCCTCTTCTTCTGTTGTATTTTAGGTAAAGGAGGTCTGTGTAAACTAAACCATCTCTAACTGCTCATTAATACACATTCAGCTTCTCTCTCCTCACAGACTGCAATGATTCACCATCATCTCACATTAAAAAACTGAAAGACAATTGCTATTTAACACTGTTATATTATTATGTTTTATTGCACTACTATGCAAAGGTAATAATAAATAACTCTAAATGTTATAAATTATATCATCATTCACAAAGATTTAACAACAGTGATGATTTGTGACCTGCATTATTTCTGCAACTACATTTCACTTTTTATTGGACAACCTGGATTGATAAATCCTAACAACAAAGTTAACAAATGTCAGCTTCTGAAAGGACTGGACACGTTTCTGCTGTTCAGTGATCATGAGTGATCAGAAAACTTAATGTTCTTCTGTGTGTTACAGTGATACACAGTGATGTACTAAAATGACATGATATCTAATGAGTACAGAACAGTTGTGGATTTGACAGAATGAAACACAGCTGGAGTCTACTTGGCTATTCCTCGATGAATCATTTTTTTGTCTCTAGTGGGCGTGCCATGCAAATGATATTCTGTGTTTGAACCATTTATGCTTATATACATTCAGCTCAACAACATACCAGCAGTTTGTGTTCATTGAGTAATTATTTTAATTATTTGAGATGGGACTAGACAGAGTTTTGAGTTACTTTACTCTAGCAATGTTCATTCAATGTTAGTATTATCATTTATTTTATATTTTAATCAAAACAACTTCTTTCTGTCTTTTTATTTTATTTTATTTACTTTAATACCCATTTATGTGTATTCTTATATTTCAGATTCCTGCAGTCAGACACTAATCGAGTCTGATTCAGTGATCATCAAACCTGATCAGTCTCATAAACTGACCTGCACAGCTTCTGGATTGGACATTAGTAGTTACTGGATGGCTTGGATTAGACAGGTGCCTGGAAAAGGGCTGGAATTTGTTGCAACTATTGAGAGTGATAGTGATAGAAAGTTTTACTCCAGTGCAGTTAATGGCCGCTTCACCATCTCCAGAGACAACAGTAAGAAGCAGGTGTATCTGCACATGACCAGCATGAGGACAGAAGACACTGCAGTGTATTACTGCACCCGACATACACAGTGATACTTCTCCTTAGACATCAGTACAAAAACACGTCCTTGCTATAGTCAGATGACAAGATCAGATTTTCATAAGCAGTGTATTCATGGAGGTCAAAGAAACAAAACGGTTTTATTGTTTACTGCATGACTGACACGTTACCATTTACTGGCTTTTACTGCATGTGGCTTGTTGTGAATGTTTTCTGGACATTTATACTGCTGTAAGATTATTTAAGTCAGTTCTTATATATAAAAGCACAACAGTGTAAAACACATTAGTTTGAAAAAACTCATTATTGAATTATTTTACTTTCCCGGGTGCTTCCCAGAGTCTGTGTAATGAGCTCCAGCCTGTATAAAAGTTCTCCATGCATGCTGTTTTAAACACAGCAATATTTCACTGTGTGACAGAGTGAGAACTATGGAAGCAGTTGAGTTGAGTTACAGAGTAACATAGGTTAATGCCATAACAGACTCACGCGTCTGGGTTAATAAAAATAAATAAAAACACTCACAATACATTATACTCAAATAAGCAAGTTTCTGAGGATTTTAATCAAACAACTTACTATGAGGCAAGTGTGTTGTCGCGACGGACCTCTCTCTCTCTCTCTCTCTCTCTCTCTCTCTCTCTCTCTCTCTCTCTCTCGTGTCACGGCGCCGCAAACGTCACGGCGCCAAATAAAGCCTGAGTTTTTTGCTCTACTTCCGCCTGCGTGTCTCTGTGCATCGCCCATCCCGCTACAGTGTTTATTTGGGCATCTAGTTTCCATTTGGAATAAGGTTTAGATTAATTTACAGAACTAGCTTTAGCTTTCAACTATGCTTAGAAGAACTTCAGGAATATGCAACTTTTCCTGAAATCTAACCTCTGTAAAATAAGGAGACTGATGGGTGTTTCTGAATTTTAGCAAGTTTCCTCATATCAGCAAATATACACATTAAAAAATGTGTTCATGTGAAACGTTCACCATACAAATTGTGTATTGATTGTAATTTTAAAAAATATTAAACTATTACAATAAGCTAATCAAAATAAACCTGTGATATGCCTTTCAATAACTGTCAGACCTGCTGTTACTGAAAATTTATCAACTCCTTCTAACTAAGAGAATTCAACAGTGTGATTATAGGTGTATTTAATATCAATAAATTATCTTTTTTTCAGAAACTTCTTTATTTTGGCTTTAAATTACATTAGAGAAGCACACTTCACAGAGAGTGAAGAACAAACTATCATAAAGACAGGGTTATAAATTGCTTAATTTCCCTCTCATACTGTGTCCGAGTGCTTTCTCTCTTTAAAACCGTGGTGATACAAATACTCCAATGTGATATTCACACTTTCTTAATTTGAACTGCTGCTCTATGTGAAAAGTTTGTTATTGACAGCAAGAACATTGTAACCTTTTTCTGTAAAATTACTCATTGAAGTTTAGTTTCATTGTATCTTACTCTGGCACTTTGCCTCTTCTAGAACTAAATTAACGGACCTTGTATGGATAAACACGTCTGCTAAATGAATACATGTAAACGTGAAAGTAGTTCTGGAAATTTTGAAAACAGAACTTTGTGCCTCTAGAGGGCAGTCTGTGTAAACACAACCATCTCAGTTTGATGCTATCTGCATAGTTAGGCAATCTCTCTCTTCAAATTCTGCTATGACTACATCCAGCATCATGACTCTCAGATTAAACAGAATTACATGTAGCATACTAGCAACCTGTGTTATGTTGATCAGTAATTAAGGCTCTTTGTTATGGAGGACAATTCACAAGGATCTGAGTGAGCAAGATCAGTTGTTTAATTTTAGTAAAAAAAAAACAACAAAAAAAACCCTGCTTAAGCTTTTCATTTGAAATGTGAATTTGTTTGATGTTACAGTGTATAAAAACAAACTTTTTTCTTTTCAGAGACATTTTTCTTCAAATGGATTAAGGAGTCATTGGACAATTAAGGTTTCTCAGCTTGTATAAATGGTTCTACTTGGAACCCTTTCTGATGGTGAAACATACTGTTGTAGGGATCTACATGTAGCATTATAATCATCCACTCATCTACACACAGAGCAGTCTGGGGTTGTGGATTTAATACATCCATAGTGGTCATGGACACTCCTTATGCAAATAGAGTCAGGTATAAACAGCATGTTCTTGGCTGTTCAGGTTTCCAGTGAGCTCTGTGATAGATAACACTCCCATACACTTTAAATCTGGGTGAAGCAGAACTCAGAAAAGGATGATGATTTTAGGACATTGCATTTTATTTGTTCTCATTTCATGTAAGTTTCAGACTTTTTCATGTTTTGATTACTAGGAAAATTAACCATTCTGTCCCCATAAGCATTATAACATAACATTACCTAGTTATACTCTTCTCTTCCAGATTCTTATGGACAGTCCCTGACCTCCTCTGCTTCTGTAGTGAAGAGACCTGGAGAGTCAGTCACTCTGTCCTGTACTGTCTCTGGATTCTCAATGGGCTATTACATGAGCTGGATCCGTCAGAAACCAGGAAGAGGACTGGAGTGGATCGGATATATTCACAGTGGCACTAGCACAACATTTGCTCAGTCTCTGCAGGGCCAGTTCTCCATCACTAAAGACACCAATAAAAACATGCTGTACCTAGAAGTGAAGAGTCTGAAAGCTGAAGACACGGCTGTTTATTACTGTGCACGAGACTCACACTGACACAACAGACTCCAGAGCTGCACAAAAACTTACACAAGCACGTCCTCATGAGCTGTAAATATTCCCTCAGAATGAAAATGAAACCCAGAGACATTTATTATAAACAACATCCATTCATATTAGTGCTCAGTTTTATTTCTCCTTTTGTCTTACTCCATTAACAGTCAAAATTCCTTGGTAAAATTCTCAGCCTTTTCTTTTATTATCTCAACATTAAGTATACGCAAAGACATTAAATGATAAAACATTCAACTGCATTACATTTCAATTCTTGATAAAAACATAACTCTTAAGAAAACTTTTAGCTAATTTATTTGTTTCTTCATTTGTGTGGCAAGGTAAGTGATTTGGCTATCCTATTGGCTCTGCTTGGGATATGGTTTCGGCAGACCAATAGGATGAGAGCTACCCGATTATTTAAGGACCCTTATTTTGGTGAGTAGAGAGGTGTCCTGGTGATTCCGAGTCCCACTGTCGTCCAGGTACGTTCAGGCTTTGTCACAGTGGAATGAGGTGAATATCTCAAGGCTAATTTATTGTTTTTATAGTCTTGGAGCGGCGCTGGTGGCACGTGCATTGTGGCGAGTCAGTGCCAGAGGTCACGTTCAGTGATCACAACATTTATCTGATGGCTGAATGATATGTATATGTATGTTGAGCCGTGGTACCTGTGAGTAATTGTACAACTTGTGTCTGGTGTTTGTTCAATCTAATGGTAAGTGCACCTCTCCCTTTTTTACATTGGGACTTGGTAGATTTCGATTGACTCTCTGATCTTTGTGTTAAGGTGAGAGTGGGGAGTTGAGCTGAGTCTTCTCTTAGACAAACCCCTAGCTGAAGACACTACACGTGACGCCTCTGCTGTTTTGCTTCAACAATTGTTTTGTTTGTTGGGTTCTTGTTTTAACTGATTTTGTTTTAAGGTCATTTTCTTTGTTTGTTTTGATCTGTTTTGCTTCTTTTTTGTTTTACTTTAGTTTTGGATGTATGTTTGGTTTATGTTCTGCAACCACATATGGTAAGAGTGAGTAATCTGAAAGTGGTAAATCAGTGTTTTCCAGCCTCAAACCTGTTTCAGATTTGTTCCACACAACCTCCTTACTATTGATGGGGTGTATGCTATGCCTTATTGTCTCCATGCTATAGTGGTTATACTTTTCATTTGTACTTTTCCCATAATTCTGGTTCAATTTAGGTGCTGTGAACTACCTTTATTTTCTTTGTTTGTTTAGTGTTTGTTTAATTTTAGGGTTAACCAGTGTCTTCTTTTTCTCCAGTGAGCCAGTGGTCTTGGTGGGAACGGGGAGGCTAGCTGCATTTATTCGTTGGTGTGTGCTTCACAGCATGCTCAGTGTGCCAACACAACAACTTCCTTATGGTGTAGATAGTGTGACTTGCAATGGTTTGGATGACCTCCTGAGCTGTAGCTGGCCTGCCTTGTTCCTGCCAGGCCAGGGCCTAGAGAAGTGTTTAGTTTTAATATACTTTTTGTGCTTCATGTGAGATCGATTTTATACTTGCATGTCAACTTTAAATGATGCTTAAGTGTCATAATAAAATATCACTTTTATATTTGTACTCATGTCTCACTCTCATGTTCCTTGTCTTGATTGGTGAAACTTGTATGCCTTTATTTGGGAGTATTTCCCTGGCTCTCCCTCAGGGTGGTGTAGTTAGACTTACTGAATTGGGGATAAATGTTTTCCCTCCACTTGGGAATGCCACATATGCAACACTGAAACTATATTTAAATTTAATATATTTATTCCTTTAAGAATTTGTCTACAGTTTTATAAATGAAAATGTTTGAAGAAATTCTGCACTGTAGAAAGACCACCCTAACAAATGTTAAATACATAACCCATACTGCATGCAAATCTCCCCAACCTCAGACAGATATAAATACACTGCAAGTACACAGCAGTCTCTGTGTTTGAGTACAGCAGAGGAATCATGAGCTGGCCTCTTCTTCTTCTGATATCCTCTGTGCCCTGTGAGTAAACACGTCTCTCTGCACCTTACTCACCTTTTCATATGCTCCATATTTCAGCCTGAGGTGAAGTGTGTTGAATAGCTTCTGTGTGTTTAATTAAATTGTAACAGCTTGTTATATTTGAAATACACAAACAGTAGTTTTTATTATTATTATTATTATTATTATTATTAAGGAACTGCATAAAAATGAGTGCTCATTTTGAATATTTATTAATTTCTTCATTTTACAATTAAATAAAAGTACAATTAAAAATCTCGATAATTGATTAATAAAACACTTGGGGTATGCTGTTATAGGAATTCATGTGATGGCGTAATGTGATGCAGTCCGATGTGAAGTGGACTTACTGTTACCACCTGAATTTACCATCAAGTTTTCCAGTAACAGCATATATCCCATTGTTTATTTCTCCCATAACACAACAATTTGTCAACACTAAAAAGTTTTTGTTTATTTTTTAACAACACTTAGGCTGATAAATTCTATCCTCTAATAATTACATTTAATTTTTTGGCACATCTGCAAAACAAGTTAAGTTCCCTTCATCACTTATGTCATAGAGGTTTGAAACAGTTGTTCCCTATCAAGTCTCTTTTTCGTCTCTCTCTTGAAGTTAATGAGAAAATAAAGAGCAGTTTGTCATGTTGCTGAGAAACCACAAAGTGCAAAGTCCTCTGTACTGAAGAATTGTCTGTGTCTGAAAATTTACTGACACTGGAGACTCCTTCCTTAAATTTTACATAAACATCTCCTTACAGAAAGCTTAATAATGCCAGTGACGATACCTTTTGTATTGTTAAATAACAGCATGTTTTTTAATCTGTTTATTAGTATTAGATTATGTGGAGAGGCCTTCAAAAAAATAGAGAAAGTTCACTGTATCATTGTGGCAGCCTGGAAACAAGGAATAAGGACCTGGAAATGAAACCCTGGATGAATGTGAAATGGTTTCACAAAAAATTTAAAATTTAATTTGATTGGTTTACTTTGCATTTCAGCACAGCACTGCTGAATTCTCAAATCTGATTGGTCAGAGGTGTTGATTAATTTTCTGTAACTGCAGCCAGAAGTCAAATCACAAATTTATAATTTCTGTGATAACATCTTACACAGAGGTGTGTGGTGGATGCAGGGTTGGGAGGGTTACTTTAAAAATGTTTTCTGTTACAGTTTCAAATTACATCATAAAAAAAAAACAGTAACGTAATCCAAGTGTCACAATAGGAAAGTAATGTAATCTGATTACTTTTCGATTACTTCAAGGTCACATATGTAAATAAAGTCAAGAGAAAAGCAATATGATCTAAAATATCTAACTTTTATTTAGAGCTTTAAACATGTGCAATGTTTGGATTTGTTTAAATAAAATAAACTAAATAAATAACTAAATAAAAGATCACTGTCACTGATGCGGGTAACATTACATCACAAAAGTTATGTGACCAAATTCTGGTTTTCTACAAGAAGGACACTTTTTTTTTTTTTTTCTTCTTTTTGTGGGGGTTGTTCTTAATAGCATTCAAAACATTGTTACTATGCAGATTTTAATACACTGAAGAAGACATAAATAAACACACACACACACACACACACACACACACACACACACACACACACAATATATATATATATATATATATATATATATATATATATATATATATAAAATTGGTTTCACTTTGTCCATGTTTTACTACATTTTTTCCTACATTCTTTTGAAAGTCCATTTAATAAAATGAAATATTACATGCTACGAGTGTCCATTCTGCCGTCATTTTAATGACCATGTAGTACAAAGCAATGTGATAACATGAAATAAAAAATGCCCTTATATAGACATGGATGTAATTTAGACTCAGGACAGCTTCATTTGCTGCTATTGTCAAGCAACTGTTTGATGCCGTACACAACAGAGCGTCACCTTCGCACCTTTGTTGAGAGTAGGCTAAGGGTTGCTGCAAGCCTTTTGTAATTGATCAATTAGTGTGCGAGTAGGCAGGAATTACAGAGAGGGGTTCAAGCAATGCAAATATGGACAGAATCTAGAAACTGAAGACATAGCTGTGTTTTTCTGCGCAAGACTCACAGTGACACAGAATAGTGGATACGCCTTCCAAAAACTTTGAGACATGTTAGAAACATCCTCTCAATGTAATTAATAAACCATCTCAGTCACACTTTTACTTTATATGTGTAAATAAAGTCAAGAGAAAAGCAATATGAACTAAAATACTTTTGTTTAGAGCTTATAATATTCAAATTACATTATATATATAGACAAGTGTCACAATATGAAAGTAATGTAATCTGATTACTTTTGGATTACTTCAAGGTCACATATGTGAAAAAAAAAGGCAAGAGAAAAGCAATATGATCTACAATACTTTTATTACAATATACAATACTAGAGCTTTAAACATGTGCAATGTTTGGATTTGTTTAAATAAAATAAAATAAATAAGTAAATGAAAGATCCCTGCCCTGATGTGGGTAACATTACATCACAAAAGCTAGGGTGACCAAATTCTGGTTTTCTACAAAGAGGACATTTTCTGTTTTTCTTCTTTTTGTGGGGGTTGTTCTTAATAGCATTCAAAACATTGTCATTATGAATGCAGACTTTAATACACTGAAGAAGACACACGATTAGCATCACATAAATATATATAAATATAATTTGTTTCACTTTGGCCATGTTTAACATTTCTTCCTACATTCTTTTGAACGTCCATGGAATAAATTATAATATTAGATGTCACGAGTGTACCTTCTGCCACCATTAAATTGACTATGTAATACAAAGCAATGTGATAACATGAAATTAAAAATGACCTTATACATTGGGGGAAAAAAGTATTTGATCCCCTGCTGATTTTGCCCACTAATTAGTTTGCCCACTAATCAAAGAAATGATCAGTCTATAATTTTAATGGTAGGTTTATTTGAACAGTGAGAGACAGAATAACAAGAAGAAAATCCAGAAAAACACATGTCAAAAATGTTATGAATTGATTTGCATTTTAATGAGGGAAATAAGTATTTGACCCCTCTGCAAAACATGACTTGGTAATGACTTAGTAATTACTTTTAATTTTCAATGCCCTGGCTGAGGGAAGCAGGTTCTCACCCAAGATTTCATTGTCCCTTTGATACGGTGAAGTTGTCCTGTCCCCTTAGATGAAAAACACCCCCAAAGCATAATGTTTCCACCTCCATGTTTGACGGTGGGGATGGTGTTCTTGGGGTCATAGGCAGCATTCCTCCTCCTCCAAACACGGCGAGTTGAGTTGATACCAAAAAGCTCCATTTTGGTCTCATCTGACCACAACACTTTCACCCAGTATTCCTCTGAATCATTTAGATGTTTATTGGCAAACTTCAGACGGGCATGTATATGTGCTTTCTTGAGCAGCAGACCTTGCGGGCGCTGTAGGATTTCAGTGCTTCACAGCGTAGTGTGTTACCAATTGTTTTCTTGGTGACTATGGTCCCAGCTGCCTTGAGATGATTGACAAGATCCTCCTGTGTAGTTCTGGGCTGATTCCTCACTGTTCTCATGATCATTGCAACTCCACAAGGTGAGATCTGGCATGGAGCCCCAGGCCGAGGGAGATTGACAGTTCTTTTGAGTTTCTTCCATTTGCGAATAATCTCTCCAACTGTTGTCACCTTCTCACCAAGCTGCTTGGCAATGGTCTTGTAGCCCATTCCAGACTTGTTAAGGTCTACAATCTTGTCCCTGAGATCCTTGGAGAGCTCTTTGGTCTTGGCCATGGTGGAGAGTTTGGAATCTGATTAATTGATTGCTTCTGTGGACAGGTGTCTTTTATACAGGTAACAAGCTGAGATTAGGAGCACTCCCTTTAAAGACACCTGGGAGCCAGGAATCTTTCTGATTGAGAGGGGGTCAAATACTTATTTCCCTCATTAAAATGCAAATCAATTTATAACATTTTTGACATGCGTTTTTCTGGATTTTTTTGTTGTTATTCTGTCTCTCACTGTTCAAATAAATCTACCATTAAAAATATAGACTGATAATTTCTTTGTCAGTGGGCAAACATACAAAATTAGCAAGGGATCAAATACTTTTTTCCCCCACTCTATGGCCATCTACAGTGTTTTGACTCAGGACAGCTTCATTTGCTGCTATATCAAGCAACTGTTTGATGCTGTACACAACAGAGTGTCACCTTTGCACCTTTGTTGAGAGTAGGCTAATGGCTGATATAAGCCTTTTATAATCGACCAATTAGTGTGTGACAAGATGTGAATTACAGAGAGGGGTTCAAGCAATGCAAATATACACACACACGATAAAGTATTTGACCAGAAGCACATCATAATGAAACTAAAGTGAAATCCCGGACATTTTCTCAAATTTAAAAATCCTGTCCGGACTCTTTTTTAAGGTCTGGAAAAGAGGACATGTCTGGGAAAAAAGAGGACGTATGGCCACCCTAACAAAACCATTTCAGAGAACATTTTGTGTTAATTTCTACCCCATTAACCAGTGTGATCTTAGCATCTGGGGCTTCCCACTGTAGAAGAGTTGTACAGCGCCTTATAGCCAGCAGAGTGATCTGAGCATCTGGGGCTTCCCTCTGCAGGGGAGTTGCACCACGCTGTGCAGTCCCGAGGTGAAGGCTGGCCCAGAATTTTCTTTGGGGGGCAACGAGGACAGCAGAGCTCCAGCCTGAGGCCTACGGGGAGGCTCAGCTGTGGAGCTCCCGCCTGAGGTCAACAGGCCAACCTCAGAGCTACAGCTTGAGGCCTACGGGGAGGTCTCAGCTGTGGAGCTCCCGCCTGAGGTCAACATGGCGACCTCAGAGCTGCAGCTTGAGACCTACGGGGAGGTATCTGAGGGGGAGCTCCCGACAGCCGAGGAAGCTGTCCTGCTGTCCAGCCCAGCTGAGGAGATCCTCCTGCTGCCCTGCACAGCTGAGGAAGCTGTCCTGCTGTCCAGCCCAGCCAAGGAGATCGTCCCACTACCCTGCCCGGCTGAGGAGGCCGCCCAGCCTTCCAATCAAGCTGGGGATGCCGTCCAACCCTCCAGTCCCGCTGGGGATGCCGCCCAACCTTCCAGTCCCGCTGGGGACACTGCCCAGCCCTCCAGTCCCGCTGGGGACACCGCCCAGCTGTCCAGTCCTGCTGGGGGTGCTGCCCAGCCCTCCAGTCCCGCCTGCATTCCAGAACTGCCGGAGGTAGTGTCCTGCATTCCAGAGCCACCGGGGGCGTCGCCCAGCATTCTCATACCGCTGGGGGTGGTGCCCTGACTTTCAGCCCCGGTGGAGGTACTGCTCCACCCATCTGCTGTCCAACAGAGGCCGCCTTGCTTTCTGTGGCAGCGAGAAACAACTCGTACAGGGGCCCAGGACCCCCGTTGGAGGGGGTTCTTGGTGCTCCAGGAGGAGCACCATTTGGAGGTGGGTTCTGTTACGATACGGTCAACAGATGGCACTGCAGATCTGCACCTGCATCCGCCCCAGTCTATGTAACGTTACACAGAGGCATACTCTAAATAACAGCAGCAATAATACATCCAACATATTAAGTCAGACATGATATTATGTAAAATATATAAAAGACAACAAGGAAAAATATAACCTTTTATTGAGATTAGCTAAAAAAATATTTGTCCAATGGGGTATCCTTAGATCCTTAGGTGTGTGCTGCTGAAGGTTGGTCTACACCACACACATTCATTCAATATTGCCGCCTGGATATTCACTCCGCCCCAGGCTCGAGTGTCTTGCAGTGACCCTTGGGTCTTTTTGAACAGGCTGTACCCTCGGTATGACGGAGTGGGTATTCTCGTTCACATAGTGTTATGCTAAACACAACATGGTGTTCCCTTTGAAAGGGAATGTCTGGGTTATGAATGTAACCCTGTTCCCTGAGAAGGGAAAGAGATGTTGCGGAGCTTTGTCATGCCAGTATTATCGCTTCAGATAATAGAGGCTGGCGGTGTGGTTCACAGGTGCCATATATATCACATATATATTGCCACGGCACCTGATCACGGCAGGCCTATAAATAAGCATGATTTTACACAAGCTTCAGATGCCGTTCACGTGCTCCCCATATTGTTATGCTAAACACAACATCTCCTTCCCTTTTCAGGGAACAGTGATACATCCGTAACCCAGATGTTCTCATCAAAGAACAGCATAAAAATGATAATGAAAATTATATTCTTTCATTTTAAGAAAAAATATATATAATCTATTTTCAAACATCAAGAAATGAATGAATGTAGAGAGAAAGTTTAAAGTCATTTGTAAATATCTGAATAAAAAGTGTATCCATAAAGAATTTATATTCATTCACTACACTCTCTGTAAACAATAAATAAAGCTGTTAACAATAAGGGTTACACCCCCCCAAAAAAAAAAAAAATATGAAAAAAAGGATGGAGACCTTTGCTCTCTGCAGTTTCTCAGTAAAAAGCATAATTTTTAAAATCAACTTTAGGGTGGTAACTAACTCTGTTTCATCCCACCACCATGTCATTGCTTATTTTCCTGTAACAGTATGTCACGGTTCTCCCGGAGTAACAGCGCGAGCTGAGTGCTGTTGCACACGCGCTGAATTCTTCGGGGTGACGTCATGTGTGACGTATGTGGAAGTGCCCGCAGCTGGTAGTGATTGCGGGCTAATGACTGTGTGATTATATACCATGAGCCGTGCTTCACGCGACGCTGTTGAATGCATTGAATACATGTATGTATCTATGTATGTATGCCATGTACAGCTCGAGTGCAACTTTAGCGAGTCTTGTTTAATGTCCTGTTTATGCCACAGCTATAGCCATAGCCATAGTCATAGTTAGCCTAGCTTAGTTTATTGAGAGTGTTTTGTTTCTTGTTTCCATTTTGACCTTGTGTTCTCCACACTGTAAATAAACATCACCATTCGTACTGCATTTGCATTCTGCCTGCTTGTCTGCCGTCACGCCATGTGACACAGTACCCCTGCTGTGTTTGATTCCTTACTAAATGTGGATATATTGTAGTGTGTTTACTTATTCACCTGAAAACACCTGACAGTCGATAAAATTACACATTAACAATTGTCTAAAGCTTCTGATTTGTTAAAACATGAATGCAAACAGGACTGAAAGAGTTATTTAAATAGACATGGTACAATGTCCAATATTTTTATATATACAGTGGCAAGAAAATTCCTTTTGGAATTTCATGGTTTTCTGCATAAATTTGTCATAAAATGTGATCTGATCTTCATCTAAGTCAAGGGTTTTGACAAATATAATGTGTCTAAAATAATAACATAAAAAATTCTGATTCCTCATGTCTTTATTGAACACAATCATTCAATATTATAAATGGCAGTGGAAAAAGTAAGTGAACCCTTAGAATTAATAACTGGTTGACCCCCCCTTGGCAGCAATAACCTCAACCAGGCGCTTCCTTTAGCTGTGGATCAGACCTGCAAATCGTTCAGGAGGAATTTTAGCCCATTCTTCCAGGCAGAACTGCTTTAGCTCAGTCATATTCTTTGGACATCTCATGTGTATGGCTCTCTTCAAGTCATTCCATAGCATCTCTATTGGGTTGAGGTCTGTGCTCTGACTTGGCCACTCCAAAAGGCGGATTTTGTTTTTCTAAAGTCATACTGTTGTGGACTTGCTCCAGTGTTTTGGATCGTTGTCCTGTTGCATCACCCAACTTCTACACAGATTCAGCAGACGTACAGACATTCTCACATTGTCCTGAAGAATTGTCTGATATACTTGGGAATTCATCTTCCCCTAAATGATTGCAAGCTGGCCAGGACCTGATGCAGCAAAGCAGGCCCAAAGCAGGCCCCTCCACCATACTTTACTGTTGGGATGATGTTTTCATGATGATATGGAGTGCCCTTTCTACGCCAGATGTAGTGCTGTGTGGTTTTTCCAAATAGTTCAATCTTAGTTTCATCAGTCCACAAAACATTTAGCCCATAATGCTGTGGAGTGTCAATGTGCTCTTTTGCAAACTTCAGGCATGCAGCAATGTTCTTTGTAGTAAGCAGTGGCTTACTTTGTGGTGCCCTGCTGTAAATACTCTGCTTGTTCAATGGTTTACATATTGTATACTCAAGAACAGAGATGTTAGTCAGTTCCAATGATGTCTTCAAATCTTTGGCTGTCATTCGGGGTTGTTTCTTTACCTCATTGATGAGTCTTCGTTGTGCTCTTGGTGTCATTTTGACTGGGCACCCACTTCTTGGTAGAGTAGCAACAGTCCCAAAGTGTCTCCATTTGTAGAATGTTTCCCTAACTGTAGACTGGTGAATTTCTAAAGTCTTTGAAATCACTTTGAGACCTTTGCCAGCTTCATGTAAATCAACAATTCTTGATCGTAGATCCTCTGTAAGCTCTATTTGGCGAGGCATAGCTCACATAAGCATGTGCTTCTTGTGCAGAGCAAACTCCAAAAGTTTGAGAGGTTTTTATCAGTTAAGTGGTACTAGCTGTAATCCACACCTCCAAACTCATTTTCTTAACGAGACTCCAGGTGTGCTAAAACCTGTCTCCAATTAGCTTTGTTGAGGTCATTAACTCAAGGGTTCACATACTTTTTCCACAAGCACTATGAGGTTTTTTTTGGTTGTTCTCAATAAAGACATGAAGGATCAGATTTTTTCTGTGTTATTATTTTAGGCACATTATATTTGTCAATACCCTTGACTTAGATGAAGATCAGATCACATTTTATGACAAATCTATTCAGAAAACCAGTATGAGGGAGTATAAGCACGATGACACCAAATTTAACACACATGCTCCCCATTCACACCTGAGACCTTGTAACACTAACAAGTCACATGACACTGGGGAGGGAAAAAGGCTAATTGGGCCTAATTTGGACATTTTCACTTAGGGGTGTACTCACTTTTGTTGCCACTTGTTTAGACATTAATGGTTGTGTGTTGAGTGATTTTGATTTTGAGTGTCATTTCTTCAGTGTTGTCACATTAATAAATACAATCAAATATTTACAAAAATGTGTGTGGTGTACTCACTTTTGTGAGATGCTATATATATACATAATCATAAAGATTCTCTAAAAAGCAAATTCAGTATTTCAAGTCCAGCAGCACGGTGACTCTGAAAGGACAGAATCTGCAGACAGAAGACACACATTTTCTCACATTTTCACATTTTCATCATCAGTGGATTAGTACTAAGGAACATTGAGACTAATACTGAACTCTATAACTTTCCTATATGCTTAGAACAATATTTGGAATGAGCAACATTTCCTGAAATCTCACCTCTGTAAAATAAGAAGACTGATGGGTGTTTCTGAATTTTAACAAGTTTCATCATATCAGAAATTACACACATTAAAAAAATGCTTATGTGAAACGTCCACCATACAAGTCGTGTGTAAGTTGTAATTAAAGAAATAATAAACTATTACAGTAAGATAATTAATATACACTTGTAATGTGCCGTTCTATACCTGGCAGACTGTCACGCAGTGTGACGTCAGGGAAGTAGGACGGATGCAGGTGCAGTTTGAATGGTGGTTTTATTAACAAAGAGGAGGAAAAACAGAAATGAAGCAAGAAACATAAAACATGGCTAAGGCTAAGGCTAAGGCTATGGCTAAGGCTAATGCTACATTGACATTCACTAAATCTATCTATCAACTATATTGACTCTATGTCTATTGAATTACCCGCGCCATGCGTAGCACGGCTCACGGTATTTATACACATAGTCATTAGACCCGCCACCGCTAACAGCTGCGGGCAATACACAAACACACGTGACCTGACAACATAAAAAAAAAAACCAAAAATTATAAAAATAACTAACACAACCCACATATCCAACTGTCAACGCTGTTGACACAGAAGCACACATCGCATGCCTCATGCTCCGCACTACTCTCATGGGGAATCATGACACAACCCCCCCGAGGCACTCCTCCTGGAGTGCCAAGAGTCCTCCCCTTTTACTGGCGGCCTCGGCCCCCTGGGCTGAATGTCCCAAGCAGAGCCAGGAAACCGCACAATGTTTTTGGCGGAGCAGGGGAAACGGAGCAAGGTCCCTAGCTGAACAGGGAGGCAGAGCAACAACCACAGCTGGGCAAAGAGGCTGCGTGATGTTCTCGGCTGATCAGGAGAGCAGAGTGACGTCCTCAGTGGAACAGGAAAGTGGAGCGACGTCCTCTGCAGAGCAGGAGAGCAGAGCGATGTCCTCGGCTGAACAGGAGAGCAGAGCGACGTCCTCTGCGGAGCACGGAAACAGAGCACTGTACTCTGAGGGGCAGTCAAACAGAATACCGTCCTCCATGAAGCAGGAAGCAGGACAGCCTCCTCGGCTGGGCTGGACAGCAAAACAGCCTCCTCAGCTGGCAGGAGCTCCACCGTCGAGACCTCCCCGTAGGCCTCTGGCTGGAGCCCTGCTGTCCTCTTTGTCCCCCCAAAAAATTTCGGGGCCAGCCTTAGCAGACTCTGGCGTGAGCCGAAATGGATTCACTGGATCCGCAGGCTTGGCCGAGACAGCAGGAACTCAAGATTTGACTTGGACAGCAGGAACTCGAGACCAGACTTGGACAGCAGGAACTTGAGCTTTTGGCTGGAGCTTGGACAGCAGGGACGTGAGCTTTGGCTGGAGCTTGGACAGCAGGGACGTGAGCTTTGGCTGGAGCTTGGACAGCAGGGACGTGAACTTGAACTGGACCTTGGGCTGGAGCTTGGACTGGAGGCGTGGCTGTGGCTTGGACTGGAGGTTGTGGCTGTGGCTTGGACTGGAGGCATGGCTATGGCTTGGACTGGAGGCATGGCTGTGGCTTGGACTTGAGGCGTGACTGTGGCTTGGATGTGAGACTTGGCTGTGGCTTGGACGTGAGACTTGGCCGTGGCTTGGATGTGAGACTTGGCTGTGGCTTGGATGTGAGACTTGGCTGTGGCTTGGATGTGAGACTTGGCTGTGGCTGGGACTTGTGCCTTGGCTGAGGCTGGGACTTGAGACTTGGCTGTGACTGGGACTTGAGACTTGACTGTGACTGGGACTTGGACCTGTGACATCGCTTGGACTTGAGACTTGACTTGGTGCCTCACCCGCTCATAGTGCACGTGGAATGGGAGCTCAGCACTAGCTGCCCAATTAACTTCCTTCAGCACTTTATCCAGGTTGTAACTCTGCCCTGGATCTCCGAACTCCTTGAAACAACTCCAAAAACTGCCTACTATTCTCCAGCACCCAGGGTTTTCTGGCTGCTACTCGCTGTGCCCAGGTGCGAGCTGGGCCAAAAAATCGAGACATGATGAACCGAATAAACTGTCTTTCTGTTCTCTTCGGGTCACACAGGCTGGAGAAGTACCATTGACAGTCCACCACAAAATAGTCTGGATAACCGAAAAAGCCATCATACCGATCAGGCATGTCCTCGAAAGACCTTTGTGCAAACTGCATAGAATCCAATGTGGGGATACTTGGCATGGACTCAGTTTGGCGTCCTCTCCGTTCACATGCTGCATCCATAGTTCGGCGGTTAATTCTGTCACGCGGCGTGACGTCAGGGAAGTAGGATGGATGCAGGTGCAGTTCAAATGGTGGTTTTATTAATAAATAGGAGGACAAACAGAAATGAGAAACATAAGCAAGAAACATAAAACATGGCTATGCCATATAACAGAGCTATTTATACGAATAGCTGCGTCACACTGCACCTGTGAGACCAAGGTCGGTGCTCCAAATTGTTTTCTTTTCTCTCTCGTTGCCCCAAATTGTTTTCTTTTCTTGCTCTCTTGTTTTGAATCCTAATGGTTATCATGATAGGCTTGTTTTGAATCCTAATGGTTATCATGAGAAGCTTGTTTTCAATCCTAATGGTTATCATGAGAGGCTTGTTTTCTATTCTAATGGTTATCATGAGAGGCTTGTTTTCTATTCTAATGGTTATCATGAGAGGTTTGTTATCTTTCCTAATGGTAACTGTTTGGGAGGCTTTTTTAATCCTCATGGTGAATGTAGATGAGCTCTTTTTAACCCTATTGGTTATTTTCTCTGTACATAAGCTATAAATACTGGAGCTTAAGCTTCAGTTATCAGATCACTTCTGGGAATTCTCATTGGTGTGGATCTTGTGTGGTGGACCGAAATAAAAACTGGACCCTTACTTTTCCTCACTCACGGCTGATCGTCTTGTTTCTATCTCCAATTGGGTTTACGGATGTGAGTATTTGCTTCTAATTTTAATTGTCTTTGGGTAATAGGCTAAATTCGGGCCTTCAGTCTCTATGCAAATGTCCTTCCCTGTTATATATTTAAGCAGTGGAGACTAAGAGCTTTTACTTATTCTGCTTCAACACACATCATGATTTCTACATCCCTACTGCTGCTGCTGCTGGCAGCTGTACACTGTAAGTGTTTTTATACTTGACATAAATATGGCTTTTGGGCACAATAAAAAAAAATATTTTACAATATTAAAATAACTTTTCTTTAACAGATGTTCACTGTGTTGAGCTGATTCAGCCCGGATCCACAGCATTAACCCCTGCTCAATCAATGACTCTGACCTGTAAAGTGTCTGGATATTCATTAACAAGTACCTACTGTACATACTGGATACGACAACCGGCAGGAAAAACTCTGGAGTGGATCGGACATATATGTTATGATGGTAGCACTTATTACAGTGAGAAACTGAAAAGCAGGTTTCAGGTTTCCAGAGACACGTCCAGCAGCACAGTATTATTAACTGGGCAGAACATGCAGACTGAAGATACAGCTGTGTATTACTGCGCTCGTGAACCACAGTGAGACAGATCAACAACATCCCTGTACAAAAACATCCTGTACAGTAAACTATTTACTGAGAAAAAAAGCAGAAATACAATGTTTTATCTTTTCGATGTCATGTCATGTCATGTTCCTCCATGAACAATGGACAAAACCCTATTGGAACAGTGCTTATTGTGCTTTAAAACTATGTTTAGGTATTTTATGTTCCAGAAAAACATAAAGGAAATGTGTGAATTATAGCTCCCAACATCCTAATTAATCAATTGATCAATTAATTTAATTAATTCAAATGATTAATTAATTATGAGGAAGAAGAAGAAGAAGAAGAAGACGAGGAGGAAGAAGAATTCTGGCTGAGTGCAGGAGCATCTTGGACATTTTGACAGTCAGTATCTGATTACAAACTGAGCTGATTAAGCTTATGTTCATGTCACTGCAATGCATAGTTATCAAAGTGTGAAATTCACTGTGTGAGGAAATCACATTTAGCTAGTAAGGTTTCAGGTTATCTTCAGGCAGACTGACTGTTTTTCACCTCAGTGTTAAACCAGCTCTTTACAAATGATTTTTGCAGGAACAAATCCTAGCCCAAGTTTCAAAGTAAAGATAAACATGTTTAGAAATATATGTATGGTTTCAAAAATTGTGGTGTCACAGTATAAGCCAATTATGAAAAAGTTGGGACAGTATGGAAAATGATAATAAAAACAAAGAGGAGTGATTTGTAAATGTACTTTCACTTGTATTTAAACAAAAAACATATAAAGACAAGGTATTTGATGTTTTACCTAATCACTTCTGGGGATTAATAAAGTATTATCTTATCTTATTAATGCAGGAACATATTTACACATTTTGGAGCAATATATGCTGCCATCCAGAGCAGGACAACGCCAAACCACATTCTGCTTAGACTACAAGAGCATGGTTGCATAACCAGAGAGTGTGGGTGTGAGCATGACCTGCCTGCAGTCCTGATCTGTCTCTGATTGAGAATATGTGCCATGTTATCAAGTGCCAAATAAGGAAGCAAAGGCCCCATACAGTTACACGGCTGAAGAAATGCATAATTCTTGAATTTCCCCTTGGGGATCAATAATCAATCAATCAATCTATCAATCTATCAATCTATCTATCTATCTATCTATCTATCTATCTATCTATCTATCTATCTATCTATCTATCTATCTATCTATCTATCTATCTAATGGATGAATGGCAAAAAAAATCCACTTGCTAAACTTAATAACCTGGTGTCTTCAAAGTGCAAACACTTAATAAGTGTTATTAAAAGAAAAGGAGCTGTGACACAGTGTCGTGATTCCCCCATGCAGCAGCGCGATTTGAGCGCTGATGCGCATGTTGCTTCCGGGTTGACGTCATGTCTTCTTCCTGTCTCGTCAGGTGTCACGTGTGTTATGGTAGTGGCAACAGCTGTTAGCAGTTCGGGGGCTAATAGGACTGTGTGTATATATACCATGAGCAGGGTTTCACACGGCGCGGTTGAATGTATGTATGAATGCATGTATGTACGTCAATATAGCAGCGTGATTAGAAGAGCTTCTAGATTAAGAGAGTCCATGTCATGTGTTCTAGTTAAGTCCCTGTTCATGTGTCGTAGCCTTAGCCTTAGCCTTACCCATAGCCTAGTTTAGCTTAGCTTAGTTTGTAGAGAGAGTTATGTTTCTTTTTTCCGTTTTGGTTGGCTTTCATCAAATTGTAAATAAAACTCACCATTCGACAGCGATTGCATCTGGCCTGCTTCCTTCACGTCACGGCTCGTGACACACAGTGGTAAACAGTTGACTGTCACAACTATTTTGGAGTGTGTTGCAGCCATCACTTTAGAAATTAGTATTTAAAAAAATACATTTAATTCACAATGTTAAACATCAAATAATGTGTTAATAATGTGTTTTCATTAAAGTACAGGGTGAAGTGAATTCTCAAATCATTATTTTTTGCATTTTCCATACTGTCCCATTTTTTTAGGAATTGTGGTTGTATATTATAGACAATGCTGCTTTAAAATTTGAGCAGCATTGCAAATTATTTTCTGTTTTTTACAGACAAATTTAGAAAGCCAACCTTTGGTCTTGTAGTGTACTGTAATGTATATTTAGCCTGCACCCACTTTAGAAATGTATGAACATTATACTTTTCTTTAAGTCCTGTGAGGGGCGCTCTTTCTCTATTCACACAACATCTACCCAACATGTTGAGGTTTAATGGACTGGGGGTGTGATAAAAATGAGAAGTGAGGTTCTGGGTTTAAGTTCCACTCAAACCATGTTCTCTACATTTCTACTCCTGCTATTAACAGCTGCATCTGGTAAATATGTGGAGATTTTTTAGATAATTGTGTTTATATTTCTTTTTGAAAGAATGTACCTGATTAATTGATTAATTTGTTGTTCACAGGAATTAAATGTATTGAACTGGTTCAGCCTGCAGTCATGGTGGTTAAACCTGGAGAATCATTTTCAGTCCCCTGTAAGATCACTGGGTATTCAGGCACCAGTTCCTGTACTAATTGGATAAATCAGGACAAGGACTGGAATGGATTGGCTGGTACTGCAGCTCCAGTAATACTGGCAGTAAAGATTCACTGAAGAACAAGATCCGTTTCTCAGCCGAGGCCTCCAGCAACACTGTGATTTTACACGGGCAAAACTTTCAGACTGAGGACACAGCTGTGTATTATTGCACTCGTATTAGACAGTGATACAGATCAACAGAGACCCTATACAAAAACACAATTAAATGTCCTGCAGTCCACTGGATTTGTTTTCTACATCATTGTAGGAAATTATAAATTGGTATATAGTTAAATTGGTAATTTGGATGTTTTTTTTAATAGTAGGTGTTCTATTCAAGCAATTATGGTATTATTATTATTAATAATAATATTACTATTGTTATTGTTATTATTATTTTTTATTATCATGATTATTAATATATCAAAATAATTGATTGAGTAAAATGGAGTGCTGTTATCGGAAAACAATCAATGAGGAGGTGGTGTGAGTCAGCCCAACACAAAATGGAGTTACTATTTCCACAAAGAAGTTGATTATTTTCCTATTACGGCATGACCCACAGTGTTGTATTCCTTTAATACCATAGTCCATTTATCCATTCCTTTTCTTTATCGCTTATCCTACAGAGGATCGCGGGAAGCCTGGAGCCTATCTAGTCAGTGTTTATGTTAATGGTAGCAGCTGAAAAAACACCATTTTAGGTTATTTATAGCATGAACATTATGGAAAGACATGCTTACAACTCCAAAGAAAATGTTCTACATATAATATCTTGTTAGTTGGTTTTATAAGATCCATAAAGTAGTCTTTACATATCCTCGATAAGATGAACATTCTGCACATTTTAAATATATTCTCTGTTAATCAGATAAACAAATACAAGTGTCACAGCTGGATATCACTCTATTCATGTTCTCTGTTAAACTTAGCATCAGTGTTACAGTGTTAAGATTAAACTATTTTAAAACCCAGTACAGAAAAGTGGTGTATTAGAAAAATAAATACCATAGCAATACAATGTTTTATCTCTGTTTGAAATTTTCATCTCTGTTTCTCATAAGTGTAAGAAAACATCAGTTAGCTAATAGTCAGTTGATTTGCTGAGTTTGTAAAAATTTTAATATCACATACATTTTTTAGAATTCAAATTGACTATGAGCATAAAATTGTGCAGCACTCCAATGAAAAACTTCATGTTTTATCTTTCTTTTACTGAGTATAATAATTTTTGTGCAGTGAGGTACTGACCCAAAGATATGAAAAATCAGATTTTGGCTAAATTGGGTTTTCTCTCTAACATGTTGAAACCTCAACATTGATACACTATAAATATATTTCACCAAAACAACATGAAAGGCTTTACTTTCTAATCTTGCCTAGGCTTTCTTCCTGCAGAGATCATGTTGGATAAGGAGCCAACAACAGCAGTGATTAAAAGAGTCAGTTTGTTTAAAAATGTCAAAATCCTTTGAGCTAAGAGTGATTTCCTCACACATTTAATGTCACTCTTTGATAAAGTTTTAGGCTAGTTTTGTATCTTAATGAAAGACATAAGATTAATAAATTCAGTTTATAAACAGATACCATCAGTCAGAATGTATGTGATGTTCCTGTACCACAGTCTTAAAAATTAAATATTTAACCACATTTTCTTCCCCTTTTCACATTTAAACTATATGAATATTAACAGGACAAAATCTAAATGAATCGTGAAAAAAAAAAAAAAAAATCTAAATTGGTGGAGATTTCTGCAGACACCTACATGATATGCAATAAATGTTTTAATAAAGAATAAAATACACTGGGGCTGTCACAAATATAGTACTATAGTAATATAGTAATATAGTACTTTATTGCTGCTCTACTAAACCCTCTTTGGATTTAAAGTCTGATTTTATGTTTGCTATAATTACAGACTGCAGACTGAAGACACAGCTGTGTATTACTGCGCTTGTTGGCCATGGTGAGACAGATCAACATCATCCCTATACAAAAACACCTCATAAGTCTTACTATAAAATATAATCACACAAATAAAACAAAGAGTTTAAAGATATTTTCAAACATTTATAATGTACATTTTAATTTAATTTATTTCATATTTCTAACATAATGATGCTACATCTTTAATATTGTTGCACATTATACACACCATTATAATCACAAATGCTACTTAAAATATTTGGTAATAAATATTTGTTCTTGTCTCTTAAGGACTAATTCCTGATGAAGACTCAGTACACAACACATAGAGGACTGCACTGATTACCATCACGACCTGTTTCACATGTCTATAAAAGCTACTTTTTTTTTTATTTATTTAACTGCTGAGGCTGGTTAGGAAACAACATTTTAGAACTGTAATAATGTAAGTGATGAGAAGAAATCCTTTGGGTGGTAACAGGAAATCTGTTTTACTTCATTGATAATTATTTTCCTCCGAGAGTGATTTATTCCTTACTGAATCTGTCACTGAGCTCCTCTGCTTATGTGATATTTTATAACAAGCTCCAAGTGTATTTTAGTAAAAAAATTGCAACAGCAGTTTATTTTCAATTCAGTTACTGTTTTATATCTTGAGTGAAGTATGTGTAAACTAAACCATCTATACATAATATTCCAATGAATGTGTAGTTTTTGTGCAGTATAACATTTTTGGGGTCTTCACTCAGATATATTTGGTAAAACGAACTTTATAATTAGTTGGGATTCTCGATAACGGACTTGGACTCGAGTCCTATTATGGATTAAGTCGGACTTGTCAGTAAGTAAAAGTAAGATAAATAAAAGTAAAGTAAAACAAATAAATAAATAAATAACAGCATGAAATTAATATAATAAATTACTGAACATCTCCTTGCCTGAGCAGGCCCAGTCGACACTTCATTGTTGCATCACAGTTGAATTTGGTTTCTTTTGTAAATTGAATCAACGTTGACATCCTGATGATGTTTCAACGTCATACGTTTCAACATCAAGTAAACTATCTAAATTGAATTACCTATAGGCTACACTCACTGTGTACATGATTGGGCATTTTTAATTCTATTATAACCTATTTTTGTTATAATCTAGTTCGCATTTAGAACAACGTGACCTACATTTCCCCATACAGCTGTTCATATGCACCTTGTTGCAATACGATCCCAAAATCAGACACAAAATAAACACCTGAAAGTAAGTCAGTGGTAAACCTTGAATGTTATTAACTAGGATCACAGTGGAACAAGAGATGATGGCTCCAAGAAAAAAAAATAAACAGTCATTCAACTAAGAGAAAACAACAAAATATTTTTTTCTCCTATTTTTATTTCAGTATTTTTAAATACAAGCGCTTTAAACAAGAGCAGTGCAGCACAGATCTTCTTAAGACCACCACCACCACCACCCCCATCCAACCATACTTTAAATATTTGGACATTATTGTCTCCATTATCTTCGTGTGTTGTTCCATAGCTGCTCATAACGTCAACTAAAGAAAAACAAAGCCACAAATAAGACTGTTAAAAAATGCTGCAAATTTCAGACCATCTATAAAGAATTGTGTATAATTTTGCAAACCATTTTTCAAAGCTGTATCAAAATTGATTACATTGTATCACTTTCATCAGTAAAGTGCATAAACTCTTTGTTGCCGCTAGTTAACCATGCTCTACTTAAGTATGTCATAGGTTATTCAAAATAACTTCACATTGCACATAACGTCACAGATTATTAATTAAATAGTATTACACACTAATTTATACTAATACCATTTTCAAAAATAATAATAATAAAAAAAAGATTCCCCCTACCTCTGATGTTACATTTTAAAAGGATACAGATTTACCTATATATCTGTATACACAATGTTATGGCTCAGCCTAGGTTGGGCCACACAGTGTAACCAGCTCGGGATTCAAGTAGATTGATCTTTAAATTGTAAGTGAGGGAGCCAGGAATAACAACAAAACAAGGTGATTCAAAAAAATTGGGGTGTATTATATCACACAATATATACATATAACTATACAAATTAAAGATAAATGTTACTGCTACCTGACTCATATAAACATTTCACAGTAACAGTGTCTTTCATCCACCGGCCAATATTTTATCTGCGAAACTGCCTGATGTAAAGTAGAACATAAAGAAATAGACCTGTTAAGTATTATTTTGTGAACAACTACTGACTTAAATAACCGATGATAATTATCTACCTGTTGGTACAGTGAGTCTAGGTTGGGCCACAGAGTAACCAGCTCGGGATTAAAGTAGATTGATCTTTAAATTGTAACTGAGGGAGCCATGAATAACAACAAAACAAGGTGGTTCAAAAAGGTTGTGGTGTGTTATATCACACAATATATACATATACATACAAACTAACCAGAGCAGGCATATCTTCAGGGTGGGCCGAGGCCAAAATAATAAACAAAAGAACTCTATGACCAGGGGCCCGTTTCAATAATGAGGTTCAACCAACTCTGAGTTAAAACTTGAACTCTGAGTTGACTTACCCTGAGATGGGAAACTCAGAGTTTTCGGTTACAGAACAGCTGAAATGAGTTGGTTCAATCAACTCTGAGTTGACGGACTCCTAGTTAAGTGCATGCACCACAACTATAAAAAGCCATTATCAGTGGAGCGCAGATATCACGAGTCACCATGGCAACAGCCTCAGGAAAAAAAGAGGTCTACATATTGGTGTAATGGGTGTAATTAATTACTAAGTAATCTAAATACTATAATTTAATTAAAGAATATAAAACAACTCTGTATAAAACAATAGTGGATTTAACATCAAATTAAGGTATATTTTTAATATAACCTTCTCCCTGTAGTTACACTCTGGTCAATTCAAGAATCATTCATGCAATTGTATATTGTTTATTTGAAAGCATTAGAAATGCAGTTTCTTGTCTCTCCTTAGTGTTCAAGTGGTTGAGGTTGATTTGGGATTTAGAAAGTAATTAATAAGTAGACCAAATTAGTAAGTAGACCAATACTTTCTAGAGATAGTAATTATTACATTAATCTAATTAGATTTGTTGAAGGTGTAATTTGTAGTTAGTAATTAAGAACTATTTTAGACTCTTATAACCCAACTGTCATAATATCAGAGGTGAAACTGGAAGAACAGTATTTTATTAAACCTATTATTTTAATTTTCATGTATAGGCATTCAAAGAACGTGGCAGCAGCTGAAAATTAAATATAAAAACATAATTCAATCAGGTAAGCCTTGAGCATGTCACAGGTGTAGGGTACATGGCTTTACAAACACTTGACATTAGTCATTAAATGACTAAATAGCATTCAGTGTCTAGCAGTGCAGCAGCATTTTTGTCATAGGTCTAAATGTTCATTCTCATTTGACTACTCAGCCAACAGAAAGAAGGCAGAGGCTCTCAAAACAGGGGGAGGACCTGCACCACCACCTCTGACAAATGCAGAGGACATGGCCCTGAGCCTGAATGCGGGAAGGCCAATGGCTGAGGGAATTCCTGGAGGCACTTCATCAGAGCCAGACACTCCAGAAGATTCAAGTGCCTTCATAAAACACATGAGGTTTACCTACAGCATGTGGTTTTTTTTTTATATATAGGATATTTGTGATTTTTCCATTTATATTACTTTGGGTTGGGTTTTTCGTTGGTCCCAACAGATTCGGATAGTAATATCTGTCTCTTGGAGCCTCCTGTCCCAACGGAACCCCAGGCAGTTGAAGTAGCCTACTCAATACACCATCAATTATGACAAATAGTATTATAAAGTGTACTCTATGAAATGTTCATCTTCACAGGATGATGAGGATGAAGAAATCATTTCTGCTGCCACATACATACCTACAGAGGTAACGTTAATATGTCTACACATCAAACAATCTACACATCACATTTTTATGTGGAGTAGCCTATAGAATCTAAGTTTATATCTATAAATGGTCATTCTTATCTCTATCCCCCAGAGTGTGGAAGAACAGCAGGAGAAATGGTGGTGGATATCATGATTAATCGGAGAGGACATTGCGGCATATCATATTTCGGTCTACCCTTCCATCCTGGAAATCTGCAGGGTTGATGGGGTCTTCCTCAGGGTCTTGTAATTGTAGGGCAGGGTGTTGCTCCCCTCTCATTATGGCAATATTATGTAGAACACCACATGCCACAATAATGTCGCACGCCCTTTCAGGGGTTCCCTGCGTAAGTAGTGCAATGCAAACGGCTTCTCAACAGGCCCTATCAGGTGATCTCCACCTGGGCTCTCGTCCTGCAGTGTGCCACATTGTAGCGCTGCTGTGGGCCTGGTTCAGGTTCTGGGTAAGGGGTAATAAGATTTGGTCAGCATGGGTAACCCCTATCTCCCAGCAGAAAGCCATCAATATCTCCTATAAGAAAGTTTAAACACTTTAATTAACCTGTAAGTGTGTAGTGCATACAATGAGATATGTGTATAGGACATACATTTACTTACCCCTTTCCAGTCTGTTGCTCAGGGTTGACTCCCGATACATTCTTGCGTCATGAACAGAGCCAGGCCACTTGGCCTCCACATTTGTGATTATATGTGCAGCATCACATATGATCTTGACAGTGCAAAGAATGAGAGATGTTACAGTATTGCGATATAGTCTTTGACCATTAGAAACAGTAGGCTGTCAGTGTACCTGCACATTAATACTGTGGATGGATCTCCTGTTCACATAGTCCACTTCATTTTCAGAAGGTGCAATGATCGGAATATGTGTGCCATCAATGCATCCAACCACGTTCGGAAATCCTAAAGGGAATTCTGATTATTAGGTTACTTGCAGGGGTCGCAGCAAGATATTCTTAACTGAATGTCATTTATCAGTTTAGCCTCATTTAAACCAACTTATACACCACTGACCTGCATATGTTCTGCATAATATGTTCTGCATCCCCGATGTTATACAGAAAACTAACATTTGCAAAGAAACGTAAA
Organism: Ameiurus melas; assembly: GCA_012411365.1. Taxonomy (NCBI): domain Eukaryota; kingdom Metazoa; phylum Chordata; class Actinopteri; order Siluriformes; family Ictaluridae; genus Ameiurus; species Ameiurus melas. The sequence continues at coordinate 18,949,771 of CM022753.1, forward strand.
GTAACGCAAAGCATCTGCTCGGATGTAAGAGCACGGCCTGAGGGTTGATGTTCCTGATGTAAGGATGGATGAGATCATGATGCATCTTATGGACTGTAAAGAAAAACGGTACCGCTCAAATGAAAATGCATCGGGATATGACAAAAAAATCCAGTCTGGGCCTCAAAATACTCTCCCGACGTAAATGTAACTCCCTACGAATTACAGCCGCTCCAGCAACAGGATCGTCCATAAAAGGACATGCCATTTCATTCCTTTTGATGCTGAAATGTGCGCAATTAATGAATGTACCGAAAGAATCAATGAGGTGTTTTAACACCGCTTCCTCTTTAAAAAGGGGAGGAGACCAAAAGAAACTCCAGGTTAGGTTCACAGAGTAAGTTGCCATGGTAACTGACCCTGAGTATAAGTTACCTCTCCTTCAGAAACGGGCTTGACTTACTCTGCTTTCCCGGGTTTAACATACCTCCCTTTCTGAAACGGAAAACCCAGAGTTTCCCCTCATTTCAGGGTTAAATGGGAAAACAAGCGGTGCTTACCTGTTGAGCCAGCGGTTTCACCTACACGCACACCAAGCTACCGGTATCCCACGTCACTAACCAGGAAGTCCTTCCACTGACTGAACGACGTACCAGTCAGTCGAAAACCACTTCCTTAAATACTAATCCAGGGCACGCCCCCCTAATCAATAACCGGTCCGTGAAGACTCACGCGGAAACCCATTTCACCCCACAATTTTATTTTGTATTTTTATTTAGCTAACTTTGTATGTACGTCGATACATTCATGTGATAATTACTTGTAAAATTAACCATTCTGTCCCGATAAGCATTATAACATAGCATTACCTGGTTATACTGTTCTCTTCCACATTCTTATGGACAGTCTGAGGATTCTCACTAAGTGGATGCACTGGATCCGTCAGAAACCAGGACGAGGACTTCAGTGGATCGGGCACATTGATGGTGGCACTAGCACAACATTTGCTCAGTCTCTGCAGGGCCAGTTCTCCATCACTAAAGACACCAATAAAAACATGCTGTACCTAGAAGTGAAGAGTCTGAAAGTTGAAGACACGGCTGTTTATTTCTGTGCAGTTTTGTGAACATTAAGACAAATACAAGCACAGGGAGACTCAATTATAATTCATGTTTTTCCCCCCTTCGTTATACTTATTCCTTATAATTTCCTCACTTTCATTTCATTATTATTATTATACTTGCATATTGCTATCTCACATGCCTCTCTAATTATTATTTTGAATTGAAGTTCTTGTAAAGTAGCTGCTGCTACTTGTGATAGAAGCTGCAGGAACACTACAGATTGATGGTTAATTTCCTGAATGTATAAACAGTGAGTCTGTTCAGCAGCACAGAATCTGACCAGAGATTAAATTAAATGTACATGTTTTGTGCAGCATCACTACTACAAACTGCTGGAATTAAAATCATCTGTAGGGCAGCAGCTCACTTGTTTTGAAGAAGGATTCATGAAACTATGAAATCTGTTAGTTGAAGGGTTTTTATGCAAATTCATACAATTATAAAAATCAGTCTCTTACTCACCCAAAGCTCATTTCACACAACTGAATCAAAATCTTGATTATGGGGCTGAGGTTGCACAGTACTGCATCTTTGTTATAATGTTAACACAAGGCACCTGACACTTCTATATGTCTTCACTGAGAATATCTCCACTATGTTGTTTATATTTGATTGTTTTATCCTCTAGGTGTGAGCAGTGATGAGATCAGACTGGACCAGTCTTCTGCTGTGGTAAAGAGACGTGGAGAACATGTGAAGATCTCTTGTAAGATAAATGGCTTTGGTATGAATGAGTATCTCATGCACTTAATACGACAGAAACCAGGGAAAGCTCTAGAATGGATTGAATTTGTGAACTCAGGTTAAACTGATGAACGCACATATGGAAACACCATGAAAGGCCAATTTCTCTTCTCTGAAGACATCTCTACAAGCACACAGATAGAGGTAGAAATGGCAGCACTGTCAGCATGGTGTGTGAATTGTGGCTCTGACCATTCCTCAGCAACACACTAATAGGCATCCCAGTCCCCTTACACACCTCTAGACTCAACCAGATTTCCTGCAAGATTAACAAAATTGAACCTCCTATTTGAATTAGTATCTGTTCAGATCACATTATCTATTGATTCCTAATAACGTATTCATATCCCTAGATCCCTACTGCTCACACAAAACGTCACCATATCAACAATGCAACACGTTTTTTGTTTGTTTGTTTTAATCCATTTATGTGTAGTGTCCATTATATAACTCACTGTGTAAATTGTATAGAAACCCAAATATATTAGAGCGAGCGTCTCTCTGTAAACCTTGCAGCTGGAACTACTGTAAGAGCCGCTTTTATAAAAATGTAATTAAGACCTTCAGACCACAGTACTTACTACTTTAGGGATAAAGTTTTATATTGGATGATTGCTCAGCTATTTAGGATTTTTGCAAAATCAAAATAATATGGTGTAATCAGTTGATCACAGAGATACATTAGTGTTTTGCTTATTTCAGAGTAATTTTAAGATGAATTCACTGAGTTTTCAAAAGGTTAGGATGTCAAATAATAAATTTGTAAACCTGAGTCTTCAAGTTCATGTAGCAGTTGATGATCTTCCACTCAAGTCTCTTAAATTAAGGAGGTCTGTGTGTGTGTGTGTGTGTGTGATCTCATCAACTCACCTGTACCTACTCTGACCCCTAAACTCGATCTCTGTAACACGTTGTCAGTAGTGACTGAGAAGTTGGATGTGAAAGCTGAACTTCAATCTCATCAACATAAACCAGCAATTCCTCTCTGTATCAATTAAAGCCTCTAGAGTGCAGACTAAACCAGAATGAAAATGAGTAGAATGCATGGGGCATTTTCTATTGCACAGTTTGATTATAATGTTAAATATAGAGCCCAGTTTTAATGCCAGCAAAAAAATGTTTTAGCTACATGCTGTTCTGAAAACACCGCAATATTTCACTGTGTAAGCTTGGCAAATATACGACTTGATTATTTTCCTATAACAGCATTCCCCCAAGTGTTTTATTCCTTAATGAATCTGACACTGAGATCCTCTTCTTCTATTGTATTTAGGTAAAGGTCTGTGTAAACTAAACCATCTCTAATGGCTCATTAATACACATTAAGCTTCTCTCTGAAGGCCCTAATCTAGCCTATTACCCAAAGACAATTAAAATTAGAAGCAAATACTCACATCCGTAAACCCAATTGAGATAGAAAAAGAGACGATTAGCCATGAGTGAGGAAAGGCAAGGGTCCAGTTTTTATTTCAGTCCACCACACGAGATCCACACCAATGAGTATTCCCAGAAGTGATCTGATAACTGGAGCTTACAGTGCCAGAACTTTTCAACCTTTTGCCACATTTCAGGCTTCAAACATAAAGATATAACATTTTTATTTTTTGTGAAGAATCACCAACAACTGGGACACAATTGTGAAGTGGAACGAAATCTATTGGATTTTTGAAACTTTTTTAACTAATAAAAAAATGAAAAGTGGGGCGTGCAAAATTATTCGGCCCCCTTGCGTTAATACTTTGTAGAGCCACCTTTTGCTGCGATTACAGCTGCAAGTCGCTTGGGGTATGTCTCTATCAGTTTTGCACATCGAGAGACTGAAATTCTTGCCCATTCTTCCTTGCAAAACAGCTCGAGCTCAGTGAGGTTGGATGGAGAGCGTTTGTGAACAGCAGTTTTCAGCTCTTTCCACAGATTCGCGATTGGATTCAGGTCTGGACTTTGACTTGGCCATTCTAACACCTGGATACGTTTATTTGTGAACCATTCCTTTGTAGATTTTGCTGTATGTTTGGGATCATTGTCTTGTTGGAAGATAAATCTCCGTCCCAGTTTCAGGTCTTCTGCAGACTCCAACAGGTTTTAATCCAGAATGGTCCTGTATTTGGCTGCATCCATCTTCCCCTCAATTTTAACCATTTTCCCTGTCCCTGCTGAACAAAAGCAGGTCCAAACCATGATACTGCCACCACCATGTTTGACAGTGGGGATGGTGTGTTGAGGCCAGGTCTTGGTAGATTTGCAGTGGTCTGATACTCCTTCCATTTCAAAATGATCGCTTGCACAGTGCTCCTTGGGATGTTTAAAGCTTGGGAAATCTTTTTGTATCCAAATCCGGCTTTAAACTTCTCCACAACAGTATTACGGACCTGCCTGGTGTGTTCCTTGGTCTTCATGATGCTCTCTGCGCTTTCAACAGAACCCTGAGACTATCACAGAGCAGGTGCATTTATACAGAGACTTGATTACACACAGGTGGATTGTATTTATCACCATCAGTCATTTAGGACAACATTGGATCATTCAGAGATCCTCGCTGAAATTCTGGAGTGAGTTTGCTGCACTTAAAGTAAAGGGGGCGAATAATTTTGCACGCACCACTTTTCAGTTTTTTATTTGCTAAAAAAGTTTAAAATATCCAATAGATTTTGTTCCATTTCACGATTGTGTCCCACTTGTTGGTGATTCTTCACAAAAAATTAAAATTATATATCTTTATGTTTGAAGCCTGAAATGTGGCAAAAGGTTGAAAAGTTCAAGGGGGCCGAATACTTTCGCAAGGCACTGTAAGCTCCAGTATTTATAGCTTATGTACAGAGAATATTACCAATAAATTTCAGAAAGATTAGGATCTCATTACCAATAGGGTTAAAAAGAGCTCATCTACATCTACCATGAGGATTAAAAAAGCCTCCCAAACAGTTACCATTAGAACAGAAAACACGCCTCTTGTGATAACCATTAGATTTGAAAACAGGCCTCTCATGATAACCAGTAAGCATAGAAAACCAGGAGAGAGAGAAAAAAAAAGAAAACAATTTGGAGCAATGACCTTGATCTCACTGCGCAAGTGCCAGAAAAATTCACTCATTCCTACAAACAACCTCTTCATGGACGGTCGCCTCGGACGGTTCTCTCCAAAACATTCAAGGCCCATGTCTACAGCAGGCCTGTAGGCATGCCTCAAGAATCTTTATCCTCTGCATTATGAGTAAGTTTCTTTTACCTTTTTTCCCTATTTTTCTGGTTTATATTTTACTTTCATATCTGTTTTATATTTCTATATTTTTATATATATATATATATATATATATATATATGGTTTTACTACTTGCACATGGTTTACTGTACTCCTTACTTCATAATATTATTAAATTATCCGAATAATATCTCAATACTATTTATTCTTGTACAGTTCTAATGGTGTGTGTGCGTTCGGGCCTTCGGGAGGGGGTGTTAGAGAGAGAGGGAGAGACAGAGAGAGTGTGTGTGTGCTATGTTTGCATGCCTGACCCTGAACGCGCAAGAGTGTGTGTGTGTGTGTGTGTTATCTATGTGTATGCGCCTCCCTAACTCTCCTTCTCTGTGACTATTAAACCATAGTGTGTCAATCCCAAAATGTGAATCCTGTTTATCAATATCCACCTAATTCCTCCTCTATGTGTCTAGGTGCCCATTTATTGGAAGGGCTGGATTTGGATTCGAGCACCCGCCACCAAATTCTGCATCTCACTGCTGATTTTCAATAAAATTACCTATTACTCCTACTCGGTCTCCCTCACGTTTATTTTATGTATATTTTTAACCACAACATCTCTCCTCACAGACTGCAATGATTCACCATCATCTCACATTAAACAACTGAAAGACAATTGCTATTTAACACTGTTACATTATTATTTTTTTATTATTTTTTTTATAAATCCTAACAACAAAGCTAACAAATGTCAACTTCTGAAAGGACTGGAAAATGTTTGGACACGTTTCTGCTGTTCAGTAATCATGAGTGATCAGAAAACTTTGTTCTTCTGCCTGTTACAGAGATACACTGTGATGTGCTAAAAGGACATGAAATCTAATGAGTAAAGAGCAGTTATGGACTTGAAACACAGCTGGAGTCTACTTGGCTATTCTGCGGTGAATCATTTTTTTGTCTCTAGTGGGCGTGCCATGCAAATGATATTCTGTGTTTGAACCATTTATGCTTATATACTGTACATTCAGCTCAACAACATACCAGCAGTTTGTGTTCATTGAGTAATTATTTTAATTATTTGAGATGGAACTAGGCACAGTTTTGAGTTACTTTGCTCTAGCAATGTTCATTCAATGTTAGTATTATCATTTATTTTATATATTTTTTTAAAAAACTTTCTTTCTTTCTTTCTTTTTTTTTTTACACTTTAATACCCATCTATGTGTATTCTTATATTTCAGATTCCTGCAGTCAGACACTAATCGAGTCTGATTCAGTGATCATCAAACCTGATCAGTCTCATAAACTGACCTGCATAGCTTCTGGATTGGACATTAGTAGCTCTTGGATCAGACAGGCGCCTGGAAAAGGGCCGGTATCTATTGCAATTATTGAGAGTGATAGTGCTAGGAAGTTTTACTCCAATGCAGTCAATGGCCGCTTCACCATCTCCAGAGACAACTGTCAGACCTGCTGTTATAGAAAATTTATCAACACCTGACAGAGAATTAAACAGTGTGATAAGTGTATTTATTATCATTAAATTATTATTCCTTCCGAAACTTCTTTATTTTGGAATTAAATGACATTAGACAAGCACACTTCACAGACAGTGAAGAACAAACTACATCATAAAGACAGGGTTATAAATTACTTCATTTCCCTCTCATACTGTATCCGAGTGCTTTCTTTCTTTTACACCGTGGTGATACACATACTTCAATGTGGAATTCATACTTTAATTTGCACTGCTGCTCTATGTGAAAAGTTTTTATTGTCAGCAAGAACATTGTAACCTTGTTCTGTAAAATTACTCATTGAAGTTGTTTCATTGTATCTTACTCTGGCACTTACACCTCTACTCTGCACACTTTGCCTCTTCTAGAACTAAATTAATGGACCTTGTATGGATAAAAACATCTGCTAAATGAATAAATGTAAATGTGAATGTAGTTCTGGATATTTTGGAAACAGAACTTTGTGCCTCTAGAGGGCAGTCTGTGTAAACACAACCATGTCAGTCTGTTGCTATCTGCACATTTAGACAATCTCTCTCTTCACATTCTGCTATGACTACATCCAGCATCATGACTCTCAGATTAAACCGAATTACATGTAGCATACTAGCAACCTGTGTTATGTTGATCAGTAATTAAGGCTCTTTGTTATGGAGGACAATTCATGAGGATCTGAGTGAGCAAGATCAGTTGTTAACTTTAGTAAAAAATAAATAAATAAATAAATAACCCTGCTTAAACGTTTCATTTGAAATGTGAATTTGTTTGATGTTACAGTGTATAAACACAAACTTTTTTTTTTTCCAGAGACATTATTCTTCAAATAGATTAAGGGGTCATTGGACAATTAAGGTTTCTCCGCTTGTAAAAATGGTTCTACTTGGAACCCTTTCTGATGGTGAAACATACTGTTGTAGGGTTCTACACAGAACCATATAATCATCCACTCATCTACACACTGAGCAGCCTGTGGTTGTGGATTTAATACATCCATAGTGGTCATGGACACTCCCTATTCAAATACAGTCGGGTATAAACAGCATGTTCTTGACTGTTCTAGTTTCCAGTGAGCTCTGTTATAGATAACACTCCTATACACTTTAAATCTGGGTGAAGCAGAACTCAGAGAAAGATGATTTTAGGACATTGTATTTTATGTGTTCTCATTTCATGTAAGTTTCAGACTTTTTCATGTTTTGATTACTAGGAAAATTAACCATTCTGTCCCGATAAGTATTATAACATAACATTACCTAGTTATACTCTTCTCTTCCAGATTCTTATGGACAGTCCCTGACCTCCTCTGCTTCTGTGGTGAAGAGACCTGGAGAGTCAGTCACTCTGTCCTGTACTGTCTCTGGATTCTCAATGAGCTACTGGATGAGCTGGATCCGTCAGAAACCAGGACAAGGACTGGAGTGGATCGGATACATTGATGGTGGTACTAGCACAACATTTGCTCAGTCTCTGCAGGGCCAGTTCTCCATCACTAAAGACACCAGTAAAAACATGCTGTACCTAGAAGTGAAGAGTCTGAAAGCTGAAGACACGGCTGTTTATTACTGTGCACGAGACTCACACTGACACAACAGACTCCAGAGCTGCACAAAAACTTACACAAGTATGTCCTCATGAACTCTAAATATTCCCTCAGCAGGAAACTGAACCCCAGAGACAGTTATTATAAACAACAACCATTCATTTTAGTGTTCAGTTTTATTTCTCCTTTTGTCTTACTCCATTAACAGTCAAAATTCATCTGTAAAATTCTCAGCTTTTCTTTAATCTCTGACTGGTACTTAAAGCTGAAGACAAACATGAAAACATTAAGTAAACACAAAGAAGCTAAATGATAAAACATTCAATTGCATTACATTTCATTTCTTGATAAAAACATAACTCATAAGAAATTGTTTTGCTAATTTATTTGTTTCTTCATATGCAACACAAACTATATTTTGATTACATTTAATTAATTTATTTGTTTGCCTTATTATACGTTCCATATTTCAATCGGAGTTGTGTGTGGAGTGTGTTAATAGCTTCTGTGCTTTACCTTTCTCCTCTTCTCAGATGTGCATGTGTTGACCACCTATCTATATAGAGGAGAAATAAATCACAAGCATGACGGTCGGTGTTATTCCCATGAGAGCTTAACATGAATGGGGAAAAAAAACCTGTTTCCCTTTCAAAGGGAACTTCGACGTTGCATTTAGCAGTATGGGGGAGCGCCTTGTGCGCGTGACCGGTATCTGAAGCTTGTGAAAATCATGCCTCTACTTATAGGCCTGCCATGATCAGGTGACGTGGCAATTAAGCGCGTCGCATGATATATATATGGCACCTGTGAACCACGCCGCCAGCCTTATTATCTTCAGCGAGACTGCATGTCTGTGGTTTGTGTGACAAAAACGCTTCATTTCTACTCGATATTTTCTCAAAATCTCTTAACTTTTCTATCCCTTTTTAAAGAAAAGGAGAGGTAAGTAATGAGTGAGAAAGAGTTAAAGATGAGTGCAACGTGCTCCCGTTTCATCACGGGGGAAAAGTGCACACTTTCTTGGTGAAGTGTTAGTGGTGTAGTATGCGATGGCAACCTCGAGAGGCTGCACATGGTAACGCGACATTGAGCAGCTCGAACCGCGCTTTTCTCAACAAAAAAAAACGGAAGCCGACGAGTCGAGTGTCCTCAAAGCCTCGCGGATCTGGGCTGGCCGCCTGCGGAGGCAGCCAACCGTCTCAGGTTCGGGGGATCTCTTAAATCTGGAAGAGGAGCGGAGACGAGCGCGGCGCTATCTCTCTCTCTGTCTTCCGGGTTCGCTCTCCGCTGGATTTTGGAGTTCGCGGCGCGGACATTCTCCAGATATGGAAAGCCAAAGGGGTAATAACGCCCCCTCTCTCGACTCCGAGGAGTTAGAAGGATGTGTTGAAAACTGAGAGCAGCGTATAAAGAGCTGCTTGAAGTGATTACCCATTGAAAGTAAATACTTCACACTGCAGAAACTCCCTGTCTTCCAGAAGTTATGACAAAATCTCACTTCGAGAAAACCGTGGTTAAGCCAGCGTCATAACTCCACGATGTTGGATTATTTGGCTATTTGGAAATGAATGGCCTGGCTACGTTATGCCGAGGTGGAGGAGGCGCTAGCTACCCCCTCTCCACCGATGGCAGGTAAGTACAGGGCGGTTTGCATCCAAGGTAGGCAAGCCTATGCAGTAGTAGTCTTGCTTGTGGGTCACTGCAGACAATGACAGGGTTGCGCACCAAGCTGACCTGCTGAGTGAGCTCAACTTATGGCAAAAAAGTTGTCTCAAGCTCATCCGGGTTGTCCACGAGTGGAGCCTGGGCCAGCACTAGTATGGGGAAACCCAGAAGGTGAGTATGGCAGCCCGCCACCCCCCGGACACAGCCAGGGGAACCGGGTGGCCACAGTCGCGTCTGCTGTTGGGCCTGATCTGAGAATGGTCATAAAGGCCAAGCAGGCAAGACGAGCGGTCCTGAGGGGCTGTGGAGGGATGTATCCGGGGACATGAGGTTGTTAGGGCAGGTAGCCCCCAGTGCTACTGTAGGGCCTCCCCTAGCCAAGGTGGTCCCCAAGTTTTCGTGTTCCCTGGTCAGCAAGCTGTCACAGGGCAACGGAAATCTGATGCTTCTCTCCAATAGAATGTGGAATAGCTAACGTCACTAGAAGACCATCAGGCAGCGTGCAAGCTACGGCCAAATGTGTCTCCATGGGTTCTGTCTACCATAGAAAGGGTTACCGGGTCCAGTTATAGCTCGACCCCCCCATTCACAGGTGTGCTCACCACAGAAGTCAGCACAGACCAGAGCCCGACGTTAGCGCAGGAAGTAAGCTCCCTTTTGGACAAGGGGGTCCTGAAACATGTACCCCGTTCCCTCAGGGAGGGAGGTTTACAGCCTTTATTTCCTGTTCCGCAAAAAAGTGGGAATATGTGGCCAATTTTAGATCTGCATCATCTGAACCGTACTCTTCGGATATACAGGTTCAGAGGCTGATGTTCAAACGTATCGTGCCACAGATCCAGTTCAAGAACTGGTTTGTGGCGATAGGTCTAAAAGGTGCATGTTTCCGCATAGGATTATTGCTAGCTTTATCCCCTCGCACCTTCGCAAAGTGCATGGATGTCACTCTGGCTCCATTGGGACTCCAGGGCATCGGTGTACCAAGCTACCTGGACGACTGGTTAATTCTAGCACGATCCAGGGAGCTGGTGGTTCAACATTGAGATGTTGTTCTCGCCCACGTGAAGAACTGGGGGCTCAGGTTGATTCTCAGAAAAGTTGGTTTTCTCCGGTGCAGTGGACAACTTTTCTAGGGGTTATAGGATTCTACTACGATGAGGGCGTTTCTATCCCCAACAGGCGTAGTGTCAATCCTATCAACACTGAGCTAGATAAAGCTGTATCTTGGGAGCCTAGGGTGGAATCCACACATGTGGCTGAGGTCACATCTGTATGCTGCCCCCCCCCCCCATCACTGCTCCCACTAGCTCTAGCGAGAGTTTGCCAAGATAGCCTGCTAATAGCACCTTTTGGCAGCTCGAACATGGTTCTGAGAGATATCTCTGCGAGATGGCACTCTTTGGGAGATTCCGTCCCCGAGGATTCACTGTGGACCCAGTAACTGCGATATAGCTACAGTCCTGGGGCTCCTACAATAACAATTTCTCAGCGGTGTGATCTCCTTCTACAATCAGGGTTATGTGGCGCCGCCATTTCGGCCAGCCACGCCCTGTTGAGGGAGCCTCTGTGGGGAACGTCCTCTAACCCGAGGTTCATGCGTGGTCTCAGATGGCTGAGGCCCATCTGCAGGCCACGAATCCATCCTCCTGGGACCTTCTATGGCCCTGGAAGGTCTGTCGGCTGCCCCATTCGAGCCCCTAGAGTGGATCCCATCCAGAAGGAAATCAAATGCACTCAGGTGTCAGCTTTTGTCTTGTGGCATGAGGAACGTCACCTAGACCCAGAGAACTGCGCAATTGCTACAGTCCTGGAGTTCTTACAGAACGTTTCTCAGCGGGCTGGGCTTCTTCTAACTTTAAGGTTCGTACGTGGTGTCAGATGGCTGCGGCCCATCTGCAGGCCGCGCATACCTTCCTGGGACCTCCTGTGGTCCTGGAAGGTCTGTCAGGTGCCCCATTTGAGTCCTTAGGGACCTACCACCTCAAAAGCCGCAGGGTTGATTTATCATCCTTGGCAAGAACTAAGGAAGCTGTGGGTCTGGCCCCTGAGGGGCGCCAGCTAATAGATTCTGGTCGCACGACTGAGGTGGTAGTGACCATGTTTCTACAATAACATTTCTCAGCGGGGTGGGATCCTTCTACAATCAGGGTTATGTGGCTGCCATTTCGGCCAGCCACGCCCCTGTTGTGGGAGCCTCTGTGGGGCAGCACCCTCTAACTGTGAGGTTCATGCGTGGTGTCAGATGGCTGAGGCCTATCTGCAGGCTGTGCATACCTTCCTGGGACATTCTGTGGTCCTGGAAGGTCTGTCAGCTGCCCCTTCGAGCCCCTAGAGTGGATCCCATCTACAAGGAAATTGTATGCGCTCAAGTGGCACCTTTTTGTCTGGTGGTGTGAGGAACGTCAGCTACACCCAGTGAACTGCGCAATCGCTACAGTCCTGGAGTTCTGACAAGAACGTTTCTCAGCAAGTTGGCTCCTTCTACTATCGGGGTTACGTGGCCGCCGTTTGCGGCGCCCGCGCCCCTGTCGATGGAGCCTCTGTGGGGCAACATCCTCTAACCCGAGGTTCATGTGTGGTGTCAGACGGCTGAGGCCCATCTGCAGGCCATGCATACCTTCCTGGGACCTTGCTGTGGTCTGTCAGGGACCCCATTTGAGCCCTTAGAGTCAGCCTCTGAGAAGCTTCTGACTCTAAAGGTAGCTCTTTTACAGGCCCTGACATCTCTCAAGTGAGTGGGAGGTTTACAAGCTCTCCTTGTTGCCCCTCCTGCCTTTACTTTACCCCTAGATAAGCCAAGTCCTTCCTGTATCCTAGGCCGGATTATATTCCTAAAGTGCCTACATTGGCTGCCCACCCTGTGGTGTTGCAGGCTTTCTCCCCTCCTCTGTCCTCTGACCAGAACAAGAGAGGATGCACCCGCTGTGTCCAGTAAGCGCTCTCTGTACTTACGTCCACCGCTCTGGCCAGTGGCGTAAGTCAGAGCATCTACTAGTCTGCTTTGGCAGCGACAGGAAAAGTGATGCTGTGTCAAAGCAGTGCATCTCTACTGGGATTGTCGAAGGCTTTGTCCAAAGGGGTTTCCTTGCAGGATGTGTGTGCAGCTGCAGGGTGGTCCCCTCGGGCTTCGGTATTTTCGGACAGGCCGTACCCTTGGTATGACGGAGTGGGTATTCCCGTTCCCCATACTGCTATGCTAAATGCAACGTCGAAGTTCCCTTTGAAAGGGAACGTCGGGGTTACGCATGTAACCCTGTTCCCTGAGAAGGGAACGAGACGTTGCATAGCGCTGTCATACCGGGGCTGGCCTGTGAATTGCGTCTTCGCTTCAGATAATAGAGGCTGGCGGCGTGGTTCACAGGTGCCACATATATATCATGCGACGCGCTTAATTGCCACGTCACCTGATCATGGCTGGCCTATAAGTAGAGGCATGATTTTACACAAGCTTCAGATACCGGTCACGCGCAAGGCGTTCCCATACTGCTAAATGCAACGTCTCGTTCCCTTCTCAGGGAACAGGGTTACATGCGTAACCCCAACTTTTTTCCTCCAGGTATGTGGGCAGAGACTAAAGTAATCGATCCCAGAGTGCAGGGATCAGACCATCCTAATGGATGACTGATCAGCGCCATACCCGCTCGAATTATCAATTTATTAACAAATTAAAATGGAACAATGAAAAATAAATACTCAGCTCTCTTTTTAACATTTAACTATTTAACTTGTTACACATGGCATCAGTCTGACCTCGTCTCCTGCTGAGGTTAAAACTCCCAGAGCCTCAGTGAAGTTGTCCTGTCAGATTTCTGGCTATGCCCTCACTAACCATGGCACAGGCTGGATCAGACAGCCTCCAGGAAATGGCTTGGAGTGGATCGGGATCATATGGAGTGGTGGAAGCATAAACTCTGGAGCTTCCTTTAAAACTCGCTTCAGCATCTCCAGAGACACGAGCAACAATGTGCTTTACTTAGATATCAGCAGCCTGGTGCCAGAAGACAGGATTGAGAGGATTGTACAAAAATTAAACCTCACATATGTGTGAAGTTTATTTTGAGTTAAAACCTAAAAGGTAATGGAAATCCATCACATCCTATATACATAAAGAAATACTAAATGATTATAGGCATAATAAATAATGAATGGATAGAAAAATCTGCTCTAACATTTTACTAATCGTGCAAATTATTTTTCACGGACAATCAAATTTAATGAAATGTTTATGTTTGCATGAAATGCACTGTACATATTTATATATGGGTTTTGTATACTTATACATCTGCACATTATGCTTTAAGTCCTCTGAGAGGCACTCTTTCTCTACTTACACAACATCTACCCAACATGTTGAGGTTAAAATGACAAAGTTTAAATGAACAGAGAGAGGACTGATGTCCTCCTGGGATTTCCATCAGTCATAAAATCTATTTACAAAATTGTTTAAAAACATTACAGATCGGTTATATCCGTGTCTTAATAAACCAGGTTGCATAATCCACACTGTTTGATAACTTAGTAAGTAAATAGTAGTAGCTCTTTTATTTTGTGAATGTGTACATGTTTTTACATTTGCAGGAAATGTAGTATGACTTTGGATTTATTGCACCATTGTGAAAGTGTAAACACTATTATGCAAATTAAATGCTTTAAAAGACTGATATGTTTATAGGAAAAAGAACCAACTTAGTTTGTTAGAAAATATCACAATTAAGTCCAAACCAAAAATACACACAGAAGTGGGCAGAAGTGAACCCACCCCACCCCCCACCCCCCCCCCAAACCTTGTTGAGAATTTCTCTATATGTTAAATTCCCTTTATTATTGATTTATAAATTACAGAAATTGGTGAAGAGGTTTCTGTCATGGAAAAGATTTATTCAATTAAAAAGCCACATGTTCTCCATAAGATAAATCTCTTCATTGTGATATATACATGTTTTAAATACGTTCTCCTCCCATCATCACCAGATACGCAAATACAAGCATCACAATTAAGTCCATTTCTGCCCACTTCTGTGATGCTTGGATTCCCCTTACAAAAACTTTGAGACATGTTAGAGTTCCTCTCAATGTAACTAATGAACCATCTCAGTCACACTTTTACTTTCTTCCACTGCAATGAAGATTCAACTTCAGCTTGTGTCATTTTAAACACACAAGAAGAAATTTCCATCAAATAATTGCATAAAAATTATGGTTAGTGTGATTTTGAACATTTATTATTTTATTAATTTTATGATATATTTAATGACCAGTTAAAATAAATATTTAATTTGTGGATTTAGGAATAAAACAGCATGTCTCCAATAGTTTGTTGTGTTTAACACACAATCTGTCTTCACTGGTTGAGGTCCAATACTTTCAAAATTCAATTAAATTCAATTCAATTTTATTTGTATAGCGCTTTTTACAATAGATGTCACAAAAAGTCACAAAAGCTCCTCTGCTTCTGTTGTATTATAGGTAAAGGTCTGTTTAAACTAAACCATCTCTAACTCCTCATTTATATGCATTCAGCTTCTCTCTCCGCAATGATTCACCATCATTTCACTCACATTAAACAACTGAAAGACAATTTCTCTTTGTTGCTAACATTATCATAGTATTATTATATATTTAATTACACTACTCTGCAAAGGTAATAATAAATAACTCTAAATGTTATACACTATACAATCATTCACAAAGCTTTAACAACAGTGATGATATGTGACCTGCATTATTTCTGGAACTACATTCAGTTTGTATTGGATAAACTGGATTAGACACACTGCTGAAAAATGACAATTTCTGAAAGGACTGGAGGTTCTTAACTGAGGTTAAGATTCATTTACAGAACTAAATTTGACTTACATATTCAGTCTTTAATATATAAATCAACATTTTTATTTACAACACCAAAGAACATTTCCATTGTGATTATTAAAACCTGTAGGCAAGGGCATAACAATGGTATGGACATTTGTCCCCCCCAAAAAAGTTTGATACTGAAAAATCATATATTTAGAACATAGTTTTAGGATTACAGTTACCATTTGAATTCACGTGATTTCTGAGTGTTACAGACACATGCAAGAAGGCTACTTCCGATTCATCTCTTACAAAGTAGTGAAAACGCTATCAACATAAGAAATGGTCAATTTACTCAAATATTTTTCTATTTCAACAAGACCCACTACATGGTGTTAAAATGCAAGAAATCGCACCTGCCAAACTGAATTATGCATTTTCCAGGAGTAGCAAATAGAACAGCAATGACTGACTTAGATGATCAAATTAATTTGATAAACTGAATATTCTGTATGTGTAACTGGTGTCATTTATTATGTTACTGTGATAATGCTGTTTAGCTTGCTACGTAATAAATGTACAAAGTGTACAACAATATATAGTGGTAACCTGAAACATTAGCTATGTAAAGGGTATTGGAGTTTTCTTTTCTTGATTCTAAAGACAAACTGCCATAACTAGTTCTGAATGGAGAAATACAATATGGCCACCACTCAGACATTAGTTCCAGATCTCTCATTGCCAAGCTAGCACATCTCAGCATTATGCAGAGCCTTATATTTGTAAAATCACTTAGATGTCCTTAGGCCAAATGTAGGGTTAAGGAACAAAATGCTGTGCAACTTTCCTCACTTTCACTCGCATTTATAACAGTCTGTCACAACATGAGTGTTCACAACAAACTCAGCGGGAGGATCTGCAAGTGAATGTAACATTAATGGTCATAAACAGGAACTGACGTTAGCCTAGCCTACTTCGTGGGTGTGCAAATATCAAAAGTTAATTGACATTCTTAAGAACAAACCAAGCCATGGTATTATGCTTTCTATACTAAGCTAAGGTTACCTACTATTTAGGTATCTAGGTACTTACTGTTTGAATATAACTTTGTATGCTCTGCTGCACTTTTCTACGCTTGGCTGCTGTCTCCATTTCTTACAGACTGAGCTGCTAAGATATATCAACCAACTTCCATAGAGTATGGGTGCAACCAAGTGTACAATTGGAGGCGGGACACACTGATTTTCCTTAACTAACAGAAATATATTTTAAAATATTGACATAAATGAATAGAATAGATGAAGGAAAGACATACCCCTTGGCAGGGATCATTAAAGGGGGGAATATAGAAAATATTTTCTATTGTATATTTGGGGGAACAAATTGGTATTTCCTCAAGATAATAAGGGGACATGTCCCCAACACCACAGCTTGGATTCGACAAACTGCAGGAACAACTCTGGAGTGGATAAACCACATAATGAATGGATAGAAAAATCTGATCTAACATTTCAGTAGTACTCAAAATTATTTAGCTTTTTCACAGACAAAAAAATTTACCTGAATGTTTGACTTGCACTGTACATATTCATATTATGTATACTTATATAACTGCACATCATGATTTCTATTATGCTTTAATTAATCTGAGAGATGCTGTTTCTCTACTTACACAACATCTACCCAACATGTTGAGGTTAAAATGAAAGAGATTAAAAGGACTGAGAGGACTGATGTTCTCCTGGAATTTCCACCAAAATCCCAGTGTCATAAAATTAAAAAACTAAGACATTACACATCTGTTATATCTGTGTCTTAAAAGGTTGCATGATCCACACTGTTTGCTAAATTAGTACGTAAATAGTAGTAGCTCTTATATTCTGTTAATGTGTATATGTTAAATTTGCAGGAAACGTAGTATGACTTTGGTGAAAGCCTAAACACTATTAAGCAATTCAAATGGATTAAAAGACTGATATATTCATATTGTGGGGAAAAAGAACCAACTTAGTTTGTTAGAAAATATCACAATTATGTACAAACAAAAAATACACACAGAAATACCCCCCACACACACACACACACACACACTTCTAGCTTGAATGCTAACCGCCCTTTAAACCCTAATTGTAACCTTTATAAAATCCGCAAACACAAATAACCGTCACCCTAAATTTAGTATCTAAACCTTGTTGAGAATTTCTCTAAATGTTTAATTCCCTTTATTATTGATGTATAAATAACAGAAGTTGGTCAAGAGGTTTTTGTCATGGAAAAGTTTTTCGTTGTTGTTTTCCATTAAAAAGTCACATATTCTCCATAAGATGAATCTCCTAATCATAATTTAAATAAGTTTTAAATATGATCTCCTCCCATCATCACCAGATATGCAAATATAAGTGTCAGGGCTGGATATCACTCCATTTGTGAGATGTGATGGACTCTGTTAAACTTTGGAGAACAGAGAAGATCCCAGTATAAACAACACACACCATGTTCTCTACATCTCTACTGCTCCTGCTGGCAGCTGCTTCCTGTGAGTGCTTTATCAAATTCATTCATTTACTAAAATAACAATAAATGTGCTGAACATATTGCATATGAGATATCACCATGTGTTTTCCTCCACAGATGTGCATGGTGAGGAACTGACTCAACCTGCTTCCATGACATTCCAGCCAGGCCAGAGTCTCTCCATCAACTGCAAGGTTTCATATTCAGTTACCAGCTATTATACAGCTTGGATCTGACAATCTGCAGGAAAAGCTCTGGAGTGGATTGGATACATCTATACTGGTGGGAGTACAGCTTACAGTGACAAACTGAAAAATAAGTTCAGCATCTCCAGAGACACTGCTACTAACATAATAACAATTGGAGGACAGAATCTGCAAACTGAAGACACAGCTGTGTATTACTGCGCAAGAGTCACAGTGACACAGAATAGTGGATTCCCCTTAGAAAAACTGTGAGACATGTTAGAGATCCTCTCAATGTGACTAAAACCATTCTAAGTCAAACTTTTACTTTCTTCAAGTGGAATGAAATTTTAACAGCTTGTTCTATTTTAAATACACAAACAGTAGTTTTTATTATTATTATTATTAAGGAACTGCATAAAAATGAGTGCTCATTTTGAATGTTTATTAATTTCTTCATTTTACAGTTAAATTAAAGTACAATTAAAAATCATGATAATTAATGAACAAACACTTGGTCTTTGCTGTTATAAGTGTCACAGTTCTCCCGGAGTAACAGCGTGAGCTGAGTGCTGTTGCGCATTCGCAGACTTCTTCCGGGGTGACGTCTTCACCCCGTCGCATCAGATGTGCGTACACGGAAGTGCGCACAGCTGTTAGCGGTTGCCGGCTAATGACTGGGACAGCTATATATACCGTGAGCTGTGCTTCCCACGGCGCGGTTCAATATAGCGCTGATAACGATTTGTATAATGACTAATATCACGACTTATACGGAGCTACTTTGTTTTCATGCCTTGTTCTAGCCTTACTCCTAGTCACAGTCATAGTTCTTGTCATAGACATAGCAATAGCCAAGTTAGCTTTAGCCTTAGCCATAGTCAGTAAGCATAGCTTAGCTTAGGAGTTCTGTTACTATTGTTTTGCTTTGCACTCAACACTGTAAATAAAACATCACCGTTTCACTGCGATTGCATCCTGCCTACTTGCTTCCCGTCATGCCACGTGACAATGGGAATTCATGTGATGGTGTAATGTGATGCAGCCCGATGTGAAGTGGACTTACTGTTATCAACTGAATTTACCATCAAGTTTTCCAGTAATAGCACATCCCATGGTTTATTTCTCCCATAACGATTTGTCAACACTAACAAGTTTTTGTTTATTTTTTAACAAACACTTAGGGTGATAAATTCTATCAACTAATAATTACATTTAATTTTGTATATGCAATATGCAAAACAAGTTCAGTTCCCTTTATCACTTATACTGTAAATATTACATAAACTTCTCCTTACAGAAAGCTTAATTATACCAGTGACGATACCTTTTATATTGTTAATTAACAGCATGTTTTCTAATCTGTTTATTATTAGTATTAGATTATGTGGAGAGGCCTCCATATAAGTCTCTGTGTCGTCCCATAACTAAATGGAAAAAATAGAGAAAGTTCACTGTATCATTGTGGAAGCCTGGAAACAAGGAACAAAGACCTGGAAACGAGACTGTGGATAAATGTGAAATACAGTGGTGTGAAAAAGTGTTTGCCCCCTTCCTCATTTCCTGTTCCTTTGCATGTTTGTCACACTTAAGTGTTTCGGAACATCAAACCAATTTAAACAATACTCAATGACAACACAAGTAAACACAAAATGCAATTTGTAAATGAAGGTGTTTATTATTAAAGGTGAAAAAAAATCCAATCCATCATGGCCCTGTGTGAAAAAGTGATTGCCCCCCTTGTTAAAACATACTATAACTGTGGTTGTCCACACCTGAGTTCAATTTCTCTAGCCACACCCAGGCCTGATTATTGCCACACCTGTTCACAATCAAGGCATCACTTAAATAGGAGCTGCTTGACACAGTAAGGTCCACCAGAAGATCCTTAAAAGCTACACATCATGCCGAGACCCAAAGAAATTCAGGAACAATTGAGAAAGAAAGTAATTGAGATCTATCAGTCTGGAAAGGGTTATAAAGCCATTTCCAAAGCTTTGGGAATCCAGCGAACCACAGTGAGAGCCATTATCCACAAATGGCGAAGACATGGAACAGTGGTGAACCTTCCCAGGAGTGGCCGGCCACCCAAAATTACCCCAAGAGCGCAGCGACGACTCATCCAAGAGGTCACAAAAGACCCCACAACAACGTCCAAAGAACTGCAGGCCTCACTTGCCTCAGTTAAGGTCAGCGTTCATGCCTCCACCATCAGGAAAAGACTGGGCAAAAATGGCCTGCATGGCAGAGTTCCAAGGAGAAAACCACTGCTGAGCAAAAAGAACATCAAAGCTTGTCTCAATTTCTCCACAACACATCTTGATGATCCCCAAGACTTTTGGGACAACATTCTGTGGACCGATGAGACAAAAGTGGAACTCTTTGGAAGGTGTGTGTCCAAGTATATCTGGCGTAGAAGGAACACTGCATTTCATAAAAAGAACATTATACCAACAGTAAAATATGGTGGTGGTAGTGTGATGGTCTGGGGCTGTTTTGCTGCTTCAGGACCTGGAAGACTTGCCGTGATAAAAGGAACTATGAATTCTGCTGTCTACCAAGAGATCCTGAAGGAGAATGTCCGACCATCTGTTCGTGTACTCAAGCTGAAACGAACTTGGGTTCTGCAGCAGGACAATGATCCTAAACACACCAGCAAGTCCACCACCGAATGGCTGAAGAAAAACAAAATGAAGACTTTGGAGTGGCCTAGCCAAAGTCCTGACCTGAATCCTATTGAGATGTTGTGGTATGACCTTAAAAAGGCCGTTCATGCTCGAAAACCCGCTAATGTAACTGAATTAGGACAATTCTGCAAAGATGAGTGGGCCAAAATTCCTCCAGGACGCCTGTAAAAACACTTTTTCACACCACTGTAGTTTCACAAAAAATTAATAATTTAATTTGATTGGTTTACCTTGCATTTCAGCACAGCACTGCTGAATTCTCAAATCTGATTGGTCAGAGGTTTTGATTAATTTTCTATAACATTGGCTGGAAGGGAAATCACAAATTTATATTAATGCACTTATTCTGATATGTAATCATTTCTGTGATAACATCTACTTTTAAATCGGAAACCGATCTAAAAGGAACAACTAATAACTCACAAACAGAAAACCAATGAAATGTGACAGAAAATGTGCTTAGGTATAAATAAATAATTGAATATAAAACATATATATTATAATCAATTCATAAAATATAAATATAATGAGAAATGAAATAATGTGTAATTACTATGGGTTGCATTTAATATCAATTTGACATTACGCTTAGTTCGCTATATCCTTATGAAGGCTATTAGCCTTTTTCCTAATATGGATCATGCTTTTAATTAGGACTCTTTATTGTTTAAGATATTTCAAAATAAATATTTTATGATTGTTTATGCTTGTATCAATTAACCAACTGTATTTCGCATTGCTTTTATTTTAACTCAATTAACAGTGAGCAGAGAGCTTATATTTAACCGTTTATGACAGACCTCCTGATTAAAGCTTAAATATAAAAAAAAAAGATTGGTATCTGGATCGGTATCAGCTGTAAAAATCCTGATCGGAGCATCAGTAATGAACACCATTAAACTAAAGCACTTTGCATCTGACGGGTAAATGAACTCACCCAATCACATCCTATATGAGATTATTCAGATATATACACAATATATACAGAGCGGTTCGAGAACTGGCTCTAGCCCAGAACCATGACAGTGGGAAATGTCTAATAGTGTAGCTTTAAATATATGTAAGAGGAGCAGTCTTCAAAGACTGAACATTGAGGTTTATTGTATTTGTTTACAAGGTGGAACAGGTTAACAGTTGTTTTTTTTTGCATACAGTCTGTTAAATTAACTGAAAATATTAAATTTAGTTTAGCAGAAGGTAAATTAATTTGTCATGGCTCACACTATGTTCCTAAATTCTGTCATAATTGACCAGCTCAAGTTTTCTCATGCCTACTTGTGTGTTATATTGTGACACATTAACGCTACCATCTCTAAAAAAAAAAAAAAAACACAATGAACTTCAACTGTGCTCCTAAACTTTTGTTATCTCCTAAAATAAACTGTCTTGTGTCTCTCCTCCTGCAAACACTGTTATTGCCTTTTCTGCATATGCCTGAATTGTTTCATTTGGTTGCATATTGTTATATTTGATGCATATTTTCATTTGGTTGATGGCATTTTTACTTATCCTATATTTTGGGTACAATTTTATGTATATTTTGCTTCTGCGAGGTGATGCACTTTAAGGATCAGTCTAATCTGATGGAAAGATTTGTACATTAGTGTTACTAAATGGGAGGTGAGACAGAAGCAGGTACAGATCGTCTTTATTTTCATGCAGCATACAAAACACAAGAAACCCAGTCTATACTGAACAAGATTGACTAGGATAAGCATAGAACTAAAGTCTAGGCATGGAACGAGAGCAGGATATGGAAATAAGACGTAACGTATTCACTATCACTTTCAAGTATACGGATAATACTGCGCGAAGTGCACAGCAGCACGAGGGGTTTAAATAACCAACATAATCACGCTTGAGTACAGACAGCTGTAACCAATTATTTGACACCCTTGGACATAAACCAATATCGGAACAGGAAGAAAACAAAGCCAAAACAAAGACACGTGTCCGTATACTAGAGTTCAATCTAGTGCACGCGTGCTCTCTAAAGCCGTGCCGCAGTATAATCTGTCGGCGAGGGCGTAACAATTAGCAGGAATGTAGCACAACATGGAAGTGAAAGCAGTGGTATGTTTATTTAAATGTGAAAGTACAATAAAAATATGTTGTCCCTAAAATTAAATGAATAATCGTGATAAATAATCGAGATCTCAATATTTTGGCCATAATCATGCAGCCCTATTAGAATGTTGTCCTGCTGTGACTCGTCTCGTTCTTTACACAGCTCCATGCTACACAAATGCCATGCTACACAAATGGGAGCTTTGACTGCACATTTCACTGAAAGGGAGCAGCACACCACCAATGCAAACAGTCTCGGTAGCCCAACGTCACACCCTGTCCTGCCTTCCAGTGCCGATCGAAGGGCTTCACCGTACCTCTAGTAAAGTGGAATTAGGCTGTCTGCACTCCAGCTGTTTAAGTTCTCGTCTCAAAGTACCATCATTCACATATTCAACAAATTGTATAAGGATTCAGCATTCAAAATAATATTTGGCGACTGTTGATTAACCTTCTCCATGAGGCTCATCAAGGACAACTCCCAGAGCATTTCCCCATCTTGCTGCTTCTGGGAGAAGAAAGCTTCCTGCAAGGCCACATATGACAATGTGCACCCATACAGCTCACGCAGTGCTCTAATGATTTTCTCCGGGTCCCCACGCTCCTCAGCTGAACGATATCATTTCTCCTCTCGCGGATCCCTCTCTAAATAATCAAAAAGAAAGAAGGGCTGGTCTCAACTGTTAGCACGTTCTCCTCACACCTCCAGGGTCGGGGGTTCGATTCCTGCCATGGCCCTGTGTGTGCGGAGTTTACATGTTCTCCCCATGCTGCGGAGGTCTCCTCCAGGTATTCCGGTTTCCTCCCCCAGTCCAAAGATATGCATGGTAGGCGGATTGGTGTTTCCAAAGTGTCCAAATTGTATGAATGAATGTATGTATCACTAGGATTCGTGGTCGTCTTCAGTCATCTTGACTCAGTCTTGCCACTGGATCATGGTGGTCACCAAGAAGTGAGAGTGAGGCCAGTGCTGTGCAAGTATTCCTCACTATAATCCAATTCACTTGCAAGTCGAGTTCCAGTTTGTGTTCTCCATAATGGAGGCGGAAACTTCGGTCTTCATTGAAATCGACTGATAAACTCCTGTGTGTGTGAAATAAATATCTCTAAATGTTGCTTTCAAGTAACTCATTGTACTGTAGGTCTGAGTATTTTGAAAAAAAATTGTGCCTCTAGATGACAGTCTGCTCAAACTCTGCGTCCAGCATCATGACTGTCAGGTTAAACTGTATTTCCTGCTTCACCTTCTCAAGAGACAGCAGCAGGATGTTGGTCTATCTGCACATGAACAGCGGGAGGACAGAAGTGTTTGCAGTGTATTACTGCACTTATCAAAATATATGGAGTGCACACAAGTCTTCTAAAAGTAGCACATTTTCTTCTGTTCACTAAAACTTGTCACCATCATCCAACCCGTGTTTGCTGCTTGCTAAGGAATATTGATATAATTCCTTGAGAAGACACAAGTATTCTATAAGAACTAGGAGCAGAGGTATACTCTAAATAACAGCAGCAATAACACATCCAACATATTAGAAAAATATAACCTTTTATTGAGATTAGCTAAAAAAAATCTTTGTCCAACTGAGTATCCTTAGAGGATGTGTGTGCTGCTGCAGGGTAGTCTACACCACACACATTTATTTGATATTACCACCTGGATGTTCATTCTGCTCCGGGCTTGAGTGTCTTGCAGTGATCCTCGGGCTTGGGTCTTTTTGAGCAGGCTGTACCCTCGGTATGACGGAGTGGGTATTCTCGTTCCCATAGTGTTATTCTAAACACAACATGGCATTCCCTTTGAAAGGGATTGAAAAATATAATGTGTCTAAAATAATAACTTCTGATTCCTCATGTCTTTATTGAACACACTCTTTCAACATTAAAAATGGCAGTGGAAAAAGTAAGTGAATCCTTAGAATTAATAACTGGTTGACCCCCCCTTGGCAGCAACAACCTCAACCAGGCGCTTCCTGTAGCTGTGGATCAGACCTGCACATCATTCAGGAGGAATTTTAGGAATTCCATTCTTCTTGGCAGAACTACTTTAGCTCTGTCATATACTTTGGACATCTCGTGTGTATGGCTCTCTTCAAGTCATTCCATAGCATCTCTATTGGGTTGAGGTCTGTGCTCTGACTTGGCCACTCCAAAAGGCGGATTTTGTTTTTCTGAAGCCATTCTGTTGTGGACTTGGTCCAGTGTTTTGGGTCGTTGTCCTGTTGCATCACCAAACTTCTATGCAGTTTCAGCAGATGTACAGACATTCTCACATTATCCTGAAGAATTGTCTGACACACCTGTGAATTCATCCTCTCCTCAATGATTGCAAGCTGGCCAGGCTTCTCAATCTTAGTTTCATCAGTCCACAAAACATTTTGCCCATACCGCTGTGGAGTGTCAATGTGCTCTTTTGCAAACTTCAGGCATGCATCAATGTTCTTTTTAGTAAGCAGTGGCTTCTTTCGTGGTGTCCTGCTGTAAATAATCTGCTTGTTCAATGTAATTACTTTTCATTTTCAATGCCCTGGCTGAGGGAAGGAGGTTCTCACCCATGATTTGACGGTACATGGCCCCGTCCATTGTCCCTTTGATGCGGTGAAGTTGTCCTGTCTCCTTAGCAGAAAAACACCCCCAAAAGCATTATGTTTCCACATCCATCTTTGATGGTGGGGACGGTGTTCTTGGGGTCATAGGCAGCATTCCTCCTCCTCCAAACACAGCGAGTTGAGTTGATGCCATAGAGCTCCATTTTGGTCTCATCTGACCACTAGAGCAGCGGTCCCCAACCTTTTTTGCGCCACGGACCGGTTTAAAATTGGACAATATTTAACGGACCGGCCTTTAAGTTGTGGCGGATAAATACAACAAAATAAAATGATCCGACAGGCATAAAAACTGTGGTATTTTTAATATATAATAATAAACGTGAATCCAACGTGAAATCGCAACTTTATTAGCAGCGTCCTACTAACATTACACCAACAACATAACATGAGTAACATCCTCTCTCCCCCCTTACGATCTTTGGTCGCTATGTTAACGTTTAACGTATCACGTGACCGAGACAAGCATGTTGACATGCGTCAAGAGTGAGTCATAGACGGATGTAACGAGAGAATCTGGTCATTTTTCAAAATAAAACATGGTTCAGACTCAGATAATAAATAAAACGGAAATAATGCGAGTTACTTATACTTTCTGTGCGGCCCGGTACCAAATGACCCACGGACCGGTACCGGTCCGCGGCCCGGGGGTTGGGGACCACTGCACTAGAGGACAACTGGGTGAAAGTGTTGTGGTCAGATGACACCAAAATGGAGCTCTTTGGCATCACTGATTTAAAAAATAAAAAGTTTCTTAATGACTACTTCCTGATGTTGATTTCAATACACAACACATAAGAGAGAGTTATTAGAGAAATGAAGCACTTATATACAAGCTACTGTAGGAAAATGATTAACTTTAAGATGGTAACATTGAGCTGTGTGTGTGTGTGTGTGTGTGTGTGTGTGTGTGTGTGTGTGTGTGTGTGTGTGTGTGTGTGTGTGAATGAGACTATATAAGTGAGCCATTTACCATTTACCTCAGTGATGTTAAGCCAGGAGATTCTTTAACCATCAGCTGTAAAGTTACAGCTACTCTGTTACTGATAGCAGCTACACCACAGCTTGGATTCGACAACCTGCAGGAAAAACTCTGGAGTAGATAAACCACATTTGGAGTGGTTAAGATAATTATCATAAAGATTCTCTAAAAAAAAATTCTCTAAAGATTCTTTAAACCGTGGTGATACAAATACTCCAATTTGTAATTCATTTTTTAATTTCTATTTCAGCTTCATGTGAAAAGTTTTTTATTGACAGCAAGAACCTTTTAACATTTTTTAACAAAACAGGACTTTGTGCCTCTAGAGGGCAGGCTATGCAACCTCAACCATCTCAGTCTGTTGCTATCTGCACATTTAGGCAATCTCTCCCTTCACATTCTGCTACGCATCTAGCATCATGACTCTCAGATTAAACAGAATTGCATGTAACATTTTAGCAACCTGTGTTGTGTTGATCAGTAGTTAAGGCTCTTTGTTATGGAGGACAACTCTTGAGGATCTGAGTGAGCAAGATCAATTGTTTAATTTTATACAAATAAACCCCTGCTTAAACTTTTCATTTCAAATGCGAATTTGTTTCATGTTACAGTGTATAAAAAACTAACTTTTTTTTTTCATTCAGAGACATTCTTCTTCAAATGGATTAAGGGATAATTGGATAATTAAGCTTTCTCAGCTTGTAAAAATGGTTTTACTTGGAAACCTTTCTTATAGTGAAACATTCTACAATATCTACATACAGTGGTGTGAAAAAGTGTTTGCCCCCTTCCTCATTTCCTGTTCCTTTGCATGTTTGTCACACTTAAGTGTTTCGGAACATCAAACCAATTTAAACAATAGTCAAGGACAACACAAGTAAACACAAAATGCAATTTGTAAATGAAGGTGTTTATTATTAAAGGTGAAAAAAAATCCAAACCATCATGGCCCTGTGTGAAAAAGTGATTGCCCCCCTTGTTAAAACATACTATAACTGTGGTTGTCCACACCTGAGTTCAATTTCTCTAGCCACACCCAGGCCTGATTATTGCCACACCTGTTCACAATCAAGGCATCACTTAAATAGGAGCTTCTTGACACAGTAAGGTCCACCAGAAGATCCTTAAAAGCTACACATCATGCCGAGACCCAAAGAAATTCAGGAACAATTGAAAAAGAAAGTAATTGAGATCTATCAGTCTGGAAAGGGTTATAAAGCCATTTCCAAAGCTTTGGGAATCCAGCGAACCACAGTGAGAGCCATTATCCACAAATGGCGAAGACATGGAACAGTGGTGAACCTTCCCAGGAGTGGCGGGCCGCCAAAATTACCCCAAGAGCGCAGACGGCGACTCATCCAAGAGGTCACAAAAGACCCCACAACAACGTCCAAAGAACTGCAGGCCTCACTTGCCTCAGTTAAGGTCAGCGTTCATGCCTCCACCATCAGGAAAAGACTGGGCAAAAATGCCCTGCATGGCAGAGTTCCAAGGAGAAAACCACTGCTGAGCAAAAAGAGCATCAAAGCTCGTCTCAATTTCTCCACAACACATCTTGATGATCCCCAAGACTTTTGGGACAACATTCTGTGGACCGATGAGACAAAAGTGGAACTCTTTGGAAGGTGTGTGTCCAAGTATATCTGGCGTAGAAGGAACACTGCATTTCATAAAAAGAACATTATACCAACAGTAAAATATGGTGGTGGTAGTGTGATGGTCTGGGGCTGTTTTGCTGCTTCAGGACCTGGAAGACTTGCCGTGATAAAAGGAACTATGAATTCTGCTGTCTACAAAGAGATCCTGAAGGAGAATGTCCGACCATCTGTTCGTGTACTCAAGCTGAAACGAACTTGGGTTCTGCAGCAGGACAATGATCCTAAACACACCAGCAAGTCCACCACCGAATGGCTGAAGAAAAACAAAATGAAGACTTGGAGTGGCCTAGCCAAAGTCCTGACCTGAATCCTATTGAGATGTTGTGGTATGACCTTAAAAAGGCCGTTCATGCTCGAAAACCTTCTAATGTAACTGAATTAGGACAATTCTGCAAAGATGAGTGGGCCAAAATTCCTCCAGGACGCTGTAAAAGCCTCATTGCACGTTATCGCAAACGCTTGGTTGCAGTTGTTGCTGCTAAGGGTGGCCCAACCAGTTATTAAGTTTAGGGGGCAATCACTTTTTCACACAGGGCCATGATGGTTTGGATTTTTTTTCACCTTTAATAATAAACGCCTTCATTTACAAATTGCATTTTGTGTTTACTTGTGTTGTCCTTGACTATTGTTTAAATTGGTTTGATGTTCCGAAACACTTAAGTGTGACAAACGTGCAAAGGAACAGGAAATGAGGAAGGGGGCAAACACTTTTTCACACCACTGTATAACTTTATAATCATCCACTCATCTGTACACTGAGCAGCCTGTGGTTGTGGATTTAATACATCCATAGTGGTCAAGGACACTCCTTATTCAAATAGAGTCAGTTATAAACAGCATGTTCGTTGCTGTTCTATTTCCAGTGAGCTCTGTGATAGATAACACTCGCATACACTATAAATCTGGGTGAAGCAGAACTCAGATAAGGATGGTTTTAGGACATTGTATTTTATTTGTGCTAATTTCATGTAGGTTTCGGGTTTTTTTCATGTTTTGATTACTAGGAAAATTAACCATTCTGTCCTGATAGGCATTATAACATACCATTACCTGGTTATACTCTTCTCTTCCAGATTCTTATGACCTCTTCTGCTTCTGTGGTGAAGAGACCTGGAGAGTCAGTCACTCTGTCCTGTATTGTCTCCGGATTCTCAATGGGCAGCTACAACATGCACTGGATCCGTCAGAAACCAGGAAGAGGAATGGAGTGGATTGGATAAATTGACACTGGCACTGGCACAACATTTGCTCAGTCTCTGAAGGGCCAGTTCACCATCACTAAAGACACCAATAAAAACATGCTGTACCTAGAAGCGAAGAGTCTGAAAGCTGAAGACACGGCTGTTTATTACTGTGCACGACATTCACACTGAAACAACAGTCTCCAGATCTGAACAAAAACTTACACAAGCATGTCCTCATGATCTGTAAATATTCCCTCAGCAGGAAACTGAACCTCAGAGACATTTATTATAAACAACATCCATTCATTTTAGTATTCAGTTTTATTTCTCCTTTTTTCTTACTCCATTAACAGTCACAATTCCTCTGTAAAATTCTCAGCCTTTTCTTTTACTATTTCTGCAGGTGCTTAAAGCTGAAGACAAACATGAAAGCAACATTAAGTATTTGCAAACACATTAAATAATAAAACATTAAGTTGCATTACATTTCAATTCTTCATAAAAAAAATAACTCATAAGAAAACTTTTAGCTAATTTATTTGTTTCTTCATATGCAACACTGAAACAATATTTAGATTAAATTTAATTAATTTATTTGTTCCTTTAAGAGTTTATCTTCACAGTTTTATGAATGAAAATGTTTGAAAAAATGCTATACTGTAGAAAGACCACCATAATACATGTTAAATCCATATCCCATTCTGCATGCAAATCTCCCCAACCTCAGACAGATATAAATACACTGCAAGTACACAGTAGTCTCTGTGTTTGGTTGAGTACAGCAGAGGAATCATGAGCTGGCCTCTTCTTCTTCTGATATCCTCTGTGCCTTGTGAGTAAACACATCCCTCCACACCTTACTCACCATTTTATATGCTCTATATTTCAGCCTGAGTTGAAATGAAGTGTGTTTAATAGCTTCTGTATGTTTTACCACTCTCCTCTTCTCTGATGTGTATGGCATCAGTCTGACCTCATCTCCTGCTGAGGTTAAACCTCCAGGAGCCTCAGTGAGGTTGTCCTGTCAGATTTCTGGCTATGCCCTCACTAGCTACGGCACAGGCTGGATCAGACAGCCTCCAGGAAAAGGCTTGGAGTGGATCGGGATCATATGGGGTGATGGAAGAATAAACTCTGGAGCTTCCTTTAAAACTCGCTTCAGCATCTCCAGAGACACGAGCAACAATGTGCTTTACTTAGATATCAGCAGCCTGGTGCCAGAAGACACGGCTGTTTATTATTGTGCAAAGACACACAGCTGTACATCTCAGTGGGAGGGGTGTACAAAAATGAAACCTCACGTATGTGTGAAGTTTATTTTGAATTAAAACCTCAAAGGTAATGGAAATCCATCACATCCTAAATACATAAAAAAAATATTAAATAATTATAGGCAAGATGAAAGCATAATAAATATTGAATGGATAGAAAATCTGATCTAAAATTTTACTAGTAGTACAAATTATTTTTCACAGACAATCAAATTTAACTAAATATTTGTGTTTGAATGAAATGTACTGTACGTATTTAGACTAGATTTTGTATACTTATATATGTATATATATATATACTGAGCTATGTAAGACATTACAGATCGGTTATATCCGTGTCTTAATAAACCAGGCTGCATAATCAACACTGTTTGATAAATTAATAAGCAAATAGTAGTAGCCATTTTATTTTGTGAATGTGTACATGTTTTTACATTTGCAGGAAATGTAGTATGACTTTGGATTTATTGCACCTTTGTGAAAGCCTAAAACACTATTATGCAAATCAAATGGTTTAAAAGACTGACATATTTATAGGAAAAAGAACCAACTTAATTTGTTAGGAAAATATCACAATTAAGTCCAAACAAAAAATACACACAGAAGTGGGCAGGAGAGGAAAAAAACACACCTCTAGCATGAATGCTAACCACCATTTAAGCCTAATGTTGGCCTTTATAAAATCCTCAAGCACGAATAATAACCATCACCCTAAATTTTACATCTAAACATTGTTGTGAGTTTGTCTATAAGTTTAATTTCCTTTGTTATTGATGTGTAAATAATGGAAATTGGTCAAGAGGTTTCTGTTATGGAAAAGATTTGTTCCATGAAAAAAGACACATTTTCTCCATAAGATGAATCTCCTAATCATACGTTTTAAATACGTTCACCTCCCATCGTCACCAGATATGCAAATACAAGTGTCAGGGCTGGACATCACTGTTTAAAAGATGTGATGGTCTCAGTTAAACTTTGGAGAATAGAGAAGACCCCAATACAAACACCACACACCATGTTCTCTACATCTCTACTGCTCCTTCTGGCAGCTGCTTCCTGTGAGTGCTTTATCAAATTCATTCATTTACTACAATAACAATAAATGTGCAGCATATATTGTGTGAGATATCACCATGTGTTTTCCTCCACAGATGTGCATGGTGAGGAACTGACTCAGCCTGCTTCCATGACAGTCCAGCCAGGCCAGAGTCTCACCATCAACTGCAAGGTTTCATATTCAGTTACCAGCTATTATACAGCTTGGATCCGACAACCTGCAGGAAAAGCTCTGGAGTGGATTGGATACATCAGTAATGGTGGGGGTACAACTTACAGTGACAAACTGAAAAATAAGTTCAGCATCTCCAGAAACACTGCTACTAACACAATAACAATTGGAGGACAGAATCTGCAAACTGAAGACACAGCTGTGTATTACTGCGCAAGAGACACAGTGACACAGAATAGTAGATTCCCCTTACAAAAACTTTGAGGCATGTTAGAGACATCCTCTCAATGCGACTAATAAACCATCTCAGTCACACTTTTACTTTATTCCACTGGGATGACATTTTAACAGCTTGTGTGATTTTAAATACACAAACAGTAGTTTTCATCAAAAAACTGCATAAAAATGATAATGAAAATTATGATTGGCATGTCCAAAGTCTCCGTAGTGTATGAATGGGTGTGTGTGTGTGTGTGTATGTGATTGTGCCTTGTGATGGACTGGCACCCTGTCCAGGGTGTACCCCACCTTGTGCCTGATGCTTCCTGGGATAGGCTCCAGGTTCCCCCTCGACCCTGAAAAGGAGTAAGCGGTAGAAGATGGATGGATGGATAGATGGATATTCTTTCATTTTAAGAAAAAAAACAGAGAATAGAATAAATAATCCCAAAATCTATTTTCAAACATCAATAAATTAATGAATGTTGAGTGAAAAGTTAATGAAGTCGTTTTTAACTCGCTAAATAAAAAGTGTATCTTGTATTGGAAGTGTCTGATATGGATTATTGAGTTTATATTAATTCACTGCACTCTGTGTAAATAATTAATAAAGCAGTTAAACCCACCAAAAACAATGATACTTATAGAATAATAAGGGTAAAAAAAATAATACAAAAAAAGAAATAAAAAAACCTTCCCCTGCAGTTTCTCAGGAACAAGCAGCATTTTTTTTTAAATCAACTTTAGGGTGGTAACTAACTCTGTTTCATCCCTCGAACATGTCATTGCTTATTTTCCTGTTACAGTACCCCTGCTGTCTTTTATTCCTTACTAAATGTAGTTATGCTTTAGTGTGTTTTGCTTATTCACCTGAAAACACCTGAGAGTCCATAACCTTACATATTAACCACTGCCTAAAGCTTCCGATTTGTTAAAGCATAAATGCAAACAGGACTTTTAGATTTGTTTAAATAGACATGGCTCAATGTCCCATGTTTATATATATATATATATATATATATATATATATATATATATATATATATATATATATATATATATATATATATATATATATATATATATATATATATATATATAAACACACATATATAAATATATATATTTGAAATGACATGTTTGATAGATGGGGAGGTGAGGTGATTTGATTTGATTTAGAAGACTCCTTCAAATTTTCCCTAATATAAGGAGTGTCTCTATGCAAACGTCCTTCCCTGTTATGTAAGTGGCAGGGTAAGTGATTTGGCTATCCAATTTTCTCTGCTCAGGTGTGGCTTCGGCAGACCAATAGGGTGAAGCTACCCGATTATTTAAGGACCCTTGTTTTGGTGAGTGTACATGTGTCTTGGTGATTCCAAGTTCTTCGCTCCACTGGCATTTCCGGTCCCCGTTTCCGGTCAGTTACATTTAGGCTTTGTCATGGCGTAATGAGGTGAACACTTCAAGGCTAATTTGTTTGTTAATAGTCTTAGAACGGCATTGGTGGCGAGTGCATTGTTATGAATTGGCGCTGGAGATCATGTAAAGTGATCGCAACATTTATCCGGTGACTGAAAGAGGTGTATATATATGTGTATGTGTATGTATGTGTATAAGTATATGTATGTCAAGCCGCTGTACCTGTGAGTAATTATCTAACTTCGCGTCTGGTGTTTGTTTAATCTAAGGGTAAGTGCACCTCTCCCTTCTTCACATTGGGACTTGGTAGATTTAGGGTGACCCGTTGATCTTTGTGTTAAGGTGAGAGTGGGGAGTTGAGCATCTAAATCTTCTCCAAGACAAACCCCTAGCTGAAGACGTACATGTGACGCCCTGCTGTTTTGCTTCACTTTACTGTTTTGTTTCACCGGATCTGTTTTGCTTCATCTGATTTGTTTTGTTTTAACACATTGCCTTTAGTTTTGGATGTATGTTTGGTTTATGTTCTGCAACCACATGTAGTATGTGAGGCTAAGTGGTAAATTGATGTTTTCCAGCCTCAAACCTGTTTCAGGTTTGTTTTTCTACACAACCTCCTTACTATTGATGGGGTGTATGTTGTGCCTTATTGTCTCCATGCTATAGTGGATATACTTTTCATTTGTACTGTTTCCCATAATTCTGGTCCTGTTTAGGTGCTGTGAACCTGTTCTGTTTATGTGGTGTGGTGGTGTCAATGGGCCTGGGTGTTATAGCCACCACACCAGTGTCTGTAATATTTGTCTTTCTTTGGTTATTGTTTAGTGTCTGTGTAATTTTGGGGTAACCAGTGTTTTTTCTTTCTCTCCAGGAGCTGGTGAGTCTTGGTGGGACAAAGGAGGCTAGCTGCATTTCTTCGGTGGTGTGCTTCACAGTGTGCTCAGTGTGCCAACACAACAACTTCCTTATGGTGTAGGTAGTGTGCAGTGGGTTTGGATGACCTCCTGAGCTGTAGCTGGCCTACAGTGAGGGGGGGAAAAGTATTACGTACGCAATTTTGTACGTTTACCCACTGACAAAGAAATCATCAGTCTATAATTTTAATGGTTGGTTTATTTGAACAGTGAGAGACAAAATAACAAGAAAATCCAGAAAAACGCATGTCAAATGTTATGAATTGATTAATGAGGGAAATATGTATTTGACCCCTCTGAAAAACATGACTTAGTACTTGGTGGCAAAACCCTTGTTGGCAATCACAGAGATCAGAGGTTTCTTGTAGTTGGCCACCAGGTTTGCACACATCTCAGGAAGGATTTTGTCCCACTCCTCTTTGCAGATCTTCTCTAAGTCATTAAGGTTTCGAAGCTGATGATTGGCAACTCGAACCTTCAGCTCCCTCCACAGATTTTCTATGGGATTAAGGTCTGGAGACTGGCTAGGTCACTCCAGGACCTTACTGTGCTTCTTCTTGAGCCACACCTTTGTTGCCTTGGCTGTGTGTTTTGGGTCATTGTCATGCTGGAATACCCATCCATGACCCATTTTCAATGCCCTGGCTGAGGGAAGGAGGTTCTCACCCAAGGTTTGACGGTACATGGCCCCGTCCATCGTCCCTTTGATGCAGTGAAGTTGTCCTGTCCTCTTAGCAGAAAGACACCCCAAAGCATAATGTTTCCACCTTCATATTTGACGGTGGGGATGGTGTTCTTGGGGTCATAGGCAGCATTCTTCCTCCTTCAAACACGGCGAGTTGAGTTGATGCCAAAGAGCTCCATTTTGGTCTTATCTGACCAGAACACTTTTACCCAGTTGTCCTCTGAACATTCATATGTTCATTGGCAACTTCAGACAGGCAAGTATATGTGCTTTCTTGAGCAGGGGGACCTTGCGGGCGAGCAGGATTTCAGTCATTCATGGCGTAGTGTGTTACCAATTGTTTTCTTGGTAACTATGGTCCCAGCTGCCTTGAGATCATTGACAAGCTCCTCCCGTGTAGTTCTGGGCTGATTCACTGTTCTCATTATCATTGCAACTCCATGAGGTGAGATCTTGCATGGAGCCCCAAGCCAAGGGAGATTGACAGTTCTTTTGTGTTTTTTCCATTTGCGAATAATCGCACCAACTGTTGTCACCTTCTCACCAAGCTGCTTGGCAATGGTCTTGTAGCCCATTCCAGACTTGTGTAGGTTTACAATCTTGTCCCTGACATCCTTGGAGACCTCTTTGGTCTTGGCCATGGTGGAGAGTTTGGAATCTGATTGATTGCTTCTGTGGACAGGTGTCTTTTATACAGGTATCAAGCTGAGATTAGGAGCACTCCCTTTAAGAGTCTGCCCCTAATCTCAGCTCGTTACCTGTATAGAAGACACCTGGAAGCCAGAAATCTTTCTGATTGAGAGGGGGTCAAATACTTATTTCCCTCATTAAAATGCAAATCAATATATAAAATTTGACATGCGTTTTTTCTGGATTTTCTTGTTGTTATTCTGTCTCTCACCGTTCAAATAAACCTACCATTAAAATTATAGACTGATCATTTCTTTATCAGTGGGCAAACGTACAAAATCAGCAGGGGATCAAATACTTGTTTTTTTTTTCCCTCACTGTACCTCCTGAGCTGTAGCTGGCCTAATATCTTTATTCCTGTCTTGCCTGGAGAAGTGCTCAGTTTAAAAATCCTTCTTGTGCTTCATGGGAGAGAGATTTTAAACTTGCAAGTTTTAATGATGCTCAAGTGGCATAATAAAATAACTTTTATATTCGTACTCATGTCTCACTATCATGTTCTTTGCCCCAAGTGGTAAAACTTATGTGCTTTTATTTGGGAGTATTTCCCTGGTTCTGCACCAGGGTGGCGTAGTTGGCTTTACCAAATTTGGATAAATGTTTCCTTCCACTTGGGAATGCCACCTATTTTAACAATAAAGACCCAGAGCTTTTACTTATTCTGCTTCAACACACACCATGATCTCTACATCCCTGCTGCTGCTGGCAGCTGTACACTAAGTGTTTTTCCATTTAACATAACACACCCAATTTTTGCAAATTTCGCCATATCAGCAATTACATTTTTTATTTTTTTAGTGTTCATGTGGAACGTCCACCACACAAGTTGTGTGTTCATTGTAATTAAAGGAATGTATATAAACTATTATAAGCTAATAAATATAAACCTGTGATGTGCCTTTCTATAACTGTCAGACCTGCTGTTATTGAAAATTAATCAACACCTTCTGACTAAGAGAATTCAGTAGCTGTCACAGTGCGGCCAGCAGAGGGCACTGTGGCACTGGATTTGGCCACCAGACCAGCCACGTGACCTTTGTTTTCATTTTGCTTCCTGATTTCAAACCGGTGTTTGACATTCTGTTAATTGTTTAGTTTGGTTATTTAAGGCTCCCGAGCAGCGAAGTACGTTGCTTGGGATTAGATAGACGTTAGGATAGTATTTTCTGTTCTCAAGTCTTCTGTTATAGCGGGTCGCCAGTTTGTTTATACTATGTTAGCTCCAGTTTGTTTATGCTACGCTTGCTCCAGTTTACCTATGCTACCTTTGCTTCAGTTTGTCTCTGCTATGTTTGCTCCTGACCTGTTTATGTTCTGTTTTGATTTGAGTTTGTACATTTATGTTCAATAAAGAAAGTGGATCTGCACCTGCCTCCGTCCCCATCTACAACCCGCCTGACAGAATCCCGAGCCTTCTTACGGACTCAGAAGATCTGACCGTGGCACCATGGACGCCGTCGGAAAACGGCGACGAAGCCGCACCCGGGAGCCTACGCTAGGGGTTCCCACCCTGGAATCCATGAGCTTTGCACAGAGTTATTCTATGGACATGCCGGAGCCGTATGATGGCTACCCTTACCCGGATAAGTTCTTGCAGAACTGTCAGTATTATTTCTCTAGCCTATGCGACCCAAAGCAGACCGAAGGACAATTCACGTTGTTTATCGTGTCTCGCATGGTCGGCCCAACTCGCACATGGGCACAGCAAGTGGCAGCCGCGGAACCCTGGGTGCTGCAGGATGTCTGGGAGTTTTTGGACGTGTTTTGGGAGGAGTTCGGAGAACCAGGACAGCACTATGCTCAGTTGCTGGAGGATGTGGACGTGGCGGAGTGCCCATTCCACGTGTACTATGCGCAGGTGCTGCTCCTCTCCAGGTCTCCAGTCCCAACCACTGCTCTGTCCCAGGCCCATGTCCCTGTCCAGGCCAAGTCACAGGTCCAAGATACCGAGCATCCGGCTAAGTGAAATCCATTCATCTCCAAGTCTGCTAACCCAATTTACAGAATTCCGCCCAAAGCCAATTTCCAAGTTCAAGCTCCAGTCTCGGCCAAGCCTCTCGTTCCCGTTGTAAGGATCCTGAGTAAAGAGGATGCTATATCTTGCAATAAGCGAGGCGACGCTCGGCTGCAAGAGCTCGCATTGAAACCCAGTGAGAGTGAAAATCGGAGGAGGGAGATGGCTGCAAAGATGCGCAAGATGCAGCTAGAGATGGAGAGTTTACGCAGCGCGTTGACTGGAGGGGAGTCACAGCTCCAAGCCAAGCAAGTCCTGGTGCAGGAGAGAGAAGTGGAGCTGGAGAAGGAGAGAAAGTGGAGCGCTTGGGCCGTCACCGCAAAGGAGGCCTTCCAGTACCTCCTGTCCCAGCACGAAGCTCAACTCGTCCAGACAGCAGAGGCGGATATCGCAGCACTTGGACAGTTAAGGCAAGCCCAGGATCAGCTAAGGGACCAGTTGCATGAAACGGAAGAACTCCAAGTGGCAAGAGATGCAGCACTGAACAGCGCCAAGGAGTCCGAACGCAAGGTCAAGACTGACCGCCGAAAAGGAGCAACTCCACGAGGATCTGTCGGCAGCTGCCCACTCTCAGGAGCAGGTACTACAGGACAGCGACAAGCTACATAAGGAGGTGACCGGTTGTTATGCCAAGATAGCTACCTTGAAGGAGGAGAAACAGAAATGGGGAAACTCTGATGTCACAGCTGGAGAGGGAACTTGAAAAGAAGCAGCTCAACAGTGAACTTGTTCTTGACCGATTATCGAACGCCAACGCGCAAGTGGACATGCTGAGATCAGAGCTGGAGGATGAGAGAAGAGAGCTCTGGGTGTAGCAGCAAAGGAGAAGCTGGAGTTTGAACTGTCCAAGCAAGAGGCTCAACTCGTTCAAGCCAGTGAAGCTCGTGATGAAGCACAGCGACAGCTGGTGGAAGTACAGACCCAGTCTCCAGTATGTGACGCCCAGGTTCAGACCCAGCCTCAGTTCCCGTCGAAGTTTTTGAGTTCTGAGTCCAAGTTTCCGAGTTCCAGGTTGACAGTTCCGAGTTACAGTTTCCGAGTCACAGGTTCCGAGTTCTGAGCCTCCGCTGCGCAAGTCTGAGCCACGCTCCAGGCCCCAGTCCCTGTCCAAGTCCCGTCCCGGGGCCGTGCCACTGCTCTGCCTTACTGTGCCGACTCCACAGCTCTGCCTCAGGGCCCCGGCGCACTAGCTCCCGTCATGCCTCCCACCACGCCTCTGAGCCCTGTCCCGGCCACGCCTCTGAGCCCTGCTTATTCCGCTGGGGATGCCGCCTAGCCTGCCCGTTCCGCCAGGGTCCGTGGCTCAGCATCTCTGCTCTGGTGAGGACTTCGCTCAGCGCCCCAGTTTTCCCGGGAGGGTCGCCCAGCCTCTCGTCTCCCCTGACTGCGACACTCTGATCCTACATATAACTGTGTACAGCCTTTCGCTCCCAGGCTCGGCTGGGAACTCTGTTCCCACCTAGCGATGCATGGGACGTTCAGCCCAGAGGTCCAGGGCCGCCAGTGGAGGGTGGAGGACTTTGGGCACTCCAGGGGTGAGTGGAGGGACTTTGGGCACTTCAGGGGTGAGTGCCCTTGGGGGGGGGGGGATCTGTCACAGTGCGGCCAGCAGAGGGCACTGTGGCACTGGATTTGGCCACCGGACCAGCCACGTGACCTTTGTTTTCATTTTGCTTCCTGATTTCAAACCGGTGTTTGGCATTCTGTTAATTGTTTAGTTTGGTTATTTAAGGCTACCGAGCAGCAACGCACATTGCTCGGGATTAGATAGACGTTAGGATAGTATTTTCTGTTCTCAAGTCTTCTGTTATAGCGGGTCGCCAGTTTGTTTACGCTACGCTTGCTCCAGTTTACCTATGCTACGTTTGCTTCAGTTTGTCTCTGTTTGCTCCTGACCTGTTTATGTTCTGTTTTGATTCGAGTTTTTACATTTATGTTCAATAAAGAAAGTGGATCTGCACCTGCCCCCGTCCCATCTACAATCCGCCTGACAGCAGCGTGATAAGTGTATTTAATATCTTAATTTTTAGGATGCTTTATTTTGGCTTTACATGACAATAGGGAAGCACACTTCACGAAGAACAAACTATATCATAAAGACAGGGTTATAAATTATTTAATTTCCCTCTGATACTGTATCTGAGTGCATTCTCTCCATAAATACATGTGGTGATACAAATACTCTAGTGTGGAGTTCCTTCTTAATCTGCATTGCTGCTCCATGTGAAGTTTTTATTGACCGCAAGAACATTTTAACCATTTTCTGTAAAATTACTAATTGAAGTTTAGTTTCATTGTATCTTACTCTGGCACTTGGACCTCTAATCTGTGCACTTTTCTTCTTCTAGAGCTCAATTAATGGGCCTTGTATGGTAGCACTACCTGTATTGTTCTCTGCTTGATAGATCACTTTCCTTGTATTTTCTAATTTGTAAGTCACTTTGGAAAATATGCTAAAATGTGAATAATATATTATTTATTATAAATTAATAAATGTGAATATATTCAGGATATTTTGAAAACAGGACTTTTGTGCCTCTAGAGGGCAGTCAACCAGCTCAACCATCTCAGTCTGTTGCTATCTGCACATTTAGACAATCTCTCTTCACATTCTGTTATGACTGCATCCAGCATCATGACTCTCAGATTAAACAGAATTACATATAGCATATTAGCAGCCTGTGTTGTGTTGATCAGTAATTAAGGCTCTTTGTTACAGAGAACCTGATTTCATGGAACATTCATGAGGATCTGAGTGAGCAAGATCAATTGTTTATTTTTATTCAAATAAACCCCTGCTGAAAATTTTTATTTCAAATAAGAATTTGTTTGATGTTCGTGTATTCACACATTTTATTTTATTTTTCCATTCAGAGACATTCTTCTTCAAATGGTTTAAGGGGTCAGCTTGTAAAAATGGTTCTACTTGGAACCCTTTCTGATGGTGAAACATACTGCTGTAGGGTTCTACACAAAACCTTTTAATCATCCACTCATCTGTACACTGAGCAGCCTGTGGTTGTGGATTTAATACATCCATAGTGGTCATGGACACTCCCTATTCAAATAGAGTAGGGTATAAACAGCATGTTCTTGGCTGTCCAGGTTTCCAGTGAGCTCTGTGATAGATAACACTCCCATACACTTTAAATCTGGGTGAAGAAGAACTCAGACAAGGATGGTTTTAGGACATTGTATTTTATTTATACTAATTTCATGTAAGTTTAATTTTTTTCATGTTATGATTACTAGGAAAATTAACCATTTTGTCCTGATAAGCATTATAATATAAAATTATCTGGTTATACTCTCTTCTAGATGCTTATGGACAGTCCCTGACCTCCTCTGCTTCTGTGGTGAAGAGACCTGGAGAGTCAGTCACTCTGTCCTGTACTGTCTCCGGATTCTCAGTGGGCAGCTACTGGATGAGCTGGATCCGTCAGAAACCAGGAAGAGGACTGGAGTGGATCGGATACATTGACACTGGCACTGGCACTGGCTTCGCCCAGTCTCTGCAGGGCCAGTTCTCCATCACTAAAGACACCAATAAAAACATGCTGTACCTAGAAGTGAAGAGTCTGAAAGCTGAAGACACGGCTGTTTATTACTGTGCACGAGACTCACACTGACACAACAGACTCCAGAGCTGTCCAAAAACTTACACAAGCACGTCCTCATGAGCTGTAAATATTCCCTCAGCAGGAAACTGAACCCCAGAGACATTTATTATAAACAGCATCCATTTATTTTAGTGCTCAGTTTTATTTCTCCTTTTGTCTTACTCCATTAACAGTCAAAATTCCTCTGTGAAATTCTCAGCCTTTTCTTTTATTATCTGTGGCTGGTGTTTAAAGCTGAAGACAAACATAAAAGCAGCATTAATTATACGCAAAGACATTAAATGACAAAACACTCAGTTTCATTATATATATAAGTATTCATATATATATATATATATATATATATATATATATATATTTATATATATATATATATATATATATATAAAGTATTGTGCAAAAGTTTTAGGCACCCATTTTTAGTACAAACTTTATCATGCTGTTGAGCGGCTAATCCTTCCACCGTGATGGTCCCAGTATGATGTGGGACCTCGACACAGAAAGAAGTAGTACAAACTTTGTTAGAGATTTTTTATTTTACTTCTACATTATCAAACAAACATTTTATATTTCCAAACATTAGTTTTCCAGCACAAAATTAAATGTTACAGAAAACTGTTTCGATGTCAGTAAAGAAAGCAGCATATTACATGAGAGACCACTTCTCAGACAAAAAACCACAATGAAGACTGCTGGGTTTTACTGCAAAAATAAGAAGCAAGTGCGACAGGCAAAGTCTCCAGAACTGATCAATAATAATTAACTATCTCTAAAGTGATGGAAATGAATAAATCATAAGAAATTTGTAGGTTACTTGCATGTACACCAATTGTTAAAAACAAACACTAAGCTGAACTGGCAACCTGTAAAATGTGACATTGCTCTCATCCTTGGGACATGCAAAATCAGCCTGTGGAGGTTCATATTATAGACCTGACTCTATTGGTTAAAAGGAAGTCTATGCAAATCCATCCTGTTATTATTTGCTCTAAATAAAAATCAGCTGGTTGCTCAGCTAAAGCTCATATCATCAAACTGAATTACAGAACTTCCATCACAGAGTTTGATTATGGGGCTAAGCGTCATTCAGCAGTGAATTTTTATACTCATGTTAACACGAGATATCTGAGATTTCTTTATATGTTTACCACTGAGTGTATGATTTAAAGCATTGATGATGATTTTTGATTGTTTTATATGGCAGGTTTTTGCAGTGCTGAGATCAGTCTGGACCAGTCTCCTGCTGTGGTAAAGAGACCTCGCGAATCCGTGAAGATTTCGTGTAAAATAAATGGCTTTGATATGACTGAGCACTACATACACTGGATTAGACAGAAACCAGGGAAAGCTCTGGAATGGATTGGCTGGATGGATGCTGGTAATAATAATGCAGAATATGCAGAGACTTTGAAGAACCACTTCACCTTGACAGAAGACGTCCCAGCAAGCACACAGTACTTAGAGGCCAAGAGTCTGAGGACAGTGGACACTGCAGTTTATTACTGTGCCTGACAATCCACAGTGACTGGAGCTGAGGAAACAGCTGTACTAAAACCACACACATTTTTCACACAGCATGTTATTGAACAAGTCATTACTGTTGTCATTTATGTAAGTGATGAATATAATCCCCTCTTACTGGGGTTAATAAACCGCTCAATTACATACTGTTTTCAATTGTTTACATTACAAACCAGAAACAAATGAATACGTATTATACATTGTAATGTTTAGTTATTATGGAGTCTTACTGCAGTATTCAGATTCTGTAAAGTCCAGATGTTATGATAATAGTTTATCATTTCTGTTCACACAATGTCAGTATACTGAAATTTGGCTTTAACCAGTTTATTTCCAGTTCTCTGAAAGTTTGTGCTCAGGAGCACAGAAGAGAACAACTGTCTGTGCTCTCATTAACAGAGAACATGGTCTACTGGAGTGAGATTTGTAAGGATATATTTAATGTAACTAAAAACATAATCATGTAAAGACCTGAGACATGAATCATTCATTCATTAATTCATTCATCTTAAGTAAACACTTTATCCTGGTCAGAGTGGTGTATCCGGAGTCGATCCAGGAACACTGAGTGTACACCCTGGACGTAGAGAAGCCAAGTCACCAGCCTCTCTCCTGATTTGATTTCTTAAAGCAGATTATTTTAGAATTTTGAGAAACAGAAGTAGGAGAAGAGAATCGTTTCAGTGTTGAGCTGCTTAAGGAAATTTGATTACCATCTGATCACTAGATTTATAGGTTGTTTTTTTGTTTTTTTCATAATTTAAAACACCTGCTTTAGAATCTCATCAATCTGCTACTTCACATGGTGTTCAAAATTATTGGAACACTGCCTTGCTGGAGAAGTACTGGAACGCTGCATAGCTGCAAAAGCATTAGAATGCTGTCTAGCTTTAAAAGTATTAGAACACATGTTAGCTCTGGAAGTATTGGAATGCTGTCTAGCTCCAAAACAAAATACAACATTCTCAAGCTCCAAAAGAATTAGAACACTATCTGGCTCCAAAAGTATTGGTTCGCTGTCTGGTTCTAACAGTAATGGAATGCGGTCTACCGCCAAAAGTATTGGATTGCTGACTGGCTCCAAAAGTAATGGAACACCGTCCGGCTTCAAAAGCATTGGAACACTGTCCAGATCCAAAAGTAACGCTGCTACACTCTAGCAACACCCTTGCAAGCACTCAGAACACCCTATCAGCTACCCAGATTACTCAAGCAACCACCCAGAACACCAGACCCTAACCCCCTGAAACACCCTAGTAACCGCCCAGAACATCCTTGCATCTGCCTAGCAGACTTGCGTTTTCATGCCAACATAGTTTGTTGTGAGAAACTTTACCTATCAAGTTAGTAATAATAGTAGATACTTCAATTACTCATCACAATAAAATTGTTAATCACAGTCCCATTTTGGCTCTATTTAACAGCGGCAGAGCTGGACTCAACTCTGCTTCTCCTTAATATTTATGCAAATCTCTTTCCTCTTGTAATATTAGCACCGTGCTGATCTAGAGAGGAAGTGGTTCTCATTATTCCTTCTTCAACACAAACATGTTTGCTTCAGCTACACTGCTGCTGGCTCTTGCCCCCTGTGAGTGTTTGAATTTAACCTTTATTACTTCATCTGATCCTTTCAGTTCAACATATGAACCTTTTCTTTTTCTACAGGTGTGTTCTGTGCTACGGAGCTCATCCAGCCAAAATTAGTGGTTATAAAGCCAGGAGAGATTTTAACCATCACCTGCAGAGTGTCCGGAGCTTCCATCACTGATAGCATCAGCCATTATGGAACAGCTTGTTTTCAACAACCTGAAGGAAAAGTTCTGGAATGGATCAACATAATTGATTTTGATGGGGTATTTAATAGAACAATTCACTTAAATACAAGTTTGTCATCTCTCGAGACATGTC
This sequence comes from Ameiurus melas, assembly GCA_012411365.1. NCBI lineage: Eukaryota > Metazoa > Chordata > Actinopteri > Siluriformes > Ictaluridae > Ameiurus > Ameiurus melas. The sequence goes on from CM022753.1 coordinate 18,994,701, forward strand.
CAGTAACACCGTGACTTTATGGGGACAGAACATGCAGACTGAAGTCACAGCTGTGTATTATTGTATTACAAAACAAGTCACAGTCATCATCCCAGTGTAGCGATGTGGCTCATTTAACACCAACTACACCACCCTGAATAAACGGGGAAAATAAGCAAAAATAAAGACATGCAAGCACATTCCACTTAGAAGAGGCATGAGTTTCCATACAAAAACACATTTTATTTTAAGGTTAAGAAGAATGGCCAAGAATTATAAAAGAGAAAACACAATAAACAGTCACGAAAGGATTTAACAAATAATCCTAGGAAGACTGAGGCTTCCTGTATGAAAGGCAGGCTAGTACAGAAGGGGGGATATATATTTAAAAAAAAAAAAAAAAAAGGCACAAAGTCAATTACAATCTGCTCAAAGCAGACAAACAAAAAACAAAACACAAAACACACATACTGTGGCAAAAACACAACACACACTCAAACTGATTACAAGTAGCAAGTTTACCGAAGCTGACAAATCACTACCACATAGCAATTTTAGCATAGCAGATAAAAACAGTTACAATACCATTGAGTTAAAGAAAACTGATCTCAGCGACCGTAACCAACACGAAACAAAAACCAAATCAAAACAAAGTAACAAAAAGCAGGCCCAAAGCAGCAAAACCAAACAGCAACGTGGCTCCATGAGTGAGGGGGAGGCGCTATTCCGAAATGACCACATCTCACTCAGCCCGCCTTAACGCATGCAGAATCAAGGACCCTAAGAACAGACAGGTGTTACAACCATTATTTGGAAAGCATGCAAAATAGTTTAGCTCAAGCAACAGAATTAAGTGATTTACCTACCGTGATCCGAGGACATGATACTCACGATGGTACATACGAAAGTCATAATAGCATCTTTAATAGTTGTGATGGCAACAGCTGGCTCTTCGACCGGAGCTAAGTTAAATTGTCATGCTACACAGCCGGGAGCCTTGACGGCACAGCGCATCGTATTATGAGCAGCACATCACACCCATACACAGTCTCAGTAGCCCAACGTCACACTAAACAAATAAAGCTCATGGTAAATAGACAACACTAGCATCACACAGCTAAGCAACAAAGCTAAAAACACATACCTCTGTAGCAACCAAAGGAAGGGGCAGGTTTTCGACCATGACGCATTCTGAGAGGCCTTAACGACCATTTATATTTATATACTGTGGTAGGGAGAGCCCACTGGCCACGTAGTTAATAAGGGTGACGTTTTAACCAGGACACACACCCCACTACACCAGCATTATAAACACTTCAGCCTAGACACTTAGATAATCATTTAACAATAACTAATAGAAACCTATACTCAGTGCATAGTTCAGAATATATTATTTATCTTTTCAGCTGTTTTAAATGAAAATCATCTGAATGTCCGGGTAACATTCCACTTACTTCACATGTTCGAAAGTAGTTTTTGACTTTCACATAATTGAATTTAAGTGATACTCACAATAGCATCCCTGAACAAGGAGTAAGCGGTAGAGGATGGATGGATGGTACTCACAATAACTGGCTTTAAAATTAAATGATAACTCTGATTTAAAGAAAAAAAAATTGTTTCTTAATGACTGATGTTCATTTCAATACACAACACATACGAGAGGTATTAGAGGAATAAAGCACTTCTACACATGCTACTGTAAGAAAATAATTAACTTGAAGGTGGTAACAATGAGCAGATACATTCATATTAGTAATAATAGTAGATACTACAATTACTTATCACAATAAACTGAACTTAACTAGAGACAAATTGGGATGTGACTGTGATTAACAGCTGCAGAGTTGCACTCAACACTGCTTCACTGTAATATTTATGCAAATCTCCACCTCCTCTTGTAATATTAGCACACTGCTTATCTAGAGAGGAAGTGGTTCTCATTAGTCCTCCTTCAACACAAACATGTTTGCTTCAGCTCCACTGCTGCTGCTGGCTCTCGCCCCCTGTGAGTGTTTGGATTTAAGCTTTATTACTTCATCTGATCCTTTCAGTTCAACATGTGAACCTTTTCTTTCTCTTTTCATAGATGTGTTCTGTGCTACTGAGCTCCTCCAGTCAGACTCTGTAGTTATAAAGCCAGGAGAGACTTTAACCATCACCTGTAGAGTGTCTGGAGCTTCTATCACTGATAGCAGCAGCCACGTTGGAACAGCTTGGATTCAACAAACTGCAGACAAAGCTCTGGAATTGAACGACAGCACTGAAAATGATGTGGATATTTACAAGGAAGATTCACTTAAAGACATGTTTGTCATCTCTCTAGACACGTCTAGTAACATGTGACCTTACAGGGACAGAACATGCAGACTGAAGACACAGCTGTGTATTACTGTATTACACGACAAACTGCGGTGATACACAAAAACATCATCTTCATCACAACATTATAAACACTTCAGCCTAGACACGTACATAATCATTTAACAAAAACTAATGCAAATGTTTCCTCAGTGCATAGTTATGCAGAATATATTATTTATCGTTAGCTGTTTTATGTGAAAAGCATCCGAATGTCTAGTTAAAATTCCACTTGTTTGACATTGTCAAAAGTAGATTTTGATTTTCATATAATTGAATTTATATGGTACTCACAATAACTGGCTTTTAAATTAAATGATAACTCTGATTTTTTTTTTTATAAATGTTTCTTAATGACTAATTCCTGATGTTGATTTCAATACATAGCACATACGAGAGGTATTAGAGGAATAAAGCACTTCTGCACATGCTACTGTAGGAAAATAATTAACTTTAAGGTGGTAACAGTGACACTGCTTCAAGTGAGAATGCATCACACCACGCTGCCCTTGATTATTTTCCTATAACAGCATGCCCCCAAGTGTTTTATTCCTTACTGAATCGGTCACTGAGCTTCTCTGCTTCTGTTATATTATAGGTAAAGGTCTGTGTAAACTAAACCATCTCTATCTACTCATTAATACACATTCAGCTTCTCTCTCCTCACAGACTACAATGATTCACCATCATCTCACTCACATTAAACAACTGACAGATAATTGCTCTTTGTTGATAACATTATCATAGTATTATTATATATTTCATTACACTACTCTGCAAACATAATAATAAATAACTAAATGTTATACATTGTACCATCATTCACAATGATTTAACAACAGTGATGATTTGTGACCTGCATTATTTCTGGAACTACATTCAGTTTGTATTGGATAACCTGGATTAGACACACAGCTGAAAAATGACTGTTTCTGAAAGGACAGTACATGTTTGTGTCGTTCAGTGATCAGAAAACTTCATGTTCTTCTGGGTGTTACAGTGATACACAGTGATGTACTAAAAGGACATGATATCTAATAAAGTAGTAAAGAGCAGTTATGGACTTGACAGCATGAAACACAGCTGGAGTCTTACAATAAGCTCTTTCTCTTCATGGTTATTTCTCTGTGAATATTGTTATGTCTTTAGTGGGCGTGTCATGCAAATGATATTCTGCATTTGAACCATTTATGCTCATATATGTTCAGCTCAACAACATACCAGCAGTTTGTGTTCATTTACAACAACAGTAATCAATTTAATTCTTTGAGATGGGACTAGGCAGAATTTTGAGTTACTTTGCTCTAGCAATGTTCATTCAATGTTAGTATTATCATTTATTTTATATTTTGAACAAAACAATTTCTGTCTTTTTTTACTTTAACACCAATCTTTGTTTCATTTTTTTTCAGATTCCTGCAGTCAGACACTAATCGAGTCTGATTCAGTGATCATCAAACCTGATCAGTCTCATAAACTGACCTGCACAGCCTCTGGATTTGACTTTGGTAGCTACTGGATGGCTTGGATTAGACAGGCACCTGGAAAAGGGCTGGAATTTGTTGCAACCATCTCAGGGGGCAGTGGTAGCATATATCACTCCAGTGCAGTTAATGGCCGCTTCACCATCTCCAGAGACAACAGTAGGAAGCAGGTGTATCTGCAAATGACCAGAGTGAGGACAGAAGACACTGCAGTGTATTACTGCGCCCGTGACCCACAGTGATACTTCTCCTTAGACATCAGTACAAAAACACATGCTTGATATAGTCACATTACATTTCTCATGAAAATGTGAGCTTGTCTTCATGGAGGTCAAAGAACCTAAACTTTTTGATTGTCTACTGTATGACTCACATATTTCCACTTCCTGGCTTTTACTGCATGTGACTTGTTGTGAATGCTTTCTGGACATGTATACTGCTGTAAGATTACTTAAGTCAGTTCTTATATATAAAACACAACACAAATTACTGTGTTGTAATTAAAAGCCTATTATTTAATTATTTGACTTTCCTCGGTTCTCCCCAGTGTCTGTGTAATGAGCTCCAGTCAGTATAAAAATTCTCCCTACATGCTGTTTTAAACACAGCAATATTTCACTGTGTGACAGAGTGAGAACTATGGAAGCAGTTATTCACAGAGATAAGAAACAGAGCTCAGTCCCATAACAGAAACAAACTTCTGGATTTATAAAATAAAATAAAAATACTCACAATACATTATGCTCAAATAAGCAAGTTTCTTTGGATTTTTATAAAATAATTTCCTATGAGACAAGTGTGTGTTTATTTAGGCATCTAGTTGGGGACTTAGTCTATGTTGAATGAGGTTTAGATTCATTTACAGAACTAAATTTATCGTACATCTCCAGGCTTTAATATAAAAATCAGCCTTTTTTTACATCACCAAAGAACATTTCCATTGTGATTATAAAACCTATAGAAGACAGAAACCAGCAGGCTTTTTTTGAATGGAACAGAATAACAATATGCAAATGCATATGCAAAACTTCCCCACTTCCAACTATATATAGAGAAATATCAGCCTTGGTCACTGTAGGCTCTGGAATTTAACACTGCTCTTAAATCAACAATGTTCCTTCAATTTCTGCTGCGGGCAGCTTCAGCCTGTGAGTTTCACTTCAATAATGAACTCAGAGCTGCTAGCAAATTATTACAGTTATAAACTACTGTACATACATTTGTTACTGAAATTGTGACATCTCTTTTTTCAGATGTGGGATGTGCAGTAGAACTCACTCAGGTCACCTCAGTGATGTTAAAGCCAGGAGATTCATTAACCCTCAGCTGTAAAGTATCCGGCTACTCTGTTACTGATAGCAGCTACACCACAGCTTGGATTCGACAACCTGCAGGAAAAACTCTGGAGTGGATAAACCACATTTGGAGTGGTTAAGATAATTAGCCTAAAGATTCTCTAAAAAGCAAGTTCAGTATTTCAGTTCCAGCAGTAAGGTGACTGACAGTACAGAATCTGCAGACAGAAGACACAGCTGTGTATTACTGCATCCACTACACACACTGATGTGGACATTTCTCATAAAGTCATGTATAAGTTGTTATTAACAGAATGATAATGTATTACAATAAACTAATTAATATAAAACTGTGATTTGCCTTTCTATAACTGTCAGACCTACTGTTATAGAAAATTAATCAACACCTTCTGACTAAGAGAATTCAACAGCACAGTGATATAATTGTATTTAATATTCCCTCTGATACTGTATCTGGGTGCATTTTCTCTTTTAAACGGCAGTGATACAAATACTCCAATGTGGAATTCATACTTTCTTAATTTGTATTGCTGCTCCATGTGAGAAGTTTTTATTGACAGCAAGAACATGTAAACTTTTTTCTATAAAACTTTTTTAAGTTTTCTTTAAAACTAGTTCTGGATATTTTGAAAAAAGGACTTTTCTGCCTCTAGAGGGCAGTCTGTGCAAACTCATCCATCTCAGTCTGTTATGTGCACATTTAGGGAATCTCTCTTCACATTCTGCTATGACTGCATCCAGCATCATGACTCTCAGATTAAACACGTAGCATATTAGTGTTGTGTTGATTAGTAGATAAGGCTCTTTGTTATGGAGAACCTAATTTGAGGACTTAAAGGATTTAAACAAGCACGAGTATCGATTGTTTAATTTTATACAAATAAACGCCTGATTAAACTTTTAATTTGAAATCTGAATTTGCATGTTTTTTCAAATGTATGTTTACAACAAAATTTATGTTGGAGACCCCCAGCACGTCTCCTATGACATGTTTTTTCCAATTACTTTAAAATGATATCTTAACTTGATTAAATTTGAAGTCACTTTATTATAATTTAATTTGAAATTAGTCATACTGCCACACTGAATAAAAATTTTAAGGCAGCCAGGAGTTTTTTTTATTATTATTATTATCTTTTTAGTAATCTGTTCATTAATTTATTTACAGTAACACACCCACTGACTATTTGGGATAATGAACAGTTTTGCCTACTCTTTACAGTAAAATGAAAAAAAAACAATAAAAAAAAAAAAAAACCACACAAACACTTCCTGGACACCACTTCAGTAGATGAACATCTGTGCGTTTATTGTTTTTTCCTAGCTGGGTATGGACAGTATTTGCCCTTCTATTGAAGGAATATAGACGATAGATATATAGACTATAGATATATAGACTATAGCCATATTATGTATTGCACTGCAATACATTAAACATGTATTATATACACAAATCAACTGCTAGTGGAAGTGAAAGACAATTTACTAAGCAGAATTAAAAAAAAAAAAAAAAAAAAAAAAAAGAGAGTATATCATTTGAAACTAATATGAAGTATTATGTTAGAGCAGTAATGTAAACATGAGCGGAATTTAGAAGACAATTTAGGTACTTTTGTAACGCTCGTGTGTGTTTGCTCTTTGTCTTTGAGTGCAAACATTTTTACTTTTACTTTAGTAATTTGGTACTCAGAGTCTAACAAAGTCGAAACGTCGACGGCGCTCGCGCGGTTTTGAACTCAGAATAAACTGGTAGCCTAAATGATCTCTCCCGAAATGACTTAGAAAAAAGAATGAGTAGTCCGTCTATTTTGGAGTGATTGAAAAGTATTCTGTGTCTGTTTAGGCTTTCTCTCAGCAGCCCCTGAAGGATGTATTTGTTTCGAACGCAGTGGCAGAACTAAAGTTTTAAATATGAGGTGGCCACTGCTACTTTCGGGGGTACACACACACACACACACACACACATACAACCACAGTGGAAAGAATTGGGTCACTCTGTGTCTAAGTGTTAAACATCCGAAATATTTTCAGAACATAAAGCTTAAGCACCATGGAGATAAGATACAGTAGCGTGTGTCTGTTACATGAACTGTATTTATTTTATTTAAAAAAAAAAACAACAAAAAAAAACCTCACATTTAAAACGCGCGCACACACCACACACACACACACACACACACACACACACAGCAATTAGATATAGCAGGCATCAAGCAGGCATGGGTGTTTGCACCTGATCAGCCTGTTTCTGCTTCTTTTAAAAGAACTGCTATCTCTCCCTTTCTTTTCATGTTTAACTGATCCAGTGTAAAATATGACAGTCTATGCTACATCTGATCATCCAATTAACAAAATTTTTATCTTAATTACAAATCCTCACTTTCATAACTGTACATTAAATTCACCTACCAGTATAAGTTAGCAGTTTGTTCATTGCTAGCCCTCCTCTGAAGTAACTGAGCTAGCTAATCCATTTCAAACTGCTAAATGTTAACTCTGTGCACTGACAGTTGTAGCCTACTTCAACACATTAGCTCACCATCTGTATACTGTAACTTACACATTGCACGGTATATTCATGTATTACTAGTCAGCTTCTGATGTGCCCGTCGACATCCAATTAGAAATAATTGATTTGCACTGTGATAAAAAATTTGCCACACATTTGCCTCTGTGGACCTGGACACATTTTATCAGTATCTCCTCCCAGGGTACCCCAAATTAACAGCTCTAGCTGCAAACATTTTGTGCATTTTTGGGACTACCGACCTTTGTGAACAGATTTTCTCTGTAATGAACATCAATAAAACAAGACTGCGCTCAAGGCTCACACACCAACACTTAAATGACATTCTGAAACTGGCTGCTACTCAGGAAATGACGCCCGACACTGATGCACTTGTGCAGGCTAAAAGATGCCAAGTTTCAGGAGCAAAAATAAAGTAGTCTAAACTAGACTAATTCTTGTAAAATGCTGCATCAGAAAACATTTTGCACTCAAAAAATATAGTTCTGTGAAGATGAATCCTTGCAGTAATAATAGCTAAAAGTTATGCAATTTGTTAGTCACCAGCTTCACTACAAAAGAGTTTGGTCATAAATATTATGTATGCATTTTTATGTACGTTTCATGTATAAATCTTATATTTACAGGCCGGGTGATTACTTTCTTTTTTATACATTTAAAATGGCCACCACTTTGGTTTGTAAGATGTGGGGAGTCAATTTAAGTTTTGATAATTATTACATTATTATGTGGAAAATGGAGTAAAAATAATTCCTATATCTTGATAAGTTGGTTTAATCTTAAAGTGCAATAGGCTACCATATTTTTCAGTTCTAAATACCTGTGACTTAAAGTTTTGTGCCTTTGTACAAACACTGATAAGTTGTAATGCGCACATGTAAATGATCAACTGAAGCAAATTGCACGTTTTTCTTGAGAAATCTGTTGTTCATAACATGTTTTTTAAAAGGATAGTTCATTAAATTAAAAAATATCCTAATGTAATCGTACTTCTTTCCACTAAAACATGGGGGAAAACAGGAATTTATTGTTTTTTATAGCAATGATAGCTGTTCTATGATTTTAATGGTCCGGCCCACTTGGCATCAAATTAGGCTGTATGCGGCCCCTGAACCAACATCAGTTTAACTCCCCTGGTCTAGCGAGTGCTTTCGGGGGATAATGTTAAAAAATAATTTGAAACTGCTGCGATATCTGTGCTCTCCCATGGTTTTAAAATCGGTTAAGATGGAAAAAAAATAATAATAATAATAATCTAGTTGGTCCCTGGCCTAAGCGACAGAACTGAAGGTAATATTGGGCACACTGGCTGATTAGGAGAGATATTTCAATAACGCGAGTTATTGCATAGTAATGCATCAGAAGATCAACCCCAACCACCATCGCAAGCATGATGAGAACAGGACATTTCTCACTGGTAATGTTATATGTAGTTTATCAATAACAGGCGAACAGATGTGCACTGGCTGTACACATATACCAGTGTTCTTCAAAGTGGTGGCCGCAAGGGGGCCTCAACAATTTGGTGCAAAAATTAAATAAATACATGATTTTTTTTCGCATGTGATTAAAGGCAAAGGAGAAACCGATTGATATGACAAATTTATTGATTTAAAAATGAAATGTTAGTCCGTTTCCCTTCCTAACTATTGGCTGCATGTAAGAAAAGACTATCCTGGCTGGCTGAGAGGGCTCTGAAATGCCTCCTCCCTTTTGGAACAACTTACTTGTGCGAGTCTGGCTTTTCCACTTTAAAAATACTTGAAACAAAACCCAGAGCACATCTACATGTGGACAATGATGTGTGTATGGCACGGACAGACAAAGCCCAGGCTTGACTAACTGTGTCAGAGCAACAAAGCCCATCCCTCCCACTAGTATGTTCTCTCTTTCTCAGACAAGTACACACATTCAATTCTTAGTGTAGTGTAAAAATGTAAGATGTAATTATTAATAATAAAGGGGGGTATATTCAGAAGTCTGTATTTATGTGTTAAAGACATTTTGCAAAAGGGGGGCCTTTTGTTAATGCCATTTGGGGGGGGTCTTGCCCTGGAAAAGTTTGGAAACCCCTGACATAGACAACACAAAACCATGCATTTGGAACATTCAGTAGAAAATATACACATAAATAAGTAAACATACTCACAGGTTGTGATCCAGAGGCACAAGATAGTCCAAATAAAGTGAGTACTGGTGACAACAGTAATCTAACTCTTTCAAGGTAACTACAACTGTCGTGTTTGAGGGTGGGTCAAAGCTGGTCGTGAGCAGCTGATGAAGACCAGATCCTGGACTTTTTGTTACAAACCTAAGTAGGTTAGTACATGAAATAAGTCTGGAATTACTAACGACTCATTTCAGCTGTTCAGAATCGTTTCCTCCTTTTAGGAGTCAATAACTCGGTCATGCACTTTGATTTTTGAAAACTTTGCAGACTTTTACATTCACAAACAGCTCTAGAACACTACATCAAAAGGTCATATCTGAAAACCATAATAGGTGCACTTTAAAATGTTTTTTGACCTTGGTAACATCTAAATGTATTGTATGAGACCTTTAAAACAAAATTATGCATGTTTCAAAACCATAAAATGTACGCTTTAAAAATTCATGGCGAATTATTCATTGTTTCTTGAGACCTTGTAATAATTACACACTGGTCATGACATGACTGCAGCACTAAAGTTCATCATCATCATGTGTTTTATGTCCTCACGTTTTACATCAAATTGCCATCGGCTCTTGAGATTGGCCAATTTTAGAGCCTACTGATTGAGTCAAAGAATGCGATTGGCGGCCGATCAATTGGCCCATCCCTAGTTTAAGGGTTCATTGGATAATTAAGGGTTCTCAACTTGTAAAATGATTCTACTTGAAACACAAAGGGTTCTACATAGAACTTCATCATCCATTCATCTATACAGTGAGTTGCCTGTGATTGTGGATTTAATGCACCCATAGTGGTCATTACTTGCTTTTCCAGTCTTTTGTTGCCCTCATCCAAACTTTGAGATGTGTTGCAGCCAGCAAATTCACAATTACCTTTTTTTTCTTAAATTGGTACATTTACTCAGTTTAAACATTTGATATGTTTCCATGTTCTACTGTGAATAACGTATGGGTTTATGAGATTTGCAAATCATTGCATTCTGTTTTTATTTACATTTATTTGTTTAGAGTGGATCTATTTCTTTGTGGAATCACTTCCCTTAGCATTGAGAGACGACACTAAATCACAATTTGCTCAAAGCAGACAAACAAAAGAACAAAAAACAAAAACATGTACTGTCACAAAATCACAGATAACTCACACTCAACTGATTACAAGTAGCAAGTTTACCAAAGCTGACCAAAATCACTACTACCACATAGCAATATCAGTATAACTGATAAAACAGTTACAATACTGTTGAGTTAAAGAAAACTGATCTCAGCGACCATAACCAACACAAAACAAAAACCAAATCAAAACAAAGTAACAAAAAGCAGCCCCAGAGCAGCAGAACCAAGAAGTCAAGCAGCAGAGAAGAACCAAACAGCAACGTGGCTCCGTGAGTGAGGGGAGGTGCTGTACCGCAATGACCACATCTCACTCAGCCCGCCTTAACGCATGCCAAATCAAGGACCCTAAGAACAGACAGGTGTTACAGCCTCAATTTGGAAAGCATGCAAGATATTTTAGCTCAAGTAACAAAACCAAATGATTTACCTACCGTGATCCGATGACATGATACTCACAATGGAACATACAAAAGACATGATGACAACAGCTGGCGCTCCAACCGGAGCGAAGTTAAATTACCATGCTACACATTTGGGAGCCTTGACGGCACAGCGCACTGATTATGAGCAGCACATCACACCCATACACAGTCTCAGTAGCCCAACGTCACACTAAACAAATAAAGCTCATGGTAAATAGACAACACTAGCATCACACAGCTAAGCGACAAAGCTAAAAACACATACCTCTGTAGCAACCAGATGCCTTAACGACCATTTATATACTGTGGTAGGGAGAGAGCCTATTGGCCACGTAGTTAATAAGGGTGACGTTTTGACCATGACACACACCCCACTACACTCTCATGATGCAAATGATTGTTGTTTCAAGGAAAAAGTCTGTAGATAAGGCCACATAAAAAGAGTATGCAATACAGACAAAAAGCATGGCCAAAAAGGAAAGCCAGGTAAAGACAAAGGTTTCCAATACAAAAAAAACAAGTGCACAATGTGTCTGAATGTGAAAACAAATCAGAGAGCACAAGCTCTGACGAAGATGATCTGTAATGCCTAGAACTGCATAGCATGACTAAAACAGACAAATAATGTGGATAACAACAAATGTGTCTGGTGTAAAACTGAAAATACAACTGGTTACAGGCTCAGCATAATCTGTAATTTCAGACTGCAATCGTTAGAAAGATCTTATTCATGTTAAAGACAGACAGGCGAAAATGTGTCTCCTAAAGGCAAACTGAAGGTAGATGTCACATATGGTGGCAAAACACAGCAGCTGGAGCTTTATGTGTTGAAAAGTGGCGGGCCAGCTCTTTTTGGATGGGAGTAGTTGAGAAAAATCTAGCTTGACTGGCATACCATTAAAGCCCTCAACATATCATCAACAGGCCTTAACAGCACAATCTGAAGCTCCAATCAAAGATTGTCAGAGCTCCTGAAAGCTAATGCAAAAGTGTTTGAAAAGGACATTGGTAAGATTAAAGGCATGAAAGTGAAAATTAAATTAAATGAATGAGCGACAGCAAGATTTCATAAAGCACGTTCAGTGCCCTATGCACTACGTCCTAAAGTAGATGCTGAACTTCAAAGCATGGAGACATCTTCCATTCTCTCCAACGTTGACTGGAGTGATTGGGCTATACCCATCATGAAAATAATCAAGAAAGGGAAAGATGGAGGTGTTCACATATGTGGGGACTTCAAAGTGAGCATTAACCCTGTACTGCACATTGTATAGTACCCCTTGCCATGAATTGAAGACATTCTCTCATATATGGCAGGAGGGGAGAAGTTTTCAAAGGTTGACTAATAACAGACCTATCTCCAAATGGAAGTTGAGGAGTCAAGCAGGAAGTTTTAACCATCAACACTCATAAGGGACTGTACCAGTACAATCATCTTGTGTTCGTTGTGGCATCAGCTCCAGCCAGTTGGCAAAGAGCAGTAGATCTGGTTCTTCAAGATATACCAGGAACACAGTATTATGTTGACGACATAATTGTGACAGGCAAGAATGATGAACATCTCTAAAACCTCAGCAAAGTGCTTATCAGGCTAAACGAGAATGGTCTATGGGCAAACAGAGAGAAGTGTCACTGACAAACATGGCTTACTCAAATCACAGGATAAAATTGAATCAGTGCTGCAGGCACCTAGCCCGGAAAATGTGTCACAACTTAGACCATATTTAGGCCTTGTAAACTATTATCACTGAATGCACTGTTGTGGACAACAAAATGGGAGTGGTCAGAAAAATGCGAGAAAGCATTCACAGAGACAAAAAGACTGAAAACCTCAGAAAAACCCCTTACCCATGATGACACATCATGACCCATCAGACTGGTATGTGATGCATCTTCTTATGGCATTGGTGCCGTTTTGTCACACACTATGGACGATGGATCTAAGCGTTTGATTGCATTCACATCAAGATCTCTGATGAATGCAGAACGCAATTATGCACAGATCAATCAAGAGGTTCTTAGACTTGTATGGGGCATAAAGAAGTTCCATCACTTCCTTTATGGCCAAACGTTCATCTTAGTGACAGACCACCAGCCCATTGTGTCCATCTGCAACACCAGGAAGGAAATTCCGGTGATGTCAGCCACACGGATACAACATTGGGCACTTTTCTTGGGATCCCATTCTTATGAAATATAGTTTAAAAGGTACCAAGATGCACAGTAACGATGATGCTTTGTCACACCTTCCACTGTCTACAACTGAGGAGGAAAAGCATTCCACTCAGGATCCAAAGGAAGTGTTCCATATAGTACTGGTGGACAAGCTGCCATTAACAAACGTTGAGATACGAAAAGAAATGCGGAATGACCCGACACTGTCAAAAGTGCATGACATCACCATACAGGGTAGGCCAGCTATGGAAATTTTATGTTTTCAGTTTCCACAGTTTTCAGTGAGACGTAAGCAACTGTCTGTATGCCAAGGAACTCTGATGTGTGGCTCTTGTGTAATAGTTCCTGCTAAGCTTCGTACTACAGTGTTAGAGAACCTACATGAGGGTCACTTGGGTAAAGTCGCTTGTAGCTATGTGTAGTGGCCGGGAATAGATACAGTTTGAGGATCTCACAAAATCCTGTTCGGGATGTCAAAACATTCAAAATGTATCTCCTCAGGCACCTTTACATCCATCTGCACCATGGCATAGGGTGCATATTGACTTTGCCTGGCCATTCATGAATTCTATCTTTCTAATTGCTGTGGACACTCATTCAAAGTGGCCCGAGGTCATACCAATGAAATCTACCACCTCAGAAAAGACTTTCTGTTTTGAGGAGTATCTTCTCCAGAAACTGCCTACCTGAGCAAATTGTGAGTGACAACAGACCACAGTATACTTCAGATGACTTCAGACTTTTCATGAAGAGAAATGGCATTAAACACTTCAAGTCAGCACCACAACACCCGGCTACAAATTGGGTTAGCTGAACAGTTTGTCCAAACATTCAAAAAGTCCATATAATCCATGGAGAAAGAGGACATTCCTCAGAAACATAAGGAGGACAACTTTCTTTTTGTATACCAGAACTCTGTGCATGAAACAACAAACCAGACTCCAGCACTGCTGTTCATGAACAGACAACTGAGATCTCGCTTTGACCTTCTTATGGCGGGAAGTGCAGAATAAACAGTTCAGCGAGTTGACAAGTAAAGCAGCAAGGAGTTTTGATGTTGGACAGCAAGTTTTAGTGTGTGATTGAGAAAACAAGTGGGCGGATAGCCACGATAGCTGGACCACTGATGTATGAAGTGGACATTGGAGAGCATACGTGGAGTCGTCACGTTGATCAAATACTGGATGCTCATCAAAGAACACCCCTGAACAGTCTGCATCCAAGAAAACAGACAATGTGTCCACCAGACTTATCACTTGATTCTGATCATGACACTAACAAATGTATGACACCTGCAACAGAAAGGTCTCCCTTGAAAAGAACCTTCATGTTACTTCACAGATACAGAGCGCTACCCTGAAATGAACAGGGCACCACTCAAAAGACTGGATCTGTAAAGAACTGACTTGGTTTTGTAACTGTAGTAGCTATAGTTTGTATCATAGTCTGTTATAGTTATAGACTGTTTAAAAACAAGATATGTACAGAGCAAATTATAATGTTTTATTTTCTATTATTAGGTGTTGAATACATGTGAAAGGGGAGGAGTATAGTGTTGAGTGGATCTATTTCTTTAAGTGGAATCACTCCCCTTAGCATTGATTTCTGATTGGTAATTAGCCATGCGCATTGATAGGTCTCTCTCTCTCTTGCTCTGGTTAATACACGAGTTAACTTTACCTTCAACTGTCTACTTTATTTTTCTCAGGTTGTAGTCTAATACAAAGACACAACAGGCTTGTCCTAACGTATAAGAATAGTGCTGCTATCTAGCAGGTGCTGTGGTGGATACAGGGAAGTGATATACATATTTTTGCAGTATAATAATTTGAAATACAATAATTTGTAAGAGTTTATAGGTGTTCCACATAAGTAATTATGGTAGTTTGCTATTTATTTATTGCTTTATTTATTTATTGCTTGGTGGTAGCATTGAAAGTAACAAAGTTGTGGTAGATGAAATTATAATTATACATCAGATTGATCAAATAAAACATATACAAGAACTTAGTTATTATATAGCTGTTTCTTGCCCACTACATTTTGTTACTTGTCTAACACAATGGATTTTCACTAAAATAAAATAATAATAAAAAAAATAAAATAAAAAAAAAAACATTTAAAAGGGGAGTGTTGTTATAGGACATTAATCACTGAGGAGTTGGTGTGATTCAGCCCAACACAAAATGGAGTTACTGTTGCCACCCTGAAGATTATTTTCCCATCACAGCATGTCCCTGTTAAAGTGTTTTATTCCTCTAATACAATATGTCCTTCGTCAACAGTAGCATTTTCTTAGTAATTAGAAAATTAAAAGTCATTATTTTTGTTCTGGATTGTCAAAATAAAACAAAGCTAATTATTTTGTCATAGCAGCTATAAGCATTCCCTCTCATCTCTTTTCTCTCACTCTTGAAGTTAATCAGGGAAAAAAAAACCACAACATGTCATGACACTGAGAAATTGGTAAGTCCTTTGTCCTCAAGAGCATTATAGCAGTAAAAACAACAACAACAACAACAACAAAAAAAAACATACTGATCATTATAAAGGAGTGACACTGGAGGCTCTATAATTGCGCTACCAACTGGATCAGGTGTGTGTGGAGCAGGGAAAACACCAAATTGTGCAAGACAGTGAGCAGAGATCAGAAGTCCTCCTCTGTGCATATTTTATTTTATTATTTACTCAGTCAATCTATTCTTTGAATAAATAAAGAGGAAGATGTCTATGTTTAAAACCTAATATGAGAAATTTGCATGTGAGTTGTAGTCTCCTCCCTTTTCCTCATCAAACCACAAACAGAGGCATAATAAAAAGCTCTCCGAGTTGTGGAAATATGAGAGCAGTAGTCGTATCTGTGCTAATCCAAACATCATGAGCTCTATCTCTCTCCTGCTGTTTCTGACAGCTGCTTCCTGTAAGTACTGTTTTTATTCACTAACATTACACTTTCATTGTCCATCTCTTATAGATATGAAAAAGTACTGATTGTATTCAAAATAAGTAATTTTATTCTGTGTTGATCTTTACAGGTGTGAATTCGGTTGAATTTATTCAGTCAGATAATATAGTTGTACGAGCTGGGGAGGCGTTTACCATCTCCTGTAAATTCTCTGGGTTTTTAATATCCAACGACTGTCCTCGCTGGATTCGACAAATGCCATCCAAGACTTTGGAATATATTGGACATGTGTGTAGCAGCAGCTCTAATGTAAAGGACTCACTCAAGAGCAAAATCAGTTTCTCTGCAGATGTCTCCAGCAGCACAGTGTTTTTAAAGGGGCAAAATTTTCAGACGGAGGACACAGCTGTGTATTACTGTGCACGTGAGTCACAGTCATTCAGATTACTGGTGCAGCTGTACAAAAACCAGGGTTATGTTGTCTTGAGTTTGTTTTTGTCTGTGTTTAGTCATATCCCTCCATGAACATTGGACACAGACCTGATTGAACATTGGGTATCATCGTTTAGACCTTTGTGTGGTTGCTTGACTTAACAAAAATGACAAATAAATAAATAATGCAATCCTGCCCTGCAATGGACTGGCACCCTGTACCCCGACTTGTGCCCGATGATTCCTGGGATAGGCTCCAGATTCCCTGTGACCCTGAAAAGGATTAAGCAGTAGAAGATGGATGGATGGATAAATAAATAAATAATGCAATCCTGCCTTGCAGTGGACTGGCACCCTGTCCAGGGTGTACCCCGCCTTGTGCCCGATGCTCCCTGGGATTGGCTCCAGGTTCCCCCGCGACCGTGAAGAAGGACTAAGTGAGAGGAGATGGATGGATGGATAATCAATCCCTGAAATACTGTATATTCAAGCACATACAGTACCAGTCTTACACATGTGACAGCTAAATAACATACTACTTAACTCAAAGACATATAACCAAATTGAAGTTAAAGTGGTTTATTTATGTTTGAATACATGTGTGTTGGACTGAGAAAACACTAGACACGGTCAAATTTTTACATTGTGTAGTAACGGTACTTCTGAAAACTACAGATTTTCCATTTCTCTTTTGCAAGTACCAGAACCTCAAGCAAAGTTCTAGCATTTCAAGGTTTCACTCTGAGTGTTATGCAGGAGCATTGCAGAAATTTTGATATTTAGTATCCGATTGCAAACTGAACAGGTCTGTTTCACTATGGCATGTGTAGCGGACTTTTGCCTATATAATTAGTGCGGCAAAAGACGCCCTGGGTTCTCTTACCCTATTCAACTTCAAAGTCTAGGGTTGCAATTCCCCTGTATGTGTTTCAATGTCCTACAGTGTCACTGACTAGATGAATGGTGTTAAAGGAATTCCCAACAACCAGTTAGAGTTTAGGTATATGTATTAAAAAAACTATTATATGCATAAATCAACTTAGAAACAAAATGTATTCAAACTTTAACGCATGTTATCTCTTTTGCTAAGGTTTTTAAGTCAATACCATACCAACTCAACAGGTTACGTATAAAACCATGTACATGCATAGAACAAGCAGTTTTCAGTTACACCCTTTAACTTATGGGCCCAAAACAAAAGTCTACCTAAGCCGGCACACCAGACTTTCTATAAACCCCTTGTATGTGTTACCGATGCAGGCCTGAATCGTAGCTCGGGGACGTTGAGGCCTGAAAACTGTACTGGCCGCTTCACGCGAATCAAAACAAAACAAACAAACTCACGAGGTTGATGGAGATGTCCGTGTCCAGAGATTGTCCAGAGTCCATGCCCCGTCACTGCAGCCCTGCTCACGCGCTCTCGGTGTGCGCAGTTGCTCACGCTATGCTGTAGTTCGCGTATCCGTTCAAACAGCAAACTGTCTGACAACCATTAAGTGTTCATTAAGCATGAAAAGTCGCATTAATCACTGTACAGTTCTCCAGCGTGATCTTCTCCGTGCCTCACCTGCAGCCCTCTCCCCCGTGACCTTCCCTTACACAGGATTTGCCTCCTCCCCTGACCTCTCACCTTTCCCATTGATTGGCTAACAGTTAACCTAGAAGTAAATAATTGTATATCTTTCGTATTTTTTCATAGAACAATCTATTCCACATGAATTTGTACTTACAATTATTTATCATGGGAATACAGAATTCCAAAAATACAGTGTGTGTATTTAAATTGGTACAAAACAAAAGGAAACTTAACCATGTATTTTCTACAGGATTACACATGTAACTATCCAACAACTTGATCAAAGTCTGCTATTCACTGTGGGAGGAAATTATGCTGAGTGACTGTTTTTACCATATACAATTTTGGACAGACCACTACACATATGTGACATATTCATTATGATTTAAAACTTTACAGAAACACTTTATGGAAATCCATCACATCCTATATACATACTGTAATATTAAATGATTATAGACAAATTGAAGCATTAAAAAAGGATGGATAAAAGTGCCCATTTGGACCAGTATTTGTCCAGTAGTGCAAATTATTTTCACATTTTAATAGACAGTCAAATTTACTTAAACATTTTACTTGTACTGGATATATTTAGCCTCAATAGAAATGTATAAACATTGTGCTTCATTATGCTTTTTGGCCTATCCACCCAACACGTGGAAGTTAAAGAGCGAGAGAGAGAGAGAGAGAGAGAGAGAGAGAGAGCGCAATAAATATCAGCACATGTCTTCCAAGTCACAAGATCTATCTGAAACACTGTTATGAATCTAAGATATTGAACACTTAGAAGAGGTCTGTACAAATACTAACCCTGCTATACAGTATCTCACAAAAGTGAGTACACCCCTCACAAATTTTGTTAATATTTGATTATATCTGTTCATGTGACAACACTGAAGAAATGACACTTTGCTACAATGTAAAGTAGTGAGTGTACATCTCGTGTAAATTTGTTGCCCCCTTAAAATAACTCAACACATAGCCATTAATGTCTAAACCACTGGCAACAAAAGTGAGTACACCCCTATGTCAAAATGTCCAAATTGGGCCCAATTAGCCATTTTCCCTCACTAGTGTCATGTGACTTGTTAGTGTTACAAGGTCTCAGGTGTGAATGGAGAGCAGGTGTGTTAAATTGGGTGTCATCGCTCTCACACTCCCTCATATTGGTCACTGGAAGTTCAACATGGCACCTCATGGCAAAGAACTTCTGAAAAAAAAATTGTTGCTCTACATAAAGATGGCCTAGGCTATAAGAAGATTGCCAAGGCCCTGACACTGAGCTGGTTTAACAGGACAGGTTCCACTCAGAACAGGCCTCACCATGGTCGACCAAAGAAGTTGAGTGCACGTGCTCAGCGTCATATCCAGAGGTTGTCTTTGGGAAATAGATGTATGAGTGCTACCAGCATTCCTTCGGAGGTTGAAGGGGTGGGGGGTCAGCCTGTCAGTGCTCAAACCATATGCCACACCCTGCATCAAATTGGTCTGCATGGCTGTACACGCAGAAGGAAGTGCTGGCTTAAATTTAGCCTATTACCCAAAGACAATTAAAATTCAACATAGAAGCAAATACTCACATCTGTAAACTCAGTTGGAGATAGAAAAAAGACACCAGCCGAGTGATCTGATCGCCTGGAGCTTAAGCTCCAGTATATATACTGAGTTTACATAGTAAATAACCAATATATTTAGAAAGCCTGGTGGCTACAAGAAACGTCTGACCTCTGTGATTGCCAACAAGGGTTTTGCCACCAAGTACTAAGTCATGTTTTGCAGAGGGGTCAAATACATATTTCCCTCATTAAAATGAAAATCAATTTATAACATTTTTGACATGCGTTTTTCTGGATTTTTTTTGTTGTTATTCTGTCTCTCACTGTTCAAATAAATCTACCATTAAAATTATAGACTGATAATTTATTTGTCAGTGGGCAAACGTACAAAATCAGCATGGGATCAAATACTTTTTTCCCCTCACTGTATGTGTGTGCATTTACCTCTCTTTCTCTGTGACTAATAAACCATAGTGTGTTAATCTTAAAATGTGAATCCTGTTCATCAATATCCACCTAATACCACTTCGGTGTGTCTAGGTGCCCCTTGCCTTTATTGGAAGGGCTGGATTTGGATCTGAGCACTCGCTATCAGATCGTGCATCTCACTGCTGACTTTCAATAAAATTACATATTACTCATACTAGGTCTCCGTCGTGTTTATTTTATGTATATTTTTAACCACAACAGAAGGTGAAGCTGTGTACCCTGTGCTTCCACTGCTGCAAATGTATCCAATCCACTGCATGTTTTCCCCCTGTAGCATGTCGGATCCAGTGTTTTCCCCTGTAGTATGTCGGATCAAAAGCTGCTATCAGTCAAGATATATCCAGACACTTTACATCCAATGGTCAAATCCTGTCCAGGCTGGACAATCACATGACCGTGCTGAGCAAAATCAATTGCTCCAAATTCAACTGCGATAAAGATTTCAATGAAAATAAAACAGTAATCTAATTTCTCTAAAAGATCTCAACAAATAGACAAAGTAAAACAACGGATGTGTGAACTTACAGGATGCAGCAACGAGCAGCACCAGGAAATAAGTTAGCAACATGGTTGCAGTTGAGGCTGTACTGGTGGGATCTGCTCTCTGGTGGTCCAGCTTTATTGAAGTATAGCTGGGGACAGAGTTTGCATAATTTAAGGAAGTGTAAAATGGGTGTTTTACTGTGTTGGTCTACATATTAAAGGAGCTGTTGGATATAAGGTAATTAGTTACATTTGCTGTATGGTTAATATAACAGGTAAACTACACCTTGGGATCATAAGCAGAAATGTAGTTGATTTTACCTTAGACACTTCAGTGTACATAATGTTATGATTACAAATATTGGAATCCGGAATTTATTGTGACTGGAAGTTTTTCCTTTGCATTTATCAAGGAGTGCCAAAATGTCAGTGAGTTTATGTATATGATTTTTTGCTGTCAATTTTTTTTATTAATTGTTCTAATTAATTATTTTCATATAGTTTATTTAAGCTATTGCTAGCCAAGCAGGTGCACTTCTTTTCTGTTAAATGACATAAACAAAGTCACTGATCCCTGTCACTGATCCCTGTCACTGATCCCTGTCACTGATCCCTGCTTGTATTTTTATGCCTCTAGAGATCTAGTTTGTAAAGAAAACCTCAATATATTTTAACACATTCAGCTTCTCTCAATTTACATACTGTAATCATTATCCAGCTTTATTTAACTAGACTTTGGACAGATAATTATTGTTTTTTTTCTGCAAAAGTGATACATATTTAACAACAATATTCTATGTATGTTATAAATTTTACAATTATACTCACTTTTTTGTGGTTTTAAAGAGGACTTAAATAACTGACATTTAAAACGATTGTTTCTTAAATAAGCAGTATCAGAAATGTTCATGTATTTATGCATAGCACAGTGTATATGCAGCAAGAGTTGTAGGGCAATGCTAGCAAATGACTACAAAAATAGCAGTTAATGACCTGACAGTGTAAAACTTAAATGGCTATTCCTCTGTGAATATTTTAATGTCTCTAGTGGGCGTGTCATGCAAATGATATTCTGCATTTGAACCATTTATGCTGTTATATACATTCAGCTCAACAACATACCAGCAGTTTGGGTTCATTAATAGCAAAAGTTACCTTGAGATGGGACTAGGCAGAGTTTTGAGTTACTTTGCTCTAGCAATGTTCTTTCAATGTTAGTATTAATATTTATTAAATACTTTTAACAACAATAACTAACTTTTCTTCATTCTATATTTAAACTTTAACACCTATCTTTGCATATTCCTGTACTGAATCTGACACTGAGCTCCTCTGCTTCTCACAGACTGCAATGATTCACCATCATCTCACTCACATTAAACAACTGAAAGCAATTGCTATTTAACACTGTTATATTATTATATTTCATTATGCAAAGGTAATAATAAATAATCTAAATGTTATAAATTATATCATCATTCACAAAGATTTAACAACAGTGATGTTTTATGACCTGCATAATTTCTGCAACTACATTTCACTTTTTATCGGACAACCTGGATTTAACACAAAGCTAACAAATGTCAGCTTCTGAAAGGACTGGACAAGTTTCTGCTGTTCAGTGATTATGAGTGATCAAAAAACTTCATGTTCTTCTGTGTGTTACAGTGATACACAGTAATGTACTAAAAGGACATGATATCTAAAGAGTAGTTATGGACTTGATAGCATGAAACACAGCTGGAGTCTACTTGGCTATTCCTCTGTGAATCATTTTTATGTCTCTAGTGGGCATGCCATGCAAATGATATCCTGTGTTTGAAGCATTTATGATGATATATGTTCAGCTCAACAACACACCAGCAGTTTGTGTTCATTTACAGCAACAGTAATTGTTTTAATTATTTGAGATGGGACTAGGCAGAGTTTTGAGTTACTTTGCTCTTGCAATGCTCATTCAATGTTAGTATTATCATTTCTTTTATATTTTGAACAAAACAATTTCTTTCTGTCTTTTTTTATACTTTAACACCAATCTTTGTGCAATCATGTATTTCAGATTCCTGCAGTCAGACACTAATTGAGTCTGATTCAGTGATCATCAAACCTGATCAGTCTCATAAACTGACCTGCACAGCCTCTGGATTTGACTTTAGTAGCTCTTGGATGGCTTGGATCAGACAGGCACCTGGAAAAGGGCTGGAATTTGTTGCAACTATCGAGTATGATAGTGATAGCAAGTATTACTCCAGTGCAGTTAATGGCCGCTTCACCATCTCCAGAGACAACAGTAAGAAGCAGGTGTATCTGCAAATGAACAGTGTGAGGACAGAAGACACTGCAGTGTATTACTGCGCCCGACATACACAGTGATACTTCTCCTTAGACATCAGTACAAAAACACGTGCTTGCTATAGTCACATGACAAGCTCACATTTTCACATGCAGTGTATTCATGGAGGTGAAAGAAACAAAACGTTTTAAATTGTCTACTGTATGACTAACATGTTACCACTTACTGACTTTTACTCCATGTGGCTTGTTGTGAATGTTTTTTGGATATTAATAACACAAAACACATTACTTTGAAAAAGCCTATTATTGAATTCTTTAACTTTTGTCTGTGCTTCCAAGAGTCTGTGTAATGAGCTCCAGTAAGTATAAAAGTTCTCTGTACATGCTTTTTTAAACACAACAATATGTCACTGTGTGACAAAGTGAGAACCAAGCAGTTATTCACAAACATAGGAAACAGAGCTTAATGCCATAACAGACACACACTTCTGGGTTTATAAAATAAAATAAAAATACTCACAATACATTACGCTCAAATAAGCAAGTTTCTTAGAATTTTTTAATTAAATGATTCTCTATGAGACAAGTGTGTGTTTATTTGGGCATCTAGTTTCCATATGCAATGAGGTTTAGATTCCTTTACAGAACTAAATTTATCGTTCAACAATGCTTAGAAAAACATCTGAAATAAGCAACTTTTCCTGAAATCTAACCTCTGTAAAAATAAGGAGACTGATGGGTGTTTCTGAATTTTAGCAAGTTTCGCCATATCAGCAATTTTAAAAACTTTTTTTTTTTTTAAGTCTCTTTATGTAGAACATAAAGCATAAAAACATAAAACACACATACAAGTTGTGTGTAAGTTGGGATGATAAAGCATTACAATAAGCTAATTAATATAAAACTGTGATTTCCCTTTCTATAACTGTCATACCAGCTGTTATAGAAAATTAATCAACACCTTCTGATTAATCAGATCCGAGAATTCGGCAGCACCATTGTATAAGTGTATTTAATATCTTGAAATTAGTTTTAGGAAGCTTCATTATTTTGGATTTAAATTACATTAGAGAAGCACATTTTCACAGAGAGTGAAGAACAAACTCCATCATAAACACAGGGTTACAAATTAATTCAATTCCCTCTGATACTGTATCTGAGTGCTTCCTCTATTTAAAACGGTGGTGATACAAATACTCCAATGTGTAATTCATGCTTTCTTAATTTGTATTGCTGCTCCATGTGAGAAGTTTTTATTAACAGCAAGAACATTTGACTCTTTTTTTCTTTAATATTCCTCATTCTAGTTCTGGATATTTTGAAAACAGAACTTTGTGCCTCTCGAGGGCAGTCTGTGCAAAAACAACCACCTCCAGTCTGTTGCTATCTGCACATTTAGCCAATCTCTCTCTTCACATTCTGGAAATCTCTCTGATAGTGAAACATACTGTTGTAGGGTTCTGCATATACATATAATATTATAACATTATAATAATCCACTCATCTATGCACTGAGCAGTCTGTGGTTGTGGATTTAATACATCCATAGTGGTCATGGACACTCCCTATTCAAATAGAGTTGGGTATAAAAGCATGTTCTTGGCTGTTCAGGTTTCCAGTGAGCTCTGTGATAGATAACACTCCCATACACTTTAAATCTGGGTGAAGCAGAACTCAGAGAAGGATGATTTTAGGACATTGTATTTTATTTCTTCTCATATCATGTAAGTTTCAGACTTTTTCATGTTATGGTTACTAGGAAATGAGCCATTCTGTACTGATAAGCATAATCCCATTTAATTTTTTATGTTATATTATTGCTATTTAATTTCTCCTCTTGTCTTACTCCATTAACAGTCAAAATTCCTCTTTAAAATTCTGTCTTTTCTTTCATTATCTCTGGCTGGTGCTTGAAGCCGAAGGCAAACATGAAGGCAACATTAATTATACACAAACACATTAAATGATAAAACAATTGCATTGCATTTCATATCTTGATAAAAACATAACTCATGAGAAATCTTTCTGCTCATTTATTTGTTTCTTCATATGCAACACTGAAACTATATTTTGATTAAATTTAATGAATTTATTTGTTCATTTGTTCCTGTAAGAATTTGTCTACACAGTTGTATAAATGAAAATGTTTGTATAAAGACTGCCATAATTAATGTTAAATACATAACCCATACTCCATGCAAATCTCCCCAACCTCAGACAGATATAAATACACTGCAAGTACACAGCAGTCTCTGTGTTTGGTCGAGTACAGCAGAGGAATCATGAGCTGGCCTCTTCTTCTTCTGATATCCTCTGTGCCCTGTGAGTAAACACCTCTCTTCACACCTTACTCACCTTTTTATATGCTCCATATTTCAGTCTGAGTTAAGTGAAGTGTGTTTAATAGCTTCTGTGTGTTTTACTGCTCTCCTCTTCTCAGATGTGCATGGCATCAGTCTGACCTCGTCTCCTGCTGAGGTTAAAACTCCCGGAGCCTCAGTGAAGTTGTCCTGTCAGATTTCTGGTTATGCCCTCACTAGCTACAGCACAGGCTGGATCAGACAGCCTCCAGGAAAAGGCTTGGAGTAGATCTTGTGGAGCTTCCTTTAAAACTCGCTTCAGCATCTCCAGAGACACGAGCAACAACATGCTTTGCTTAGATATCAGCAGCCTGGTGCCAGAAGATACAGCTGTTTATTATTGTGCAAAGACACACAGCTGTACAAAAATTAAACCTTACATATGTGTGCAGTTTATTTTGAGTTAAAACATAAAAGGTACCATTTATGGAAATCCATCGCATCCTATATACATAAAGAAATATTCAATGATTATAGGTAAGGTGAAAGTATAATAAATAATGAATGGATAGAAAAATCTGATCTAAAATTTCACTAGTAGTGCAAATAATTTTTCACAGATAATCAAATTTGACTAAATATTTGTGTTTGAATGAAGTGCACTGTACATCCATCCATCCTTCCATCCATCCATCCATATTCTACCACTTACTCCTTTTCAGGGTCACAGGGAACCTGGAGCCTATCCCAGGGAGCATCGGGCACAAGGTGGAGTACACCCTGGACAGTGTGCCAGTCCATCGCAGGGCACAATCACATACAAACTCACACACCCATTCATACACTACGGACACTTTAGACACGCCAATCAGTCTACCATGAATGTCTATGGACTGGGGGAGGAAACCAGAGTACCCGGAGGAAACATGCTAAACACTAAGCCACCGTGCACTCTTTCTATACTTACACAACATCTACCGAACATGTTGAGGTTAAAATGACTGAGAGATTAAATGGACTGAGAGAGGACTGATGTCCTCTTGGGATTTCAATCAAAGTCATAAAATTTACAAAATTAAAAACTAAGACATTACAGATCTGTTATATCTGTGACTTAATAAACCAGTCTGCATAATCCATCCTGTTTGATAAATTAATAAATAAATAGTAGTAGCACTTATATTCTGTGAATGTGTACATGTTCTAGTATGACTTTGGTTTCATTGCACCTTTGTGAAAGCCTAAAACACTATTATGCAAATCAAATGTTTTAGGAGACTGATATATTTATAGGGGAAAAAACCATTTGTTAGAAAATATCATACTTAAGTCAAAACAAAAAATACACACAGAAGTGGGCAGGAGAGGAAAAGAACAGTCCCACACACACACACACACACACACACACACACGCATACACACACACACTTCTAGCATGAATGCTAACCGCCCTTTAAGACTAATTCTGGCCTTTATAAAATCCTCAAGCACGAATAATAACTATCGCCATAAATTTTGCATGTAAACCTTCTTGTGAGTTTATCTATGTATTTAGTTCCCTTTATTATTCATAATATAGTCTCATGACAAGCTCACATTTTCATAAGCAGTGTATTCATGGAGGTCAAAAAACAAAACCTTTAGATTGTCTACTGTATGACTGACATTTTTCCACTTACTGACTTTTACTGCTTGTGGTTTGTTGTGAATGTTTTCTGGACATTTATACTGCTGTAAGTTTACTTAAGTCAAGTCTGAATATATGCAATATGGTGTATATATAAAAGCCTAATATTTAATTTTTTGACTTTCTTTGATGCTTCACACTGTCTGTGTAATGAGTTCCAGCCATTATAAAAGTTCACCCTACATGCTCTTTTAAACACAGTGATATTTCACTATGCGACAGAGTGAGAACTAAGGAAGCAGGTATTCACAGAGATAGGAAATAGAGCTTAATGTAATAATACTCACACATCAGGGTTTATAAGAAAGAAATACTCACAATTCATTATGCTCAAATAAGCAAGTGTCTTAGATTTAATCAAGTTTCCTATGAGACAAGTGTGTGTTGATTTGGGCATCCATCTAGTTTCCATGTGGAATGAGGTTTAGATTCAGCTACAGCACTAAAATTTAACTTACATTTCCAGTCTTTAATATACAAATCAACTGAATCACCAAAGAACAATTTTCCATAGTGACTTATTAAAACCTGTAGAAGACAGAAAACAACAGGCTTTTTTGAATGGACCAGCATAACAATATGCAAATGCATCTGCAAAACTACCCCACTTACAACTGCATATAGAGAAAAATCAGCCTCGGTCACTGGATCTCTGGAGAATTTAACGCTCCTTTTAGTTCAACGATGTTCCTTCCATTTTTGCTGCTGCAGGCAGCTTCATCCTGTGGGTTTCACTTCAATAATGAACTCAGAGCTGTGAGCAAATTATTACAGTTATAAACTACTGTACATACATTTGTGACTGAAATTGTGGCATCTTCTTTCAGATATTTGATGTGCAGTAGAACTCACTCAGGTCACCTCAGTGATGTTAAAGCCAGGAGCCAAGTATCTGGCTACTCTGTTACTGATACCTACTGTAGATAGATAGATAGATAGATAGATAGATAGATAGATAGATAGATAGATAGATAGATAGATAGATAGATAGATAGATAGATAGATAGATAGATAGATAGATAGATAGATAGATAGATAGATAGATTTTTTTTGCTTTTTATTATTACTTTGCATAACTTGTGATTTTTTAAAATAACATTTATAAAACTATATAACAGACATGTATGGAACATGAATGATATAAAATATTTCTGAACACTATAACTATTTTGAACAAGAGAACTAGGCTGTAATAACATGTACTATTTTACATACTGCATTACATTAGTCTTGCATTCTAAAAACATTCTCATATGAATGATGTAATTTGGGAGGAAGGGCAACAAGCCAATTATCCATGACATTGTTAAATCACCGGCCCTCAGCCCCTCACTGAACAGAGCAGACTACAGAGAGAGATTAGAGTGGAGCAGGAAAGAAAGACCTCGCACTTGCAAGACAGTACTGGCGACATCTGGAAAGTTGCGTTTTTATTTTTTATTTTATTTATTTTGTATTTTTTGGTAAAAAAATAAATAAATAAAAAAGTCACTAAAAGGGGTCTGAAATATGGTTAAGTTGGCAACACTGGTCTGCACTGACCACTGCACTGATCTAGATAAAAGGCAGTCTAAACTCAGCCTCTCTCCAGCAAAAAGAAAATACAGTGGGAGAGAGTACACAGTTTTTGTTTTTTTTTACATTTATACACATTGTATTTGAAAAGCAATAAAATACACCAGCACCATGTGTAAAATTTGACAGTATATGGTTGCTTCTAATCAAATAATTACCAACATTTTAATCTAAATTACAAATCCTCATTTTCATAATTATACATTAAAATCACCTACCAGTATAAGTTAGCAGTTTGATCATTGCTAGCCTTCTGAACTGAAGTAACTGAGCTAGCTAATCAATTGCAAACTGCTAAATGTTAACTCTCTGAACACTGACAGTTGTAGCCTACTTCATCACATTAGCTAAACATCTGTATACTGTAACTTACACACTGCACTGTATATTCATGTATTACTAGTATAAATGTAAGCGTAGGGATTGTTATGCTAAATTGCAAACCGATCTCTCTAATCTGATGAACTGGTAGTGTAATGGTAGCACAGGGATATGTATGGTTATATTTGGTAATACAGAGAGTACCATGTATACTAGAGATGCACTGAATGTTCGGCAACCGAAATAATTCAGCCGAAACTAGTAAAAAATATGGATTTTCTGTGAAATAACTGAAAATGGCGAATAAATTTGACCGAACAATTACGTGTTTGACAACGCGACCAAATAGCCTAGCAACCAGAGTGAGACTTGCGAATGTCAGGACCTCGATGAGGGGGCGCACGCAAGCACAAGCTATGCGCACGAGCTACATGCTCTTCGGATGTTTACTGTACATTTGTTTTGTTTCTGCTCTGGGGTATTCTGTCACATCGCAAGATGTAAGGGAGTAAAGTACGGAAGCAGGTAAAGACGTATTTATAATAAGCGCAGGCAGACAAATCCAAATCATAATACAAAAAATGTAGTCAAAATAAAACAAAGCTAATTCTTGTTATCACTTATGTTATAGCAGCTATAAGCATTCCCTCTCATCACTTTCCTCTCTCTCTGAGTTATTCACGAAAACAACACACACAAGAAATTGGAAATTCCTGTGTCCTAAAAAGTATAATGGCAGTAAAAAAAAACAACAACATACTGAACATTACAAAAGGGACACTGCAGGCTCTATAAATGATAAAAATGATTTTTTTTAAAAAGAAAAGAAAAAAAAAAGCAATTGGCCCAGGTGTGTGTGGAGCAGGGAAAACTCCAAGATGTGCAAGATAGATCAGAGCTTAGAAATCCTCCTCTGTGCATATTTTTTTATATTATTTACTCAGTCATTGATCTATTCTATGAATAAATAAAGAGGAAGATGCCTATGTTTAAAACATAATATGAGAAATTTGCATCTCAATCGAAGTCTCCTCCCTTTTCCTCATCAAGCCAGCAACAGGGGCATAATAAAAGTTCTCAAAACCAGGGTTATGTTGTGTTGAGTTCACTTTATTGTGTGTTTAGTCATATCCCTCCATGAACATTGGACACAGACCTGATTGAACATTGGGTATCATCGTTTAGTCCTTTGTATGGTTGCTTGATAAAAAAAAAAAAACTATTAAAAATAAATAAATAAATAATGCAATCTCTGAAATACTGTATATTCAAGCACATATGGTACCAGTTTTTCACATGTGATCGCTACATAACATGCTACTTAACTCAAAGACATTCAATCAAATTGAAGTTAGAGTTTTTTATTTATGTTTGAATACATGTGTGTTGGACTGGGAAAACACTTTACATGGACAAATTTTGACATTGTGTAGTAACGGTACTTCTGAAAACTACAGATTTTCCATTTCTCTTTTGCAAGTACCAGAACCTCAAGCAAAGTTCTAGCATTTCAAGGTTTCAGTCTGAGCGTCATGCAAGAGCATTGCATACATTTTGATATTTAGTATCTGATTGCAAACTGAACATATCAGACTTATGTCTGTTTCATTATGGCATGTAACTATCCAATAACTTGATTCAAGTCTGCTATTCATTATGTGAGGAAATTATGGTGAGTGACTGTTTTTACCATATATGATTTTGGACAGACCACTACACATATGTGACATGTTCATTCTGATTTAAAACTTTACAGAAACTCTTCATGGAAATCCATCACATCCTATATACATACTGTAATATTACATGATTATAGACAAGTTGAAGCATTAAAAAAGGATGGATAAAAGTGCCCATTTGGACCAGTATTTGTCTAGTAGTGCAAATTATTTTCAGATTTGAAAATTTTCATACAGTCAAATTTACTCAAACATTTTACTTGTACTGGATATATTTAGCCTCAATAGAAATGTATAAACATTGTGCTTCATTATGCTTTTTGGCCTGTGAGGGGCACTGTTTCTCTATTTACACAACATCCACCCAACATGAAGTTAAATGGGAGAGAGAGAGAGAGAGAGAGAGAGAGAGAGAGAGAGAGAGATTGATTTTTAACAGAATTTATTCACTCCAAAAAATTTTGGTACCGTTACTTATTAATACTGTTGAGAGAACATTTTTTCTATTTAAAAACAAAAGAAGAGAAGAGAGGGGGATAAGAGGGAGAGGAAGAGGGAAAAGAGAAAAAAAGAAAAAAAGAACCCCATCAGATCTACCTCAAAGATAGATAGATCCTCCTCTTAAAATAAATAAATAAATAATAGAAAATTGTTATGAATAATAATAATAATAATAATAATAATAATAATAATAATAATAATAATAATTCCTAAACCTCAAACCCTTAGTCATTCTGAATCACATAAGAGTTCACTTCTTGCGATTGCTGCCCATTTCTTTAGTCTGTAACGTCTCCTGGGGGACATTACTCTCATGGTGCGCTGTACAGAGTTGACGAAGGCCCTCGGTTGTGTGGGGTTACTTTCTCCACTCGTAACTGCTTTGCCAGGATTGAGACAAGATCGCCGCGTGGTATCAGTATTGTCGCTGGAATAGTCATGGGTGCCGGTATCATTGCTGGTGCGGGGACGGGTGTCAGTGTCATTGCGGGTGTTGGTATCATGCGCCTCTCTGCGTGGGCAGCTCAGCCGCTTGTGTCCGACCTCCCCACACCCAAAGCACCTCAGGGGCTCGGTGGTGGCGTAGATGGTGTAGCTGTTTTCGCCGTGTTTAACTTTAAAGTTTACATCCAGCGTTCGTTCCCGGTTATTTAGAAACATATACACTTGTCTCCGAAACGACAGGACGTGTTTCACCGCGTGGTCTTTACAACCAAGCGGGAGATCGGACATGAGGCCGACGAACTTGCCGAATCCGAGCAGCTCCTTCACTATTGGCCCGTCTCCCACGAAGGGGGGCACGTTGGAAACCACTACCCTCGTCGCAGGAGTAGAAAGGGGGGTAATGTCCAGCAGGTCATCATTTAGCACCACTACACTTTTACACAGCTTGTCGACGAGTATTTCCTTTTTCAGGAAGATCACCACAGCTTTGTCCATTCGGGAGGCGGAGTGGATGTTCTCACACCCGACCCGCTCTCCCACCGCTAGCAGAATCTCCTCCACCTGTTCTCCATTTGCCGGCACACACCTGACGCCATGGCGGAGAGATAGCTTCTCCCCTCCGGCCTCGGAGGCCATGGCGTCCCGCTCACCCTCACCGACTCTCAAGTTTTCACCAACTACTGATAAATCAATAGCTGGACTTTCAAACAATTAAAGAAAAAACTAACAAAAACTTTTGTCAAAACGACGAACCACTCTCGCGTTCTCCACCTACCACGCTCACTCTTCCGCCGCGCATGCGCAGAGAGAGAGTGAGAGCAATACATATGAGGACGTATTCCAAGTCACAAGATCTATCTGCAACACTGTTATGAATCTAAGATATTGAACACTGAGAAGAGCTCTGTACAAATACCAACCGTGCTATATATGAACACACAATCTGTTAGAAATCTGTTACAGTTACATGAATAAACAAAGTCATCAGATTACAGATACAATTTTTGAAATAGAGAAAATAAAAATAAATAAATATGGGAATACTATCAGGATTCCAATTTTATCTTCATTTAAAACCAAATAAATTATACTTTTACATGGCTCCAGACTGCCCCTAAAAAAATATTAATTTGCGAATGATATTTGTGCTGAGATCGCCACTGCCGACGATATAAATTTACACGTTGTGATTTAAAAATGTGCATGTCATGTAAGCGTGTTCTGTGAGGAAGCCTGTCTCATAATTTGTTGTTCTAACGTAATAAAATGAAATGCTGTGCATGACAGTGTCAGTGGGGAAAAGCAGTTTCACTGAGTTCAAATTCATCCAGAGCCAAAATCCGCACGGGGAAAGCGAAGATCAACTTTCAGCCTCAGAAAGATATGTGAAAACGATAATAACTGACTATTTTAAACAACCCTCATCTCTGTGCCAATATGAGAGAGAGAGAGAGAGAGAGAGAGAGAGAGAGAGAGAGATTGATTGATTTTTAACAGAATTTATTCTCTCCAAAAATTTTGGTACCGTTACTTATTAATACTGTTGAGAGAACATTTTTTCTATTTAAAAACAAAAGAAGAGAAGAGAGGGGGATAAGAGGGAGAGGAAGAAGGAAAAGAGAGAAAAAAAGAAAAAAAGAACCCCATCAGATCTACCTCAAAGAGATCCTCCTCTTAAAATAAATAAATAAATAAATAAATAATAGAAAATTGTTATGAATAATAATAATAATAATAATAATAAAATAATAATACCTAAACCTCAAACCCTTAGTCATTCTGAATCACATAAAAATCAATGAACGCCCAAGTAAAATGACAGAAAGGCATTTTAAGACTTCTTCAATTCAAGAGTTTGCATGGCTCAGTTATAATCATCGCACACCGAAAATGTATGGGGACTTTTGTTCCTAAGCGGGCAGAGAAACAGTGGGGAAAGTGGATTTCATTACGGGAACGAAGTATTTCAAAAAAGAGACTGTGAGAAAACAGGGCAATAATCAAAAGCATAAAATAACTCTATGTAATCGCAGAGTGATCCACAAAACACACGGTTGGCACAAGCAGTGTCTCGTACATGTGAAATAACGAGACCGATTGGAAAGAGAATGGAAAGAGATTAAAAATAACAATAATAATAATAACAACAACAACAATAATAATAATAATAATAATAATAATAATAATAATAATATTATTATTATTATTATTAATAATAATAATAATAATAATAATAATAATAATAATAATAATAATAATAATTCAACACAGACTATAAGATTTCAAGTGAAGAGCTGCCTTTCATCAAATTTACCTCTCAGATATTACTAGAAGAATAATTGACTGGATGTGTACACGACGTAGGGCAACGACATAGCATGTGCTTTGAGCAGAATGCATCTAGTTAAGATATTGCTTGTTCTACCAATTTGGCTGCTCAGTGGGAACGCAGCTTTTCAGCTCAAAACAGAATAAAATCAGAAGTAAGAAATTCAGCCTTGGAAGACTTGATCAGGATCAGCACAGAGGGCACATCACTTTCTGCAAAACAGAGGAGGCCAAACTACACTCAATGGCCAAGTGATGCTGACATAATTATGGTCGGTGACACTGGCTCAGATTCTGTGTAAAGAACAATTCTTTGTGACTGTATATACAGTAGTTCTCAAGTTGGAAAAGATATTCTGTTCCCACTCTGACATATACACATGACAGGATGACTGAAAGTAAGTGTGTTAAAATTTTTAAAAGTTCATTCTTATGTGGCTCTTTAAAAATCATTGGGCACCTGTTTTTGTTTTATATATATATATATATATATATATATATATATATATATATATATATATATATATATATATATATATATATATATATATATATATATATATATATATATATATATATATATATATATATATATATATATATATATATATATATATATATTTGTCTGGCTTTTGACATAAAACAATATAGACAGCTGCATGATTATGGTTTGGTTCTCTCTTACTAGTTGTGACACACATGAGCAACACATTTATTTAGTTTTATTAAAACAAATCCATACATTTAACATGTTTCTAAGATCTAAAATAAACTCTAAATAAAAGTATTTTTAGATCATATTGCTTTTCTCTTGACTTTATTTACACATGTGACCTTGAAGTAATACAGATACAGATTACATTACTTCCATATTGAGATACTTGCATTACCGTACTGAGTGCATTTTTCTGAAGTAATTTGTGACTGTAATGGAATACATTTTTAAAGTAGCCCTCCCTTCCCTGTTCACCAAATATGCAAATACAATCATCAGGGCTGGATATCACTCTATTTATGAGATGTGATGGACTCTGTTAAACTTTGGAGAACAGAGAAGACCCCAGTACAAACAACACACACCATGTTCTTTACATCTCTACTGCTCCTGCTGGCAGCTGCTTCCTGTGAGTGCTTTATCAAATTCATTCATTTACTACAATTACAATAAATGTGCAGCATATATTGTGTGAGATATCACAATGTGTTTTCCTCCACAGATGTGCATGGTGTTGAACTGACTCAGCCTGCTTCCATGACAGTCCAGCCAGGCCAGAGTCTCAACATCAACTGCAAGGTTTCATATTCAGTTACCAGCTATAATACAGCTTGGATCCGACAACCTGCAGGAAAAGCTCTGGAGTGGATTTCACTCATCAGTAGTGGTGGTAGTACATATTACAATGACAAACTGAAAAATAAGTTCAGCATCTCCAGAGACACTGCTACTAACACAATAACAATTGGAGGACAGAATCTGCAAACTGAAGACACGGCTGTGTATTACTGCGCAAGAGACACAGTGACACCGAATAGTGGATTCTCCCTACAAATACTTTGAGACATTTTAGAGATCCTCTCAATATAACTAATAAACCATCACACTTTTTGGACTGAAGTTTAACAGCTTGTGACATTTTTAAACACACAAACAGTAATCTTGCTTCAGTAAGACTTGCTTCATTTTGAATTCTTAACTGTTCACAATATTTAACCAACAGTTGGAATCAATGTTTAATCAGTAGATTGAGGAGTAATACAGCATGTTTCCAGCAGTGTGTTGTGTATAACACACAGTCTGTCCTCATTGTTTGAGGTGCAATCATCGAAACAACTGAAGGATGTGCAAATAAAGTGCAAAAAAAGCTGCATCTACAAACTACATTCTTATGATACTCATTCAGTATCACTCATTATGAGACACATATCTGGATTTTGTCTTTTAACAGATAATTTCATTAGTTTCATTAGGAAATGTAACATTTAAAAAATAATAATAATAAATTAAAACTTAAAATGAAGAGAAAATAGAACAAAATTAAATATACATCCTACCCTCCTTTATTCCTCCAGCAAAATGATTGGAAACCTCTGCTGGATTTGAGTGTTTCACATTAATACATTAGACGAACATGTGTTGAAGGTTTAGTTGCTGTTCCTCTCTGTTACATCATCATGACTCACACCTTTATTCCATTTGTCACGTATCGTGACGAGATGAAGATCAAATGGATGCAATCGCAGTAGAACCAGTGTTTTATTTACAACAAGGTGATCAGACAAATACAAAACGTGAAACAGGAAACATGACTGGTAGCGGCGAAACCAGCAAACTATGCTAAGCTAATCTACGCTATGCTATTTGATACCTAACCTTGACATGAACTAAGACCTGAACTATGACTATGACTACAAAACATGAACAGAAACTACGTTAAGCTATGCTACTATAACTAAGTTTACACTCTAGTTTATTCAATTAACCGTGCCATGTGTAGCACGGCTCACGGTATATATACACACAAGTATCATTAGCCCCGCAACTGCTAACAGCTACAGGCAATGCAATAGCACACGTGACAAGACAGGGCGGAGACATGATGTCAACAACAATAACAAAACACATGTGTCCAACTGTCAACACTGTTGACATAGAAGAAGCATGCACATGCGCATTACTTTTTCATTCCAAATGCAAATTTTAAATTCTCATGTTATTTCTAGAAACTGAAAGTGTAAAAAGTGTACAAAAAAAGTGTAAGAAAGTGTTGCAGTTAAAAATATACATAAAATAAACACGAGGAAGGCCGAGTAGGAGTAATAGGTAATTTTATTAAGAATCAGCAGTGAGATGCACAACTTGGTGGCGGGTGCTTGAATAAAAATCCAGCCCTTCCAATAAATGGGCACCTAGCGGAAGTATTAGGTGGATATTGATGAACAGGATTCACATTTTGGGATTGACACACTATGGTTTAATAGTCACAGAGAAGGAGAGTTAGGGAGGCGCACACACATAGATAACACACACACACACACACACACACACACTCACTCTTGCGCATTCAGGGTCAGGCATGCAAACATAGCACACACACACTCTCTCTCCCTCTCCCTCTCTCTAACACCCCCTCTCGAAGGCCCGAATGCACACACACACAACATTAGAACTTTACAAGAATAAATAATATTAAGATATTATAAGTATAGTTTAATAATATTATGAAGTAGGGAGTACAGTAAACCATGTGCAAGTAGTATAACCATATATAAAATATAAATATAAAACAGATATGAAAGTAAATTATAAACCAGAAAAATAGAAAAAAAGGTAAAAGAAACTTACTGATAATGCAGAGGATAAAGATTCTTGTCTCGCGGGGATGGATTAGGCATGCTGTAGATATGGGCCTTGAATGTTTGGGAGAGAACCGTGAGGAGCTATTTGTACGAATAGTTGCGTCACACGGCACCTGTGAGACCAAGGTCATTGCTCCAAATTGTTTTCTTTTATCTCTCGTTTCCCCAAATTGTTTTCTTTTCTCGCTCTCTTGTTTTGAATCCTAATGGTTATAATGAGAAGCTTGTTTTCAAAACTAATGGTTATCATGAGAGGCTTGTT
This sequence comes from Ameiurus melas, assembly GCA_012411365.1. Classification (NCBI taxonomy): domain Eukaryota; kingdom Metazoa; phylum Chordata; class Actinopteri; order Siluriformes; family Ictaluridae; genus Ameiurus; species Ameiurus melas. Next base: position 19,032,440 of record CM022753.1, read on the forward strand.
ATCTTTCCTAATGGTAACTGTTTGGGAGGCTTTTTTAATCCTCATGGTGAATGTAGATGAGCTTTTTTTTAACCCTATTGGTTATTTTCTCTGTACATAAGCTATAAATACTGGAGCTTAAGCTTCAGTTATTAGATCACTTCTGGGAATTCTCATTGGTGTGGATCTCGTGTGGTGGACCGAAATAAAAGATGGACCCTTACTTTTTCTCACTCACGGCTGATCGTCTTTTTTTCTATCACCAATTGGGTTTACCAATGTGAGTATTTGCTTGTAATTTTAATTGTCTTTGGGTAATAGGCTAAATTCGGGCCTTCAAAATATTACAAGCAAATTAATGATAAGAGAAATGTAAAGGTCAGAAGACAAACATTATGATGTGCTATATCTTTACTATACAGTCATAATGATGATAAAAGGCATGAGGCTGATCTGAGGGGTTTTTGTACAGGCACTCAAGTGATAGATATCACTGTGTTACGGTATCGCACACAATAATACACAGCTGTGTCTTCCATCTGCACATTTTGACCTTGGAGATTCACTGTGTTACTGGAGGTGTCCTGAGTGATGCTGAACCTGTTTTTTAGTGAAGCTGTGTACCCTGTGCTTCCACTGCTGCAAATGTATCCAATCCACTGCATATTTTCCCCTGTAGCATGTCGGATCCAGTTTGTACAATAGCTGCTATCAGTCAAGCTATATCCAGACACTTTACATCCAATGGTCAAAGCTTGTCCAGGCTGGACAATCACATGACCAGGCTGAGCAAAATCAATTGCACCAAATACAACTGCAATAAAAATAGAAATTAAAATAAAATATTAATCTATTTTCTCTAAAAGATCTTAACAACAAATAGACAAAGTAAAACAACGGATGTGTGAACTTACAGGATGCAGCTACGAGCAGCACTAGAAAATAAGTTAGCAACATGGTTGCAGTTGAGGCTGTACTGGTGGGATCTGCTCTCTGGTGGTCCAGCTTTATTGAAGTAAAGCTGGGGACAGAGTTTGCATAATTTAAGGAAGTGTAAAATGTGCATTTTACTGTGTTGATCTACTTATTGAATGAGCTGTTGGATATAAGGTAACTAGTGACATTTGCTGTATGGTTAATATAACAGGTAAACTACAGCTTGGGATCATAAGCAGAAATGTAGTTGATTTTACCTTAGATACTTCAGTGTACATAATGTTATGATTACAAATATTGGAATCAGGAATTTATTGTGACCGGAAGTCAGTGGCAATTAAGACAATGTCAAAATACAACATTTAGATGCCTGGTAATTTTTCCTTTGCATTTATCAAGGAGTGCCAAAATGTCAGTGAGCTTATGTATATGATTTTTTGCTGTCAATTGTTTTTATTAATTGTTCTAATTAATTATTTTCATATAGTTTATTTAAGTTATTGCTAGCCAAGCAGGTGCATTTCTTTTCTGTTAAATGACATAAACAAAGTCACTGATCCCTGCTTGTATTTTAATGCCTCTATAGATCATTGTTTGTAAAGAAAACCTTCTCAATATATTTTAACACATTCAGCTCATTCTCCAGCTTTATTTAACTAGACTTTGGACAGATAATTATTGTTTTTTTTCTTCAAAAGTGATACATATTTAACAACAGTATTCTATGTATGTTATAAATTTTACAATTATACTCACTTTTTTGTTGTTTTATAGAGGACTTAAATAACTGACATTTAAAACGATTGTTTCTTAAATGAGCAGTATCAGAAATGTTCATGTATTTATGTATAGCACAGTGTATATGCAGCACGAGTTGTAGGGCAATGCTAGCAAATGACTACAGAAATAGCAGTTAATGACCTGACAGTGTAAAACTTAAATGGCTATTCCTCTGTGAATAGTTTTTATGTCTGTAGTGGGCGTGCCATGCAAATGATATCCTGTATTTGAACCATTTATGCTAATATATACATTCAGCTCAAAAACATACCAGCAGTTTGTGTTCATTAATAGCAAAAGTTACCTTGAGATGGGACTAGGCAGAGTTTTGAGTTACTTTGCTCTAGCAATGTTCATTCAATGTTAGTATTAATATTGATTAATTACTTTTAACAAGAATAACTAACTTTTCTTCTTTCTATATTTAAACTTGAACACCTATCTTTGCGCTTTCTTGAATTTCAGATTCCTGCAGTCAGACACTGATCGAGTCTGATTCAGTGATCATCAAACCTGATCAGTCTCATAAACTGACCTGCACAGCATCTGGATTTAACTTTGGTGGCTCTTGGATGGCTTGGATCAGACAGGCACCTGGAAAAGGGCTGGAATGGGTTGCAACTATCTCAGAAACCAGTGGTAGCAAGTATTACTCCAGTGCAGTTAATGGTCGCTTCACCATCTCCAGAGACAACAGTAAGATGCAGGTGTATCTGCATATGACCAGCATGAGGACAGAAGACACTGCAGTCTATTACTGCGCTAGAGAAGCACAGTGACACATGAGGTTGCAGAGCTGTACACAAACCCCTTCATAAATATGAAAGTATTTTTTAGAATCTTTTATCTATCCTACAGAACATATTTACAAGGAAAACATTTTTTCAAATATTAAACAAAAAGCATTTCTGTATTGGTAAGGAAAGTAATCAACACTTAATTGTCAGTCACGTGACTGGACTTGAGGGCAAAACATAGTCCTAGAAAGGCAGCCAACACTTCATGGCACTGCAGCACAGGTCTATGAATTAACACTGTTTCAAGCCACGACTATTTTTGTAGAAAAATTACAAAAATACAAAGGTATTTGAAATAACTGCAAGTGTTGGCACTTGTGATCCATATACATCACCCGCCACATTATTTCAATCACTATAAACAGTGAAGTCCATGCCAGAACTCTACTTTGGCGATGTTTACATATTTCTTGTGGAGAATCCATCCCCTTACACGGCCCCAGGATGAAAGCGTACAAAAGTACAGACAGTTATCTGTATTTTCGATCTGGATGGATCAATAATGCTGCCGTATGGGACGTGAAGGACAAGAAATTCTTCGTTGTCAGAGCAAAGGAGAGTGCTACTTATCTAACATTAGTTTCAGGTTCACTGTAGTCATTACACAATATGTAATGACATAAATCCAATCAAACTTTTTTTCAATGTCAGGTAAATCATTACTAGAGTTTAAACATCTGACCGAACGAAAACTAGGCTATCCGGCATTTCAGCTAACAAATCTGTTAAAGAAAAAAAAATTACTGGCCGGAAGCGGAAGAAAGCCGTTTTGCCCTCCATTAATAGGATGGTGTTATATTAAGTTCCTATAACTGTAAGAGAACGCGCTACACCGCGGGCAACCAGCAGAGGGCGACAACAATGCAATGTGAGATTGGTCATGCAGGAGAACTGTTACCAAGTATTCTCCAGGCTGATTAACCTGGATTGCCTGCACTATATGCCTGCAATATGCCTGCATATTTAAGGCAAGTTTTGGACGCAGTTTTGTAGAGGGGAGACTGGTACGGTCTGGGCCGGATTATCTAGTGGCCATGAGTTAGTTTATATAAAATGTTGTTCCCCTGAACTCTTAATCCAGGCCTGGGTATGGTATGTGAGGACTTTCCCAGAGGTAGGAAATGGAAAATAAGAATTAAAAAAGAACTTTAAATAAATTTAAAATAAAAGTAGAAAGAATGTGGAGGAAAGAAGAAACCTGACCAGGAAAAGAGAAAGAAACTAAGACAAAGGTATAAGACAAAATTGAAAAGAAAGCAACCGAACAGTGCACAAAACACACCAAACCCTTTCCTAAACCTTCATCTTACTTATAAATAAACCCTGCATGCCCTTTTATTTTATAAGCTAACAAGGTCACTCTGTGATTGGGTCCACGCTGAACCATCCTGTAACATTAACAGCATGTCCCAAACTGTTTTATTCCTTCTATCACAGCACTCTGGGAACCAGGGTCGCCGCATGAGCACCAGTAAAATTGTCCTGATGAATCGAGGTAGATTGCATTAGATAAGTTTTAAACAGGCTTTCATATTCACTGAACGTAATCATTTACATAATGTGAATTGTTTAAAGCATGACAGTTGATTGTAACTCCAGCTGTAGTTAAAATATTCTCCACATACTCTTCAACCATAAGCCCTGCCCCCTCGATGTGTTGCTCCTCCCTGCCTTTTCCCCATGGAAACCTTGACTTGCAGTTAGACAATAATTCATAATACAACATTGTAGCTGATGAGAGATAACTACCAGGCTACACTTATGGCTGTGTTAATGAGTAGTATGTGAATTTGTATTTAGTTGAATAATGACCTCATTTTCCACATCTAATTTACCTGGAACAGATTTGATTGATGACGTTAGCTTGTTAGCTCAGGGGTTTCAAAGTGGTTGCCGCCAGGAAGCACCGGAGGCCTCAACAATTTGGTGTGACAAAACATCACAGACAAAACGTCAATGTAAAAAAGGTGGATATATTCAGAAGTCTGTATTTTTTATGCATTTTAAAGTCGGTCAAATGTTAATGCCATTTGGGGGGCCTTGCCCTGGAAAAGTTTGGGAACCCCTGTGTTAACTGTTAAAAGAATGCTTGCTTATGTCTTTAATTTTCATTCTGCCACCATGTGATTTATCATCACCAGTGGAAGCTGTTTGTAGTGATTTGTTCACTTAGGGGGCTAGTTAGTTAGGTTACTCACAAAAATGCTACCTGCCTGAAATTTTCAAGAGTTTTATGAATTTTTTTAGGTGTGTGTGATTCATGATTGAGCCAAACTCTGCAGAACAGTGCAGTGGCCCTCAGGACTGGAATCACCCATCCCTGGTTTAAAAGCTAGTTTTAGTTTCACTAGTCTCTTCCAGTATATTATCTGGTATGTGAACAAAACATGTAAATCTGTTTTGGGGGCTCTGATGGACTAGGGTTGGAGAGGGTGGATTTTAAATGTAATGAAAATGTTTATATATTTGTTTTATATAAAGGTTATTTTGAAAAGTCACTTCTAATTTATTGTTAAAAGTTTTCAAGTTCTAGCTTTGTATTTCAAAAAATCATGTCTTCACTTGTCTTTTTGAATGGAGTGTATATACATGTGTATTTATTTCAGGAATTTTAATTGCAATTAGAAATGGTCAATTATCAATTAAAATGTAAACTTGCATTGATGAACTTAATGTTGTTAGTAGTTATTTACAAATTACCAGGGTAAAACAAAGGTTCAAAGGTAGAAAAATCTGTTTGTCATCAACCAAACAGTAACCAGTTTGGATGTCTTAAAAAAGTTTGTCTACCTGGCAATTTTAGCAAAACTCTTCACAGTAAATTAAAATGTATAATTTAACTAATGAAACACCCCCTACAACCCCCACCCCTCTTGAGGGGCCTGTGCCCCAATATTGAAACGCCCCTGCTGGGAAAAATTACTTTAAAAAAATAATAATAATTCAACAACAGACAACCGTTTCTCCTTTTATTCTTTATAGTTACAAGTAATATGAAACATTCGCAAAACCTTGCAGCCAGGACGACTATCTGCTGTTACAGAAAATTCATCAACACCTTCTGACCAATCAGAACTGAGAAGTCAGCAGTACTGTGGTTTAAGAGTCTTTAATCAACTCCTTCACTGCATCTGGCGGCAAAGAGCACAATTATAATGAAATGTAAAGCTGAAGGTCTTAAAACAACTTAGATAATTCTATTGAATGAAGGACACTTATTGAAGAACATGCTACAAAACAGAGTACACAGAAACTAATGATGAGTAAACAAAAAAATCAAAGACATTAAAATGATAAAATAATTAAATGGTGTTACATTCATCCATCCATCTTCAACCACTTATTCCTTCTTCAGGGTTGCAGGGAACCTGGAGCCTATCCCAGCAGGCATCGGGCACAAGGAAGGGCACACCCTGGACAGGGTGTATACATTCACACACAATGGACAACTTTGACCCACCAATCAACCTACCATGCATGTCTTTGGACTGGGGGAGGAAACCCCTGCAGCACAGGGAGAACATGCAGGAATTGAACCCCGGCCCCTGGAGGTGTGAGATGAACGTGCTAAACACTAAGCCACCTTGCGCCCCTGGTGTCACATTCATTATCCCTCCCTGGTGTCTGATATATGAGATCACCGTTTTTTTTGTCTGACACATCTAGCACATGTTGACCTCTCAACTGAGGAAGAAAGAATTTCAGTGTTAGGAATACAGCCCACATATCTAGGCGATTTATATGCCACTCCAGATGAGGGCCGCTCCAAAGACCTTGAGTTGGACAGCCAGTAAACTGGACCCAGTAACCCTTTTCTACGGTAGACAGAACCCATGGAGACACATTTGGCAATCGTTTCCACGCTGCCCGATGGTTTTTTAGTGATGTTAACTATTACACATTCTATTAGAGGGAAAGCATCAGATTTCCGTTGCCCTGTGACTGCTCGCTGACCAGAGAACACTGAAAACTTGGGGACCACCTTGGCTAGGGGAGGCCCTACAGTAGCACTGGGGGCTACCTGCCCTAACAACCTCATGTCCCTTGATACATCCCTCCACGGCCCCTCAGGACCGCTTTTCTTTGCCTGCTTGGCCATTATGACCATTCTCAGATCAGGCCTAGTAGCCGACCTTGACTGTGGCCGCCCGGTTCCCCTGGCTGTCTATGGCAGGCTGCCCAACTCGCCTTCTGGATCTCCCTCGCACTAGCGCTGGCCTGGGCTCCACTCGTGGATGAGCCTGGGTCAGCTCGAGACAACAGGGAAGGAATTGGCTTTTTTGAATGTCACCATAAGTTGTGCTCGCTCAGCAGGTCTGCTTGGTAGGCTTGAAACACTGTCGTTGTCTGTAGTGACCCACAAGCAAGACTACAACTGCATAGGCTTGCCCACCAATGTCACGGTCGCCTTACATGGTGGTTTGGATGGCAAAGCTAGCCCCCCTAATTACCTGCCGTCGATGGAGAGAGGTAACTCGCAAACGCCTCCTCCACCTTCAGCATAGCTAAATAGCCATGCCGTTCCTTCCCCACAATGGCAGAATAATTCAACGTCGTGGGGTTATAAATATGGCTTATGAATGGTTCTCCCCCAGAAACCTGATATTTTGTCATGCACTTCTGGAAGAAAGGGGAGTTTCTGCAGTGTGAGGGATTTACATTCACTGGGGAGAAAAAGGCTCATCCAGCCTAAATAATCACTTCAAGCAGCTCTTTATATGCTGCTCTCAGTTTTTAGCACATCCTTCTGGCTCCTCAGAGTCAGAGAGAAATTATTACTATTATTTTTGTGTGTGGTTTTGTTGTACATGGGAAACTTTGTCCATGGAATTGGCTCACCATCTTGTATCCCGTGTCTGTGTGTGTGTCTGTAGTCCCCACAGGCGGCAGACCAAAGTCCAATTTCAAACGGGAACATATACAGGTCAGGTATTTTATGTTGTTGTTGTTTAACAGGTCATAAAATAAATAAATGATTCTAACCACATGAATAAAGCAAATACCCATTTACAATCTCTGTGAAACATAACATTACTGTACATGTTTAACTAGGCCTCAGAATAGCGACAGAGAAGTACCTCTCTCCTATTTAATAGCTTCTGTATGTTTTACTGCTCTCCTCTTCTCAGATGTGTATGGCATCAGTCTGACCTCGTTTCCTTCTGAGGTTAAACCTCCTGGAGCATCAGTGAGGTTGTCCTATCAGATTTCCTACTATGCCCTCACTAGCTACAGCACAGGCTGGATCAGACAGCCTCCAGGAAAAGGCTTGGAGTGGATCGGGATCATATGGAGTGGTGGAAGCATAGACACTGGAGCGTCCTATGATACGTATTTCAGTGTCTCTGTTCAGTGGCTTTACTTGATGTAATAGAGTAATAGAGACATGTAGTCATGTAATAAAGGTTAGGATGGATGCAATTTCAGAGAAGAGCTCATTTAAAGAGAGGCAGGCAGACAAATCCAACACATGAATCAATAGCATGGCCAAAACAGGCAAAAGGTCAGGCGATCGGCGAATGGGTATAAAGTACGCTAAACAAAAATCATGACAGATATTAGCAGCCTCCATTTATTTTGATAAAAATTTAAAAGATACAATTCATGTAAATCCATCACATCCTATATACATAAAGAAATCTTAAATGATTAAAGGCAGGATGAACGCATAATAAAGAATGCATGGAAGGAAAAATCTGCTTTAACATTTCACTATTTTTTGCTTTTTCCTAGACAATAAAATTTACCTAAATATTTGACTTGCTCTATATACATTTATATTTAGTCTATATACACAGGTGCTGGTCATATAATTTATGCGATGGTCTGCAATCCCTTAGAAGGTGTAAAATAAATAAATATATAGATTTTTTTTGTTTGTTTCTGTATCAAAACGAAATATACAGGTGCTGGTCATATAATTAGAATATCATCAAAAAGTTGATTTATTTCAGTAATTCCATTCAAAAAGTGAAACTAATATAATGTATTCATTCATTACACACAGACTGATATATTTCAAGTGTTCATTCCTTTTAATTTTGATGATTATAACTGACAACTAATGAAAACCCCAAAATCAGTATCTCAGAAAATTGTAATATTACTTAAGACCAATACAAAAAAAGGATTTTTAGAAATGTTGGCCAACTGAAAAGTATGAGCATGTACAGCACTCAATACTTAGTTGGGGCTCCTTTTGCCTGTATTACTGCAGCAATGCGGCGTGGCATGGAGTCGATCAGTCTGTGGCACTGCTCATGTGTTATGACAGCCTAGTTTGCTCTGATAGTGGCCTTCAGCTCTTCTGCATTGTTGGGTCTGGTGTATCGCATCTTCCTCTTCACAATACCCCGTAGATTTTCTATAGAGTAAAGGTCAGGCGAGTTGGCTGGCCAATTAAGAACAGGGATACCATGGTCCTTAAACCAAGTACTGGTAGCTTTGGCACTGTGTACGGGTGCCAAGTCCTGTTGGAAAATTAAATCTGTATCGCCATAAAGTTGGTCAGCAGCAGGAAGCATGAAGTACTCTAAAACTTCCTGGTAGATGGCTGCGTTGACCTTGGACCTCAGAAAACACAGTGGACCAACACCAGCAGATGACATGGCACCCCAAACCATCACTGACTGTGGAAACTTTACACTGGACTTCAAGCAACATGGATTTTTTGCCTCTCCTCTCTTCCTCCAGACTCTGAGACCTTGATTTCCAAAGGAAATGCAAAATTTACTTTCATCAGAGAACATAATTTTGGACCACTCAGCAGCAGTCCAGTCCTTTTTGTCTTTAGCCCAGGCGAGGCGCTTCTGACACTGTGTCTTGTTCAAGAGTGGCTTGACACAAGGAATGCGGCAGCTGAAATCCATGTCTTGCATACGTCTGTGTGTGGTGATTCTTGAAGCACTGACTCCAACTGCAGTCCACTCTTTGTGAATCTCCCCCTTTTCCTTCCCTTCGCCTCTCTATTAATGTGCTTGGACACAGAGCTCTGTGAACAGCCAGCCTCTTTAGCAATGACCTTTTGTGTCTTGCCCTCCTTGTGCAAGGTGTCAATGGTCGTCTTTTGGAAAGCTGTCAAGTCAGCAGTCTTCCCCATGATTGTGTAGCCTGAGACACCATTAAACACTAGACTGAGACACCATTTAAAGGCCTTTGCAGGTGTTTTGAGTTAATCAGCTTATTAGAGTGTGGCACCAGGTGTCTTCAATATTGAAATTTTTTACAATATTCTAATTTTCTGAGATACTGATTTGGGGGTTTTCATTAGTTGTCAAAATGAAAAGGAATAAACACTTGAAATATATCAGTCTGTGTGTAATGAATGTATACATTATACTAGTTTCACTTTTTGAAAGGAATTACTGAAATAAATCAACTTTTTGATGATATTCTAATTATATGACCAGCACCTGTATATATACATACACACACACACACACACACACACACACACACACACACTTTTTTGTACAAACTTTATCATACTGTAGAGTGGCTAATCCACCACAATGGTCCCACTATGAAAAGTAAGAAGTACAAATTTGTTAGAGATTTTTTTTATCTATATATTTTTTATTTTAGGACAGTACAGTACAAAAACATTTTATATTTCCAAACATTAATTTTCCAGCACAAAATTAAATGTTACAGAAAAATTTTGTATATAATTAAAGAAAGCAGCATATTACATAAGAGACCATTTTCAGATAAAAACACAATGAAGGCTGCTGGGTTTTGCTGCAAATATAAGAAGCAAGTGTGACAGTCAAAGTCTCCAGAAGAACTGTGTCTGATTCTGCAAGATGCACAATAAAACGTACAGCTCATTTCCTTATAAAACTGCAGAAAGGGTACCTTAGACTACAGGGTCATCAAACTAAATATTAAATATTAAGGCAGGGTACCAGGTGCCAATCACATACTACGAACACTTCAGACATGCAGGTCTTCAGACTGGGGAGGAAACCAGAATACCCAGAGGAATCCTCCCACTGCACAGGGAGAAAATGCAAACTCAACACATGCAGAGCTGTGGCAAGAATTGAACCCCCAACCTTAAAGGTGGGAGGCGAACGTGCTAAACACTAAGCCACCATGCACCCATTTATTTATTTATATATTAAAATGGAGAAATATTTAATTTCTTTATTTTTGAAGACGTTATCTGTGCTGTACAGCATTTCTTTGCATGTGCCTAAGACTTCTGCACAGTTTTGTAAAATATCTTCATTAATAATTAACAACTATCTCTAAAGTGATGGAAATGAATAAATTATAAGAACTTTGAAGGTTACTTGCATGTACACCAATTATTAAAAACAACCACTAAGCTGAACTGGCAAACTGTAAAATGTGACATCGCTCTCATCCTTGACACATGCAAAATCAGCCAGTGGAGGTTCATATTATAGACCTGACTCTATTGGTTAAAAGGAAGTCTATGCAAATCTAGCCTGTTATTATTTGCTCTAAATAAAAATCAGCTGGTTGCTCAGCTAAAGGTCATATCATCAAACTGAATTACAGAACTTCCATCACAGAGTTTGATTATGGGGTTAAGCGTCATTCAGCAGTGCATTTTTATACTCATGTTAACACAAGGTATCTGAGACTTCTTTATAAGTTTACCAATGAGTGTATGATTTAATGCATTAATTATTATTTTTTATTCTTATATTTCGCAGGTTTTTGCAGTGCTGAGATCAGACTGGACCAGTCTCCTGCTGTGGTAAAGAGACCTGGAGAAACTGTGAAGATCTCGTGTAAAATAAATGGATATTCAATGACAAGCCACAGCATACACTGGATCCGACAGAAACCAGGGAAAGCTTTGGAATGGGTTGGTAGGATGAGTACAGGCAATAATCGAGCAATATATGCAGAGTCTTTGAAGAACCAGTTCACCTTAACAGAAGACGTCCCAGCAAGCACACAGTACTTAGAGGCCAAGAGTCTGAGGACAGAGGACACTGCAGTTTATTACTGTGCCCGAAGCCACAGTGACTGGAGCTGAGGAAACAGCTGTACAAAAACCACACACATTTTTCACACAGCATGTTATTGAACAAGTCATTACTCTTGTCATTTATGTAAATGATGAATATAATTGCCTCTTATTGGGGTTAATAATCTCCTCAATTACATACTGTTTACAATCATACATTGTAATGTTTATTTATTATGAATTCTTACTGCAGTATTCAGATTCTGTAAAGTCCAGATGTTATGAACATAATAGTTTATCATTTCTGAACACACATAATTTCTGTATACTGTAAATATGGCTTTAACAACTTTCAACAGTTTATTTACAGTTCTCTAAAAGTTTGTGTTCAGGAGCACACAAGAGAACAAATTTCTGTGCTCTCATTAACAGATAATCAACTCTACTGGAGTGAGATGTGTAAGGGTATATTTACTGTAATTAAAAATATAATCATTTAAATTCCTGAGACATCTAATTATTTATTCAGTCAATCATTCATCTTAAGTAAACACTTTATCCTGGTCAGAGTGGTGGATCCAGAATCAATCCAGGAACACTGAGTGTACACCTGGACGTAGAGAAGCCTCACTCTTGATTTGATTTCTTAAAGCAGATTATTTTAGGATTTTGAGAAACAGAAGTAGGAGAAGAGAATAGTTTCAGTGTCAAGTTGTTCAGGATATAAAATTTTTTCCCATCTGGTCACTAGATTTACAGTTATTTTTTGTAATTTTAAACACCTGCTTTAGAATCTTATCAATCTGCTACTTCACACTGTATTCATCAGTTAAAGCATTTAGAGCATGGGTCCCCAACCCCCGGGCCGCAGACCGGTACCGGTCCGTGGGTCATTTGGTACCGGGCCACACAGAATGAATAAATAACTTACATTATTTCCATTTTATTTATTATCTGAGTCTGAACGATGTTTTATTTTGAAAAATTATCAGATTTTCTCCGTTACATCCGTCTATGACTCACTCTTGACGCAGGTCAAGACGCTTGTCTCGGTCACGTGATATGTTACTCGGTCATGTGATACGTTAAGTGTTAGGGGGCAGAGCAGATGTTACTCATGTTATGCTGTTGGCGTGATGTTACCAGGACAATGCTAATAAAGTTGCGATTTCACATTGGATTCACGTTTTATTATTATATATTTTTTTTCTAAAATACCCCAGTTTTTATTCCGGTTGTATCGTTTTATTTTGTTGTATTTATCCGCCACACCTTAAAGGCCGGTCCGTGAAAATATTTTCTGATATTAAACTGGTACGTGGCGCAAAAAAGGTTGGGGACCACTTATCTAGAGTGCAGACTAAACCAGAATGAAAATGTACTGGACAATGTACAAAAGTACTGGAATGCTGCCTGGCTCCAAAAGTACTGAAATGCCATCTAGTTCCAAATGTATTGGATCGCTGACTGGCTTGAGAAGAATTGGAACGCTACCAGCTCCAAAAGTATTGGAACACAACGTGGCTGCAAAAGTATTGGAACACCATCTAGCTCCTACAGTATTGGAAGTCTGCCTAGTTGTAAAATGTATTGGAATGTTGGAAGGAATGTACAACCGCCTTGTGGGGGGGTTCATCACTTAACTAAGGAAGACTGAGTGAACCACAGGATCCTAGTCCCCCCACCCAATGCTTTTAGTCTCTGTACAATGTGTGGTTGTATGTTGGTGCTTACCGTGTTGGAACGTAGTGATGCACAAGATGAGGTGGGCTTCAGGATTTGTTTTGTAACACGGCAGCCACCTGAAGTGTGTGTATAGATAACAAGGTAAGAATAGTTAACTACAAGCGCCCACCCTCACCTGATCTAACAGTATAGAGAGTAAGTGACAGAATTAGCATTAACAGTTTTCAATTTAACTAACAAATGTGTTTATTCACTATGGGTGAATTTGTAACAAAGTAAAATTGAAGGAACAAAAATAATTAAAATAAACTTTGGCAATTTAAATTTAACTGTAAACAAACAAAACAACAATTGTTCAGAATTCCTCTTTCACCATGCCATGACACAAGTCCCTTATGTTTTTAGCTCGTTTGAACCAACAAAACAAAACTTGTAAGCATTGGAATATATACAAGTTTAACTCTTCAGCTCAACTCTCCCACTGCTCTATTTCTCTCTCTCTCACCACAAAAGTATTGGAATGCTGCCAATAGATCCAAAACAAAAAGAAAGCTCCCTAGCTCCAAAAGTATTAGAATGCCCCGGTTCCAAAATATTGGAACACTCCCTGACTATAAAAGTACTGGAACACTGGTGGTCTCCAAAAGTATTGGAACACCACCTGCTTCTAAAAGTGCTGGAACAATATATTTTTCCAATAGTATCGGAACTGTCTGGTTCTAAAAGTATTGGATTGCTGACTAGCTCCAAAAGGAATGGAATGCTGCCCCGCTCCAAAAGTATTGGAATGCGGGTGGTGCCAAAAGCATTGGAACGCTGTCTGGCTCCAAAAGCATTGGAACACTGTCCAACACCAAAAGTAACGCTGCTACACCCTTGCAACCACTCAGAACACCCTAGCAACCACCCAGAACACCCTAGCAACAGTCTAGCAACTCTCTAGCAGATTTGCTTTCTCATGCCAAAATGAGAATGAGAACACAACAAAGTTTGTTGTGAGAAACTTTACCTATCTAGTTAGTAATAATCAAATTATGTTAAATAGACCAGTCACACTTTTACTTTCTTCCACTGTGTCACGATTCGTAGGGAAGGGGCACGGAGGCAGGAGCAAGCGGCGGACGAAGCGTGGAGTAGGGGATCATCTAGATGCGTAAACGAATAACGGGCGGGGGTCAGGCGATCGGAACAAACAGAATAACGAGGGCAAGACAAAGAGCGTGGTCGAGGGCGTAAGCAAAGGTCGAGGTAACGAGGTGATCAAAGACGGTAGTAAGGCTTGGTAACGCAGAGAACTGAGCTTAACTGAGCGTATACTTCGCAGTGCAGCTCTCTGACTGGCAAACCTAAGTAGCAGTGCCTGAGTGTGAGTCTGTGATTAGCAGCAGGTGTCTTCTATCAGAACTCCGGGGATGGAGAGCGCATGCGTGCCTGAGAAGCACGCGTTGCATCTTGGGACTTGGAGTTCTGATCTGGCTGAGCTGTGGCACACTGGGATGACATTTTAACAGCTTGTGTGATTTTAAATACACAAACAGTAGTTTTCATCAAAAAATTGCATAAAAATGATAATGAAAATTATGATTGGCATGTCCAAAGTCTCCGTAGTGTATGAATGGGTGTGTGTGTGTGTGTGTGTGTGTGGTGTGTATGTGATTGTGCCCTGCGATGGACTGGCACCCTGTCCAGGGTGTACCCCGCCTTGTGCCCGATGCTTCCTGGGATAGGCTCCAGGTTCCCCGCGACCCTGAAGCAGGAATAAGTGGTTGAAGATGGATGAATTTAAATGGTACTCACTATAACTGGCTTTTAAATTAAATGATAACTCTGATTAAAAAATGTTTCTTAATGACTCATTCCTGATGTTGATTACAATACACAACACATACGAGAGGTATTAGAGGAATAAAGCACTTCTACACATGCGACTGTAAGAAAATAATTAACTTCAAGATGGTAACAGTGAGTTGCTTCAAGTGAGGATGCATCACATCAACCTGCCATTGATTATTTTCCTATAACAGCATGCTCCCAAATGTTTTATTCCTTATTGAATCTGTCACTTGATCTCCTTTGTTGTATTTTAGGTAAAGGTCTGTGTAAACTAAACCATCTCTAACTGCTCATTAATGCACATTCAGCGTTTCTCTCCTCACAGACTGCAATGATTCAACATCATCTCACTCACATTAAACAACTGAAAGACAATTGCTCTTTGTTGCTAATATTATCATAGTATTATTACATATTTCATTGCACTACTCTGCAAAGATAATAATAAATAACTCTAAATATTATACATTATACCATCATTCACAAAGATTTAACAGCAGTGATGATTTGTGACCTGTATTATTTCTGGAACTACATTCAGTTTGTATTGGATAACCTGGATTAGACACACAGCTGAAAAATGACTGTTTCTGAAAGGACTGGACATGTTAGTGTTGTTCAGTGATCAGAAAACTTCATGTTCTTCTGGGTGTTACAGTGATACACAGTGATGCACTGAAAGGACATGATATCTAATAAAGTAGTAAAGAGCAGTTATGGACTTGACAGTATGAAACACAGCTGGAGTCTAACAGTAAGCTATTTCTCTGTGAATATTTTTATGCCTCTAGTGGGCGTGCCATGCAAATTATATTCTGCATTTGATCCATTTATGCTGATATACGTTCAGCTCAACAACATACCAGCAGTTTGTGTTCATTTACAGCAACAGTAATTGTTTTAATTATTTGAGATGGAACTAGGCACAGTTTTGAGTTACTTTGCTCTAGCGATGTTCATTCAATGTTAGTATTATCATTTATTTTATATTTTGAACAAAACGATTTCTTTGTCTTTTTTTACTTTAACACCTATCTTTGTGTTTTCTTCTTTTTCAGATTCCTGCAGTCAGACAATAATCGAATCTGATTCAGTGATCATTAAACCTGATCAATCTCACATACTGACTTGCACAACCTCTGGATTTGACTTTAGTAGCTACTGGATGGCTTGGAACAGACAGACACCTGGAAAAGGGTTGGAATGGGTTGCAACTATCTCACACACCAGTGGTAGCAAGTATTACTCCAGTGCAGTTAATGGCCGCTTCACCATCTCCAGAGACAACAGTAAGAAGCAGGTGTATCTGCACATGACCAGTGTGAGGACAGAAGACACTGCAGTGTATTACTGCGCCCAACACACGGTGATACTTCTCCTTAGACATCAGTACAAAAACACATGCTTGCTATAGTCACATGACAAGCTCACATTTTCATGAGAAGTGTATTCATGGAGGTCAAAGAAACAAAACTTTTTGATTGTCCACTGTATGACTGAATGTTACCACTTACTGACTTTTACTGCTTGTGGCTTGTTGTGAATGTTTTCTGGACATTTATACTGCTGTAAGATTACTTAAGTCAATTCTTATATATAAAAAAGCACACACATTACTTTGAACAAGCCTACTATTCAGTTATTGGACTTTCCCTTGTGCTTCCCAGTGTCTGTGTAATGAGCTCCAGGAAAAATAAATATTCTCCCTACATGCTGTTTTAAACACAGCAATATTTCACTGTGTGACAGAGTGAGAACTATGGAAGCAGTTATTCACAGAGATAGGACACAGAGCTCAATGCCGTAACAGACACACACTTCTGGGTTTATAAAATAAAATAAAAATACTCACAATACATTATGCTCAAATAAGAAAGTTTGGATTTTAATTAAAGTAAAATTAGAGACAAATGTGTGTTTTTTAGGCATCTAGTTATTTGGGCATCTAGTGCATGTGGAATGAGGTTTAGATTAATTTACAAAGTTAAATTTATAGTACATCTCCAGTCTTTAATATATAAATCAGCCTTTTTGTTACCTCACCAAAGAACATTTCCATTGTGATTATAAAACCTGTAGAAAACAGAAACCAGCAGCCTTTTTGAATGGACCAGCATGACAATATACACATGCATATGCACAATTTCCCCACTCTGGAGTGGATAAACCACATTTTGGGTGGTGGAAAAAATTATCATAAAGACTCTATAAAAAGCAAGTTCAGTATTTTTAAAGAAGCACGGTGACTCTGAGAGGACAGAATCTTCAGACAGAAGACACAGCTGTGTATTACTGCGCCCGCTACACACATTGATGCTTCTAAATAGGTATCAATAGAAAAACACATGCATGATACTCACACACTGAGCTCATATTTTCATCATCAGTGTATTAGATCTAATTAACATTGAGACTAATACTGAACTCTATAACTTTCCATTATGCTTAGAAGAACATCTGGAATATGCAACATTTCCTGAAATCTCACCTCTGTAAAATAAGAAGACTGATGGGTGTTTCTGAATTTTAGCAAGATTCACTATATCAGCAATTACACACATTTTTAAAGTATCTGTTCATGTGAAACATCCACCATACAAACAATTGTTTGTATGATGACAAATCATGTATACGTTGTTACCAACAGAAAAATAGAGTATTACAATACGCTAATTAATATAAACTTGTGATTTGCCTTTCTATAACTGTCAAACCTGCTGTTATAGAAAAATAATAACCACCTTCTAACTAATCAGAGTAGAGAATTCAACAGCACAGTGAAATAAGTGTATTTATATATTTATTGGATGCCTCTTTATTTTGGCTTTAAATGACATTAGAGAAGCACATTTCACAGAGAGTGAAGAACAAACTATATCATAAAGACAGGGTTATAAATGACTTCATATCCCTCTGATACTGTATCTGAGTGCTTTCTCTTTTTTAAACCTTGGTGATACAAATACTCCAATGTGGAATTCATACATTCTTAATTTGTATTGCTGCTCCATGTGAGAAGTTTTTATTGACATCAAGAACATGTTAACCTTTTTCTGTAAAATATTTCTTTTAAAGTTTTCTTTAAAATTTGTTCTGGATATTTTGAAAACGGGACTTTTCTGCCTCTAGAGGGCAGTCTGTGCAAACTCAACCATCTCAGTCTGTTGTTATCTGCACATTTAGGGAATCTCTCTTCACATTCTGCTATGACTGCATCCAGCATCATGACTCTCAGATTAAACACGTAGCATATTAGTGTTGTGTTGATCAGTAGATAAGGCTCTTTATTATGGAGAACCTAATTTGAGGATTTAAAGGATTTAAACAAGCATGAGGATCGATGACAACAAAATTTATGTTTGAGACCCCCAGCACGTTTCCTATGACATCATTTTTCCCCAATTCCTTTAAAATGTTAACTTAACTTGATGAAATTTTATGTCTCTTTGTTATAATTTAAATTGAAATTACTCATAATGCCACACTGAATACAAATTTTAAGGCAGCCAGGATTTTGGGGTTTTTTGGGGGTTTTTTTTGCAGTAATTTGTTCATTAATTTCTTTACAGTAACACACCCACCCACTATTTGGGATAATTAACAGTTTTGCCTACTCTTTACAGTAAAATGGAAAAAAAACAAGACAAAATTAAATTGACAAAAAATAATTACAGATGAACACTTCCTGGACACCACTTCAGTAAATGAACATCTTTGCGTTTATTGTTTTTTCCTAGCTGGGAATGGACAGGATTTCCCCCTCTATTGAAACAATATAGACTATAAATATAGCCATATTATGTATTGCACTGCAATACATTAAACATGTATTATATACACAAATCAACTGCTAGTGGAAGTGAAAGTCAATTTGCTAAGCAGAAAAAATGTTTAATTTCTTTATAAAATGTATGCTTATTTTTCAGTAAATATATGTATATCATTTGAAACTAATATGAAACATTATGTTAGAGCAGTAATGTAAACATCAGCGGAATTTAGAAGACAATTTAGGTACTTCTGTAATGCTCGAGTGTGTTTGCTCTCTCTTACATTTCTCTTTTTTACTTTTACTTTAGTAATTTGCTAGTCAGAGTCTAACAGTGTCGACACGTCGACGGTGTTCGCACTGTTTTGAACTGGTAGTCTAAATGATCTCTCCCGAAATGACTCAGATTATTTTTAGAATACATTACAATCACTCCAAAATAGACGATGACAACTCATTCTTTTTCTGTGTCTGTCCAGGCTTTCGCTCAGCAGCCCACACACACACACAAACACATGCACTCACACACACAAACACACACAAACACACACACGCACACAAACACGCACACGCACACAAACAAACACACAAACACGTGCACACACACAAACACACGCGCACACACACACACACAAACACACACACACACATACACACATGCACACATGCACACGCGCACACACACACACACACACACACATGCACACACACACAAACACACACACACACATCCACAGTGGAAAAAATTGGGTCACTCTGTGTCTATAAGTGTTTCAGCAAGGGCGCATGGTGGCTTAGTGGTTAGCACGTTCGCCTCACACCTCCAGGGTCGGGAGTTTGATTTCCGCCAGGGCCATGTGTGTACGGAGTTTGCATGTTCTCCCCGTGCTGCGGAGGTTTCCTCCAGGTGCTCCGGTTTCCTCCCCCAGTCCAAAGACATGCATGGTAGGATGATTGGCATGTCTAAATTGTCCGTAGTGTATGAATGGGTGTGTGAGTGTGTATGCGATTGTGCCCTGTGATGGAGTGACACCCTGTCCAGGGTGTACCCTGCCTTGTGCCCGATGCTTCCTGGGATAGGCTCCAAGTTCCCCGTGACCCTGAAAAAGGACACACAAACACATGCACACTCACACACACACACACACACACACACACAGTGGAAAGAATTGGGTCACTCTGTGTCTATAAGTGTTGAACATCTGAAATATTTTCAGAAAATAAAGCTTTAGCACCATTGAGATAAGGTACAGTAGCATGTGTCTGTTACATGAACTGTATTCATTTTATTTACAAAAAAACAACAACTCACATTTAAACCCCCCCACACACACACTGCAATTAGATATAGCAGGCATCAAGCAGACTGTTTGCACCTGATCGACCTGTTTGTGTTTCTTTAAAAAGAACTGCCATCTCTCCCTTTCTTTTTAATGTTTAACTGATCCAGTGTAAAATATGACAGTCTATGATACATCTAATCATCCAATTAACAACATTTTTATCGTAATTACAAATCCTCACTTTCATAACTGTACATTAAAATCACCTACCAGTATAAGTTAGCAGTTTGGTCATTGCTAGCCCTCCTCTGAACTTAAGTAACTGAGCTAGCTAATCCATTTCAAACTGCTAAATGTTAACTCTCTGAACACTGATAAATAAATGTGCAATCCTAATATTACAGGTAGCCTATTGGAGCCTTATTAACTCACACAGTGTCTCATAAAAGTTATTCAGCAAACAAACCTAATGTTAAACCTTAAAAACTTACTTCAAATATGATGTTGTTTTCATATTCTATGGTATCCTGTAACCATATTCTCTCGTTCTCGGCTCGTCTTTGATTAAGAAACTGCACGTGCTGCCGGCAAACAAAAAACAACTTTTCTTTCGACAAGAGGTGAAATGATGTCACTCAGCATCAGCAACTGCCAGTAGCGAATAAAATGTTGGGGTGGCAACCAGGGTGGCCAATGTGATGTCAGGGGTGTCCAGTGCCATGTCTAGTCATAGTAATGCTGCAGTTTAAATTATGAGCACTTTAACGCACACTTATTATGGTTGTGAAACGTGCCTAATTTTGTTTTAAAGGTCTCATAAAATAGATTTAAATGCATCCAAGGTCAAAAAAAACTTTTTTGTGCTTATAATTTAAATTGCTGCATTACATTTCTATCCCAGTGTCAAAAATGACTCGTTAAATGATCCGTTCTAAAGGATTTATTCTAAACTCCTCCTTTCAGAGAACATACTCTGCTCTGATTGGTCAGATGTCCCAATCTGTTGTGATTGATCTACCGCTGTCAGTGTGTGTTGAAAAGGAATTGCCCACTACCATAACTAGTTTCAGCTCCGTCTGGAAAAAAAAAAAAGTCTGCTTTAGTTTTCTTCTGTGTGAATGAGGCAGCTGATATGCGGTTAATAAACAAAATGAAGTGTGAGTGATATTGTCTTCTGAAGTCACATTTGATAAAACGAGAGTGAGATCTTGAAATTATTATGAAATTATCTAATGAAATTATTACTATGGACAGGTGTGTGATCTTGCAGTCTGGCGAATCATCTAGTGAGTGTGTTCGGAGGATTATAATGTTAAAAATCATTTGAAACTGCCGCTAAATCTGTGCTCTCCCATGGTTTTAAAATCAGTTAAGATGAAAAAAAAAATCATGTAGTGTGTCCCTGGCCTAAGCGACAAAACTGAAGGTAATATTGGGCACACGGCCGATTAGGAGAGGTATTTCAATAACGTGAGTTAGACGGTTAGCAGAGGCTAACTACAGCTAACAGGTTAACAGGTGAACTATCAGATCCTCCTGTCAACTCTCTCCAACCTGGGTATCACTGGAACGGTTCTACGCTGGGTGGAATCCTATCTTGCGGACAGATCCTTCAAGGTATCATGGAGCGGAGGTATTTCTGAAACTCAGCAACTCACAACTGGTGTTCCACAGGGGTCAGTTCTGGGTCCACTCCTCTTTTCCATCTACACTACATCTGTCAGGTGATTGAGTCTCATTGCTTTTCCTATCACTGTTATGCTGATGACACCCAGCTCTATTTGTCCTTCCAGCCTGATGATCCATCTGTCTCTGCACGCATCTCTTCTTGCCTGTCAGACATCTCGGTCTGGATGAAGGAGCACCATCTTCAGCTTATTCATGGGGTTTTTCTCCCCCCCTCCCTATCAACTTCTCACACAAACCCAGAACTTCACTGTACAGCTCAGTTCACTTACACTCATGCCAACCAGGATGGCCAGGAACCTTGGGATGATTCTTGATGACGGCTTGACCTTTACAGACCACATCTCAGCAACTGCAAGGTCCTGTAGGTTCATCCTGTACAACATCAAGAAAATCCAACCATACCTCACCAAACAGTCTACACAGATACTAGTCCACGCTCTTGTCATCTCTAAACTGGACTACTGCAACTCACTTCTTTCAGGCCTCCCAGCCAGCTCCATCAAACCCCTACAGATGATTCAGAATGCTGCAGCGCGCATTGTCTTCAACCAGCCCAAGACAACCCATGTCACACCCCTCTTCATCTCCCTCCACTGGCTTCCTGTAGCTGCCCGCATCAAGTTCAAGGCCTTGATGCTCACCTACAAAACCTTGTCAGGAACAGCACCCTCCTACCTCAACTCTCTCCTGAAGGCATACATTCCCTCTCGCAATCTGCGATCGACTAGCGACCGACGTTTAGTAGTTCCCACTCAGCGTGGCGTAAAGTCTCTTTCCAGAACCTTCACGCTTACCGTTCCCCAGTGGTGGAATGAACTTCCGAATTCAATCCGGACTGCAGAATCTCTCACTATCTTCAAAAAACAGCTACAGACCCACCTCTTCCGTGAACACCTAATCAACTCCTAAGAAAAAAAGAGAAAAAAACCCACACACAATGCACTTACACCTCTACTCTGTGCCCTTTGCTTCCTCTGGTATTCAATTAATGGATCTTGTATAGTAGCACTACTTGTATTGTTCCCTGCTTGATATATCGCTTTGCTTATTTGTAAGTCGCTTTGGATAAAAGCGTCTGCTAAGTGAATAAATGTAAATGTTAACAGCATGCACATGCACAACAATATCAATTTGAGCCTGAGTCCGATAGTGATGCATCAGAAGATCAACCCCTACCACTATCGCAAGCATGTTGAGAACAGGACATTTCTCAGTCATAACGGTATATGTAGTTTAGCAATAATGTGAGTTAGCCGGTTAGCAGTAGCTAGCAACTAACAGGCTAACAACTGTGCACTGGCTGAACACATATACCAGTGTTTTTCAAAGAGGGGGCCGCAAGGTAGCGCCTGGGGGGCCTCAACAATTTGGTGCAAATATTACCTAACTACTTGTTTTTTTTTTTTTTCATTTGATTAACGGCACAGGAGAAACTGATTGATATGACAAATTCATGTGATTTAAAAATGAAATTTGAGTCTGTTTCCCTTCCTAACTATTGGCTGTATGTAAGAAAAGACTATCCTCCCTGGCTGAGAGGGCTCTGAAATGCCTTCTCCTTTTTGGAACAACTTACTTGTGTGATTCTGGCTTTTCCACTTTAAAAATACTTTAAACAAAACACAGAGCACGTCTACATGTGGACAATGATATGTGTATGGCACTAACAGACTTAAAACAGGCTTGACAAACTGTGTCAGAGCAACCAAGCCCATCCCTCCCACTAGAATGTTCTCTCTTTCTCACTCTCAGACAACCACACATACATACACAATCAATTCCTAATGTAATGTAAAGACTTATGATGTAATTATTTAAAAAAAGGGGGGGGGGTATATTCAGAAGTCTGTATTTTTTAATGTGTTTTAAAGACATCTTGCAAAAGGGGGCAAGATGTCTTTTAAGCCTTTTGTTAATGCCATTTGGGTGGTCTTGCCCTGGAAAAGTTTGGGAACCCTTGACATGTACAACACAAAACCATGCATTTGGGACATTCGGTAGAAAATATACACATAAATAAATAAACATACTTGCAGGTTGTGATCCAGAGGCACAAGATAGTCCAAATAAAGTGAATACTGGTGACAACAGTAATCTAACTCTTTCAAGGCAACTACAAATATAGTGTTTGAGGGCGGGTCAAAGCTGATCGCGAGCAGCCGATGAAGACCAGATCCAGGACTTTTTGTTACAAAACTAAGTAGGTTAGTACAGGAAATAAGTCTGGAATTACTAACGACTCATTTCAGCTGTTCAGAATCGTTTCCTCCTTTTGGGAGTCAATAACTCTGTTTGTCATGCACTTTGATTTTTGAAAATTTGCAGACTTTTTACATTCACAAACAGCTCTATAACACACTATATGAACGGTCATATCTGAAAAACCATAATAAGTGCACTTTAAAGTGTTTTTTGACCTTGGATGCATGTAAATGTATTATATGAGACCTTTAAAACTAAATTAGGCACGTTTCAAAACCATAAAATGTACGCTTTAAAAATACATGACAAATTTTTTGTTGTTTCTTGAGGCTTTGTAATAATTACATGACATGACTGCGGCGCCAAAGTTTATCGTCATCATGTGTTTTATGTCCTCACATGTTTTACATCATCAAATTGCCATCAGTTCTTGAGATTGGCCAAATTTAGAGCCTACTGATTGAGTCAAAGAATGTGATTGGCAGCCGATCAACTGGCGCATCCCTAGTTTAAGGGTTCATTGGATAATTAAGGCTTCTCAGCTTGTAAAAATGGTTCTACTTGAAATCCTTTCTGATACTGAAAGTGATGTTAAAGGGGTCTACATAGAACTATATCATCCATTCATCTAAACACTGAGTTGCCTGTGATTGTGGATTTAATGCATCCGTAGTGGTCATTACTTACATTTCCAGCCTTTCGTTGTCCCATCCCAACTTTTTTGAGATGTGTTGCAGTCCGCAAATTCATAACTACCTTCTTTTTTTCATAAATTGGTACATTTACTCAGTTCAAACATTTGATATGTTTTCTATGTTCTATTGTGAATAATGTATGAGTTTATGAGATTTGCAAATCATTGCATTCTGTTTTTATTTACATTTATTTGTTTAGAGTGGATCTATTTCTTTATGTGGAATCACTCCCCTTAGTGTTGATTTCTGATTGGTAATAAGCCATGCGCATTGATATCTCTCTCTCTCTCTCTCTCTCTCTCTCTCTCTCTTGCTCTGGTTAATACACGAGTTAACTTTACCTTCGAGTGTGTACTTTATTCTTCTCAGGTTGTAGTCTAATACAAAGACAGAACAGGCTTGTCCTAACATGCATAAGAAAGGTGCTGCTATCTAGCAGATTCTGTGGTGGATACAGTGAAGTGGATACATATTATTATTATGTAATGCATAATGGATACATATTATTATTATGGATACATACATATTATTATTATGTAATTTATTGCTTGGTGGTAGCACTGAAAGTGACAAAGTTGTGGTAGATGAAATTACAATTATACATGAGACTGATCAAATTAAACATATACTTAGTTTTATACTAGTTTTATACATATACTTAGAACTTAGTTTTTATTACTACTACTACTACTATTACCACTAATAATAACAACAACAACAATCATCATCATTATCATAATAATAATAACAATAACATTTGACCCCTGTAATGTATAGCTGTGTTTTGCCCACTACATTTTGTTACTAGTCTAACACAATGGATTTTCACCAAAATAAGAATAATAAAAATTAAATAAAAAACATTTAAAAGGGGAGTGCTGTTATAGGACAATAATCACTGAGGGGGTGTTTTGATTCAGCCCAACACAAAACAGTGTTACTGTTGCTACCCTGAAGTTGATTATTTTCCCATCACAGCATGTCCCTGTGACGACACATTGACTGGAGGCAGATGCAGGTGCAGGTCACGGTCTTCATTAATCAGATCGTGGGAAAACTGGCAACGAGACATATAACACACTCGTCCCTAACATAGACGACACGACCGCTACAAAATGTTTCAACATAAACATATAAACATTAACGAGCAACGTGCTCCGAAACTCATGCATTTAAATAACAAATGTCATCAACAGAAAGTACACAAACCTGTGACCAATCCGTGCTAACGCTTGCGCTAGTCCGGAAGCAAGCAAACAAAACAAAGTCCTTTCAGATAAAGTGCCGCAGTGCCCTCTGTCAGCGACAGTGACAGTCCCAAAGTGTTTCATTCTTCTAATACAATAATTCCTTTGCCAACAGTAGCATTTTCTTAGTAATTAGAAAATGAAATTTTATTATTTTTTTGTTCTGGATTGTCAAAATAACACAAAGCTAATTCTTGTTATCACTTATGTTATAGCAACTATAAGCATTCCCTCTCATCTCTTTTCTCTCTCTCTCTCTCTCTCTCTTGAAGTTAATCAGGAAAAAAAAGACACATGTCATGATACTTATAAATTGGTACGTCCTTTGTCCTCAAGAGTATCATGGCAGGAAAAAAAAAATTATAATTACAATGCAGTGACACTGGAGGCTCTATAAATGTTCTATCAATTAGATCAGGTATGTGTGGAGCAGGGAAAACTCCAAATTGTGCAAGACAGTGAGCAGAGATCAGAAGTCCTCCTCTTTGCATATTTTGTTATATTATTTATTCAGCCATGATCTATTCTATGAGTAAATAAAGAGGAAGATGCCCATGTTTAAAGCCTAATATGAGAAATTTGCATGTGAGTTGTAGTCTCCTCCCTTTTCCTCATCAAACCACAAACAGAGGCATAATAAAAAGCTCTCCGAGTTGTGGAAATACGAGAGCAGTAGTCATATCTGTGCTAATCCAAACATCATGAGCTCCATCTCTCTCCTGCTGTTTCTGACAGCTGCTTCCTGTAAGTACTGTTCTCATTCACTAACATTACACTTTCATTGTGCATCTCTTATGGATATGAAAAAGTACTGATTGTATTAACAATAAAGCATTTTATTCTGTGTTGATCTTTACAGGTGTGAATTCAGTTGAATTTACTCAGTCAGATAATATAGTTGTACGAGCTGGGGAGGCGTTTACCATCTCCTGTAAATTCTCTGGCTTTTCAATATCCAGCTACTGTCCTCACTGGATTCGACAAATGCCATCCAAGACTTTGGAATATATTGGACATGTGTGTAGCAGCAGCTCTAATGTAAAGGACTCTCTCAAGAGCAAAATCAGTTTCTCTGCAGATGTCTCCAGCAGCACAGTGTTTTTAAAGGGGCAAAATTTTCAGACGGAGGACACAGCTGTGTATTACTGTGCACGTGAGTCACAGTCATTCAGATTACTGGTGCAGCTGTACAAAAACCAGGGTTATGTTGTGTTGAGTTCAGTTTAGTGAGTGTTTAGTCATATTCCTCCATGAACATTGGACACAGAGCTGATTGAGCAATGGTTATCATCTATTTGTCACCTTTGTGCGGTTGCTTTATTTAACAAAAACAATAAATAAATAAATAAATAAAGCAATCTCTGAAACACTGTATACACATGATAGCTACATAACATGTGTGGCGCCAGCAGGTAGCCGGCGCACAGGAAACAAAGATCGATCCTCGCGCGACTGCCGCAGAGGGGCAGAAGAGACAGTTCCGCTTCAGCGCCACCAAATGGATTGCCAGAGAGCATGTGGCGGCGGGGCCACCGACACACCCATGGCTCGTGAATGGTGCACCGTTCGGAAGAATTCCACCATCCAGCGAGCGAGGGGAGAGTATAAAAGGGCGATATTCCACTCACAAGAAAAGCATCTCTGAGCAGGTGCGCGAATCTCTGGCGTGGTTTGTGCCGTTTTGCCGACGCGTGCTAGTCTGTTGTATGTTTTTTTGGGGTTTCAGGTGATTCCGACGCGAGTGACGGCTCCGCCCCGCCCCCTTGGCTGTAACCGCCGATGGCTGAGACCCTTCAACCCACATACCCAAAAGCCCTTCAACCCACATACACGGACCCTTGCTCACCATTGTCTTAAATAAATCGCCCATAACACTGAAACAGCCTCCTGTGTGTCTGTGCTCCGCTCACCGCTGGCTAAAATCCCTACACATGCTACTTATCTCAAAGACATTCAACCAAACTGAAGCTTGGTTTATTTGTGTTTGAAAACATGTGTGCTGGACTGGGAAAACACTTGACACGGTCAAATTTTGACATTGTGTAGTAACGATACTTCTGAAAAGTACAGATTTTCCATTTCTCTTATGCAACTACCAGAACCAAAAAGTTCTAGCATTTCAAGGTTTCAGTCTGAGTGTCATGAAGGAGCTTTGCAAACATTTTGATATTTAGTATCTGGTGGCAAACTGAACAGATCAGACTTATGTCTTTTCACTATGGCATGTAACTATCTAACAACTTGATCAAAGTCTGCTATTCACTGTGGGAGGAAATTATGCTAAGTGACTGTTTTACCATATACAATTTTGGACAGACCACTACACATATGTGACATGTTCATTCTGATTTAAAACTTTACAGAAACACTTTATGGAAATCTATCACATCCTATATACATACTGTAATATTACATGATTATAGACAAGTTGAAGCATTAAAAAAGGATGGATAAAAGTGCCCATTTGGACCAGTGTTTGTCTAGTAGTGCAAATTATTTTCAGATTTGAAAATTTTCAGACAGTCAAATTTACTCAAACATTTTACTTGTACTGGATATATTTAGCCTCAATAGAAATGTGTAAACATTGTGCTATTTACACAACATCCACCCAACATGTGGAAGTTTGAGAGAGAGAGAGAGAGAGAGAGAGAGAGAGAGATCTCAATAAATATGAGCACATGTCTTCCAAGTCACAAGATCTATGAATCTAAGATCCAGGCACTATTTTTGTGTAATTTCTTAGCAGATTAGGAAAAGAAAATTGAGTTTAATTCATTTCATATTACATCACACCCACAAGTGTTTTATTCCTTGCGTAACATGCCTATTTGCATGCTCTACTTATCATGTGTACAGTTCATTTGTTTCTAGTCAGCAGAAGAAAAACTCCAGTCATTATTTATGTTGCTGTTAGCAGCTGAATAAACACCATTTTAGGTGAATTATAACATAAACGTTATGAGAAGGAAAGGTTAGAACTCCACAGAGAATGTTCAAAATATAATATCTTGTTAGCTGTGTTTATAATGTTTATAAATTAGGCTTTACATATCCTCCATAAGATGAACCTCCTGCCCATTTTAAATACAGTACGTTCTCCCTCCATCATCACCAGCAGGTTTGGGGAGTAACAGATGTAAAATGTTAATACATGTAACAGCCTTACGTAATCAGGTTACAAAGAAACAGTAACTTTAATCTGTTACAGTTACATCAATAAACAAAGTAATCAGATTACAGTTACATTTTGTTTAAATAATAATAATAATAATAATAATAATAATAAATTAAAAAATAAATAAAAATGTGAATACTATCAGGATTACAATTTATTTTCATTTGAAACCAAGGGCTCCAGACTACGCCTTAAAAAATATTAATTTGCGAATGATATTTTTGCTGAAATCGCCACTGCTGACGATATAAATTTACACGTTGGGATTTAAAAATGTGCATGTCATGTAAGCATGTTCTGTGAGAAAGCCTGTCACATAATTTGTTGTTTTAACGTAATAAAATGAAACGCTGTACATGACAGTGTCAGTGGGGAAAAGCAGTTTCACTGAGTTCAAATTCATCCAGAGCCAAAATCCGCACGGGGAAAGCGAAGATCAACTTTCAGCCTCAAAAAGATATGTGAAAACGATAATAACTGACTATTTTAAACAACCCTCATCTGCCAGTGTCAGTATGAGAGAGAGAGAGAGAGAGAGAGAGAGAGAGAGAGCGAGAGCGAATCATATTTCTGTGAAAAATCAATGAACGCCCAAGTAAAATGTTATAATCATCGCACAACGAAAATGTATGGGGACTTTTGTTCCTAAGCGGGCAGAGAAACAGTGGGGACAGTGGATTTCATTATGGGAACAAAGTATTTCAAGAAAGAGACTGTGAGAAAACGTCGGGGTTATGCATGTAACAATGTTTCCTGAGAAGGGAACTTCGACGTTGCATTTAGCAGTATGGGAACGCCGTGTGCGCGTGACCGGTATCTGAAGCTTGTGTAAAATCATGCCTCTACTTATAGGCCTGCCATGATCAGGTGACGTGGCAATTAAGCGCGTCGCATGATATATATATGGCACCTGTGAACCACGCCGCCAGCCTCTATTATCTGAAGCAAAGATGCAATTTACAGGCCTGCCCCGGTATGACAGCGCTATGCAACATCTCGTTCCCTTCTCAGGGAACAGGGTTACATGCGTAACCCCAACGTTCCCTTTCAAAGGGAACTTCGACGTTGCATTTAGCAGTATGGGAACGGGAATACCCACTCCGTCATACCGAGGGTATGGCCTGTTCAAAAATACCCAAACCCGAGGGTCACTGTAGGACACTCGAGCCCGGGGAGGAATGAATATCCAGGCTGTAATAACAAATGACTGTGTGAGGCATAGAGCACCCTGCAGCCGCACACTTATCCTGCAAGGATACCCCTTTGGACAAAGCCTTCAACAATCCAAGTAGAGATGCACTGCTTTGACACAGCCCCACTTTTCCTGTCACTGCCAAAGCAGACTAGTAGCTGCTCCGACTTACGTCACTGGCCGGAGCGGTGGATGTAAGTACAGAGAGCCCTTACTGGACACAGCGGGTGCATCCTCTCTTGTTCTGGTGTGAAGGACAGAGGAGGGCAGAAAGCCTGCAACACCACAGGGTGGGCAGCCAATGTAGGCACTTTAGGAATATAATCCGGCCTAGGATACAGGAAGGACTTGGTTTATCTAGGGGTAAAGTCAAGGCAGGAAGTTGTCCAGGTAGTTTGGTACACAGATGCCCTGGAGTCCCAATGGAGCCAGAGTGACATCCATGCACTTTGTGAAGGTGCGAGGGGATAAAGCTAGCAATATTCCTATGCGGAAAAACACGCACCTTTTAGATCTATCGCCACAAACCAGTTCTCGAACTAGATCTGTAGCACGATAAGTTTGAACATCAGCCTCTGAACCTGTATGTCCAAAGAGTATGGTTCAGATGATGCAGATCTAAAATTGGCCGCATACTCCCACTTTTTTGCGGAACAGGAAAGAAAGGCTGTAAACCTCCCTTCCTGAGGGAACGGGGTACATGTTTCAGGACCCCATTGTCCAAAAGGGAGCTTACTTCCTGCGCTAACGTCGGGCTCTGGTCTGTGCTGACTTCTGTGGTGAGCACACCTGTGAACGGGGGGGTGGTTCGAGCTATAACTGGACCCGGTAACCTTTTCTATGGTAGACAGAACCAATGGAGACACATTTGGCCATAGTTTGCCGCTGCCCGATGGTCTTCTAGTGACGTTAGCTATTCAACATTCTATTGGAGGGAAGCATCAGATTTTCATTGCCCTGTGACAGCTTGCTGACTAGGGAACACGAAAACTTGGGGACCATCTTGGCTAGGGGAGGCCCAACAACCTGTCCCCAGATACAACCCTCCACAGCCCCTCAGGACCACTCACCATATGTCAAGCTCACTCAGCAGGTCTGCTTGGTAGGCCTGCAACCCTGTCATTGCCTGCAGTGACCCACAAGCAAGACTACTACTGCATAGGCTTGCCCACCAATGCCACCTTGGATGCAAGCCAGCCCCTGTAATTACCTGCCGTCGGTGGAGAGAGGTAGCTAGCAAGCGCCTCCTCCACCTCGGGCAGCTAAATAGCCATGCCATTCATTCCCACAATGGCCGAATAACATCGTGGGGTTATGACTATGGCTTAAGCATGGTTTTCCCCCAGAAGTTTGAGATTTTGTCAACTTCTGGAAGACAGGGGAGTTTCTGCAGTGTGAGGTATTTACTTTCACTGGGTAATCACTTCAAGCAGCTCTCAGTTTTTAACATCCTTCTAACTCTTCGGAGTCAGAGAGGGATTATTACCCCTTTGGCTTTCCATAGCGGGAGGAGGAGTCGCGACGCAAACTCCAAAATCCAGCGGAGAGCTGAACCTGGAAGACAGAGAGATATATAGCAGCGCTCGTCTCCGGCTCCTCTTCCGGATATAAGAGATCCCCCGAACCTGAGACGGTTGGCTGCCTTGACAGCGGCCGGCCCAGATCCGCGAGGCTTTGAAACCCAACTCGCTCGGCTTCCGTTTATTTTGAGAAGAGCGCGAGTCGAGCTGCTCAATGTAGCGTTACCATGTGCAGCCTCTCGAGGTTGCCATCGCATACTACACCACTAACACTTCACCCAGAAAGTGTGCACTTTCCCCTCGTGATGAAACGGGAGCACGTTACACACATTTTGAACTCTTTCTCGCTCATTACTTACCTCTCCTTTTCTTTAAAAAAGGGATAGAAAAGTTGAGATTTTGAGAAAATATCGAGTAGAAATGAAGCGTTTTTGTCACACAAACAACAGACATGCAGTCTCTTGGGGGTGGTTCACAGGTGCCATATATATATATATATATATATATATATATATATATATATATATATATATATATATATATATATATATATATATATATATATATATATATATCATGCGACGCCTTAATTGCCCCGTCACCTGATCATGGCAGGCCTATAAGTAGAGGCATGGAAAGGGAATGGAAAGAGATTAATAATAATAATAATAATAATAATAATAATAATTCAACACAGACTATAAGATTTCAAGTGAAGAGCTGCCTTTCATCAAATTTACCTCTCAGATATTACTAGAAGAATAATTGACTGGATGTGTACACGACGTAGGGCAACGACATAGCATGTGCTTTGACAAGAATGCATCTAGTTAAGATATTGCTTGTCCTACCAATTTGGCTGCTCAGTGGGAACGCAGCTTTTCAGCTCAAAACAGAATAAAATCAGAAGTAAGAAATTCAGCCTTGGAAGACTTGATCAGGATCAGCACAGAGGGCACATCACTTTCTGCAAAACAGAGGAGGAGGCCAAACTACACTCAATGGCCAAGTGATGCTGACATAATTATGGTCGGTGACACTGGCTCAGATTCTGTGTAAAGAACAATTCTTTGTGACTGTATATACAGTAGTTCTCAAGTTGGAAAAGACATTCCGTTCCCACTTTAAGTGAACTTGGATGAAAATGCTGATGCTGCAAAAGGAGGTTTGACATATACACATGACAGGATGACTGAAAGTAATTGTGTTAAAATTTTTAAAAGTTCATTCTTATGTGGCACTTTAAAAATCATTGGGCACCTGTTTTTTTTTTTTGTTGTTTTTTTATATATTTTTTTGTCTGGCTTTTGACATAAAACAATATAGACAGCTGCACGATTATGGTTTGGTTCTCTCTTACTAGTTGTGACTCACATAACAACACATTTATTTATTTTATTAAAACAAATCCATACATTTAACATGTTTAAGCTCTAAAATAAGCTCTAAATAAAAGTATTTTTAGATCATATTGCTTTTCTCTTGACTTTATTTACACATGTGACCATGAAGTAATACAGATACAGATTACATTACTTCCATATTGAGATACTTGCATTACCATACTGAGTGCATTTTTCTGAAGTAATTTGTAACTGTAATGGAATACATTTTTAAAGTAACCCTCCCTTCCCTGTTCACCAAATATGCAAATACAATCATCAGGGTTGTAAATCACTCTATTTATGAGATGTGATGGACTCTGTTAAACTTTTGGAGAACAGAGAAGACACCAGTACAAACACACACCATGTTCTCTACATCTCTACTGCTCCTGCTGGCAGCTGCTTCCTGTGAGTGCTTTATCAAATTCATTCATTTACTACAATTACAAAAAATATGCAGCATATATTGTGTGAGATATCACCGTGTGTTTTCCTCCACAGATGTGCATGGTGAGGAACTGACTCAGCCTGCTTCCATGACAGTCCAGCCAGGCCAGAGTCTCTCCATCAACTGCAAGGTTTCATATTCAGTTACCAGCTATTATACAGCTTGGATCCGACAACCTGCAGGAAAAGCTCTGGAGTGGATTTCACTCATCAGTAGTGGTGGTAGTACATTTTACAATGACAAACTGAAAAATAAGTTCAGCATCTCCAGAGACACTGCTACTAACACAATAACAATTGGAGGACAGAATCTGCAAACTGAAGACACAGCTGTGTATTACTGCGCAAGAGACACAGTGACACAGAATAGTGGATTCTCCCTACAAATACTTTGAGACATTTTAGAGATCCTCTCAATATAACTAATAAACCATCACACTTTTTGGACTGAAGTTTTAACAGCTTGTGACATTTTTAAACACACAAACAGTAATCTTGCTTCAGTAAGACTTGATTCATGAATTCTTAAATGTTCACAATATTTAACCAGCAGTTGGAATCAATGTTTAATCAGTAGATTGAGGAGTAAAACAGCATGTTTCCAGCATGTATGACACACAGTCTGTCCTCATTGTTTGAGGTGCAATCATCGAAACAACTGAAGGATGTGCAAATAAAGTGCAAAAAAAAGCTGCATCTACAAACTACATTCTTATGATACTCATTCAGTATCACTCATTATGAGACACATATCTGGATTTTGTCTTTTAACAGATAATTTCACTAGTGCATTATAAAAGATTATTTATGTTTTTTTAACTCAGGAAAAGTAACATTTAAAAAATAATAATAAATTAAATCTTAAAGTAAAGAGAAAATAGAACAAAATAAAATATACATCCTACCCTCCTTTATTCCTCCAGCAGGATGATCGGAAACCTCTGTTGGATTTGAGTGTTTCACATTAACACAGTAGATGAACATGTGTTGAAGGATTAGTTGCTGTTCCTCGCTGTTACATCATCATGACTCACACATTTATCAAAGACCAAAACTCTTACATTTTAATGAGAGATTTCTTAGCAGCATTGTTTAAAAAAAAGTTTTAAGACTTACAAATGAAATACTCATTATTTAAAATTAATGTACATTGAATGTTTTTGAACAGGGATTTAGCTCTTTAAAAAAAAAAAAGGTTGTTCCTGTTTTGAAAACTGTTGGAGACTTTCAGTCAGGGATTATTGAATACATACTGCAAGACTATTGAAAATGAATCATTGCCTTGTTGATTTGAGTGTCACTCTGATACATGTATTTCTTTGTAGTTTACCATATTAGTGTAGTGTACCACACTACATTAATGTTGAGTTTGCACATACTGAGTGGGACTAGATAGAAGTGGAGAAGTGGAGAAGACAGGAAGAATTTGTTGCACTGGAGGAATAGGTGGGGTAATGAACCTTTAACTTTGATAGTATAATAGCAAACATTTTCATCTTTAACATAAAACAGCTTTTCCTCATCAATGCTGAATTAATCTAGCTACATGTTTGTCTTTTAAGCTGAGGGGTGTTTTCTTCTAGAAATTTCTCTTTAATCTTGTGATGAGGATATGAGACTAATAATATGATGTGAACATTTTTTGTGACCACTTTGATAAAAGCTGACTACCAGTTAAAACGTATCTGTAAACTGGTTCCACTTTAGCTTCTCTCTGGAAACAGAATAAAGAGCTGATAGTCAAAGACTGTTCTAGTGGTTCTACTGTTTCTCATTCACCTATTTACATGCACATTTCAATGGCAGCAGAACTGCCATCAGGAGCAACTTGGGGTTCAGTGTCTTGCCCAAGGACACTTCAACATGTGGAGCTATGCCATGAATTGAACCTGAGCCTCAGCTTCCCCTTTAGTGATTAAAAATAAAGTAAGGTTGCTTGTATGGCTTCATCACTTCATCTGATATCAGTATGGAGGAAAATCCACAGCATAGGCTGAGCAAATTAAAACACTATAAGGACAGAAACGGAAATTTATTGTATTTTAATTGTTTGTGCAGCCTATACAGGGCTGATAATGACACTGTTATGAAGCGGGAGTAGAGGCAGAAGCAAGCGCAGATCCACGTCTTTATTTTGAACACAAGTCAGTAAACAAGAAACGCGGGCTAGACAGGAATAGATTATTTAGGTTTAAACATGGAACTGGATGCAAGGCATGGAACGGAAATCAGACACAATAACAAGACCGCTTAGCATACTTAATGCGTTCACCATTCATTCACTTGTTCAAGGAATACTGCGCAACGTGCACAGTAACACGAGGGCTTTAAATAACAAACATAGTCACTCTTGACTATAGACAGCTGGGACCAATAATGACACACCCTCGAACATCAACCAACTTAAACAGGAAGCGAAAAAAACCAAGAAAAGACACGTGTCCATAGGAAACAATTCCTTCCGTAATCTTGTGCATGCGTGTGCTCTGCAGCCGCCCGTGCACGTCGACGCCGCAGCGCCATCTGCCGGCGAGGTCGTGACAGACACAAAGGATTGTTTTTCTAATAATTATTTTTTATGTATTATGGCAGTTTAATTCAGTTTAATTTTAACTACAACCATAATACGGATAATTATTTGTTTGTTTGTTTGTTTGTTTATGTAAATATAAAATACGTAATTTAACAGAAAACATTCACATTATTAGTAATAATAACAAATAATTACATTATTGACCACATAAAATTGATATTAAAGAGACAAATTGGGATGTGACTGTGATTAACAGCTGCAGATCTGCACTGAACACTGCTTCTCTGTAATATTCATGCAAATCTCCATTTCCTCTTATAATATTAGCACTGTACTTATTATTAGTAATATTAGCACTGTACTTATCTAGAGAGGAAGCGTTTCTCATTAGTCCTCCTTCAACACAAACATGTTTGCTTCAGCTCCACTGCTGCTGCTGGCTCTCGCCCCCTGTGAGTGTTTGGATTTAACTTAATTACTTTATCTGATCCTTTCAGTTCCACATGTGAACCTTTTCTTTTTCTCTTTTCACAGATGTGTTCTGTGCTACTGAGCTCATCCAGCCAGACTCAGTGATTATAAAGCCAGGAGAGATTTTAATCACCACCTGTAGAGTGTCTGGAGCTTCTATCACTGATAACAGTCACTATGGAACAGCTTGGATTCAACAACCTGCAGGAAAAGCTTTAGAATGGATCAACAGCATTTATTATGATGAGAGTATTAATAATAAAGATTCACTTAAAGACAGGTTTGTTGTCTCTCGAGACACTTCCAGTAATACAGGGACCTTACATGGACAGAACATGCAGACTGAAGATACAGCTGTATTACTGCGGTTGTGATCCACACTGACACGACAAGCTGCAGAGCTGCACAAAAACATTATATTCATAACAATTCAGTTCTGAATTTAAATAATAACTAGCTACATTTAACTGATTGGTTAATTTCCACATCACACCTCAATTTGTGTAGATTTCAGTCATGAATGTACAGAAAAATAAAGCAACTGCATACAGAGAGAGCTGAATGGTCCTTCAGAAAAAAAAAGTATTTCATCCTTTTTGAACCCCTAACTTACTTCTGGTGAAAGCAATTGCTGATTAGTCACATAAATTGTTGAATAAAGTTCACCCAAAGTTACAGTCTCTTTAAAATGACTTTCTGAATATCTTTTAAATAATTTGTACCTTGAGAAGGCAGTCTTTGCAAACTCAAATATCTCAATCTGTTCATATCTGCACATTCATTCTCTCTTTTCACAAGCTGCTATGACTTCATTCAGTCATATTATACAGATATTTTGACCTCTTCAACCTGCACTGGCCCTGCTAGTTCACAAATTTAAACTATGAACTTATTTAAGCTATCTGACTTGTGTTTTTTTTAGAGAAATAGCATACCAGAACTCATAGAGAAAGGATTCAGAAGAAGCAGGTTTATTCAGCAGTCAGCAATACAGCAAACAAACCTGAGCTGGGCCCAGGGGTACACGTCACATGAGAATGTAGCATGCATCAAAGTACAGTCGCTTACAATGCTTATTATATACATTACAGGCATACATTGACATTTGGGTGTGTCCTTAGCACAATTTATCACACATGTCCCAGTTACATAATTTCTTTCTATTTTCAA
Organism: Ameiurus melas; assembly: GCA_012411365.1. NCBI lineage: Eukaryota > Metazoa > Chordata > Actinopteri > Siluriformes > Ictaluridae > Ameiurus > Ameiurus melas. Next base: position 19,070,179 of record CM022753.1, read on the forward strand.
GCAGGACCCAAGTTTTTGCTTTCTCCCTCACGCGGACGTCATCAATGGTGTCATAGCACTGAAGGGCCTAAATGTCTTCTCTTTTTGTTGAGTCATGGGTACATGAGTTCCTTCCTTATCTATTCCCATGCAATGGCCTTTCTTTATCTCTCTTTTCTGCTGTATTCTGGGCGGGTGCTCCATATATGTTTTATATGTTTAATGTCTTTATATGTGTTCCTGATTTTAGATGTATGACCCAAAACCATCAATCCTGGTTCTTCTAGGCAGAACCCTGGGCCTCCCATTAAGAAGGGAAAGATAGAGGCTTCCTCCCAAACATGCTTCACTGGGCCTCTACTTAAAAAGAGGAAATTAGAGGTGTCTACTCAAACATACCTTACAGTGTCTCCTTTCAGTAAAAGAAGTGATGCAGTGACACAGACTTGTTCTACTGTGCCTTTTATAAAGAACAGGAGAATTGATGCATCAACTCAAACATACTTTACTGTATGCACACTCTACACTCAGATTTTACTTTTTCATTCCAAATTTTATTTTCATTTTAATGAGTAAATTAATGATAAGATAAATGTAAAGGTCAGAAGGCAAACATTATGATGTGCTATATCTTTACAATACAGTCATAATGATGATAAAAGGCATGAGGCTGATCTGAGGGGTTTTTGTACAGGCACTCAAGTGATACATATCACTGTGTTACAGTATCACACACAATAATACTCAGCTGTGTCTTCCATCTGCACATTTTGACCTTGGAGATTCACTGTGTTACTGGAGGTGTCCTGAGTGATGCTGAACCTGTTTTTTTTGAAGCTGTGTACCCTGTGCTTCCACTGCTGCAAATGTACCCAATCCACTGAATGTTTTCCCCCTGTAGCATGTCGGATCCAGTTTGTACAATAGCTGCTATCAGTCAAGCTATATCCAGACACTTTACATCCAATAGTCAAAGCTTGTCCAAACTGGACAATACATGACCAGGCTGAGCAAAAATCAATTGTTCCAAATACAACTGCAATAAAAATAGAAATTAAAATAAAACATTAATCTAATTTCTCTAAAAGATCTCAACAACAAATAGATAAAGTAAAACAACGGATGTGTGAACTTACAAGATGCAGCTATGAGCAGCAACAGGAAATAAGTTAGCAACATGGTTGCAGTTGAGGCTGTACTGATGGGATCTGCTCTCTGGTGGTCCAGCTTTATTGAAGTAAAGCTGGGGACAGAGTTTGCATAATTTAAGGAAGTGTAAAATGGGTGTTTTACTGTGTTGGTCTACATATTCAATGTAATCATTCTCCAGCTTTATTTAACTAGATTTGGACAGATAATTATTGTTTTTTTTCTGCAAAAGTGATACATATTTAACAACAATATTCTATGTATGTTATAAATTTTACAATTATACTCACTTTTTTGTGGTTTTATAAAGGACTTAAATAACTGACATTGAAAATTATTGTTTCTTAAATGAGCAGAATCAGGAATGTTCATGTATTTATGTATAGCACAGTGTATATGCAGCAAGAGTTGTAGGGCAATGCTAGCAAATGACTACAAAAATAGCAGTTAATGACCTGACAGTGTGAAACTTAAATGGCTATTCCTCTGTGAATCTTTTTATGTCTCTAGTGGGCGTGCCATGCAAATGATATCCTGCGTTTGAACCATTTATGCTAATATATACATTCAGGTCAAAAACATACCAGCAGTTTGTGTTCATTAATAACAAAAGTTACCTTGAGATGGGACTAGACAGAGTTTTGAGTTACTTTGCTCTAGCAATGTTCATTCAATGTTAGTATTAATATTCATTAATTACTTTTAACAAGAATAACTAACTTTTCTTCTTTCTATATTTAAACTTTAACACCTATCTTTGCGTATTCCTGTATTTCAGATTCCTGCAGTCAGACACTGATCGAGTCTGATTCAGTGATCATCAAACCTGATCAGTCTCATAAACTGACCTGCACAGCATCTGGATTTAACTTTGGTGGCTCTTGGATGGCTTGGATCAGACAAGCACCTGGAAAAGGGCTGGAATGGGTTGCATCTATCTCACACACCAGTGGTAGCAAGTATTACTCCAGTGCAGTTAATGGCCGCTTCACCATCTCCAGAGACAACAGTAAGATGCAGGTGTATCTGCACATGACCAGCATGAGGACAGAAGACACTGCAGTCTATTACTGCGCTAGAGAAGCACAGTGACAGATGAGGTTGCAGAGCTGTACACAAACCCCTTCATAAATATGGAAGCATTTTTAAAAATCTTTTATCTATCCTACAGGACATATTTACAAGGAAAACGTTTTTTCAAATATTAAACCTAGAAAGAAGCTCCACATGACAGCTTTCTTTAAAATATAAAACAAAAAAGCATTTCTGTATTAGTAAGGAAAGTAATCAACACTTAATTTTCAGTCATGTGACTGGCCCGGACCCCTGGAGGGCAAAACATAGTCCTAGAAAGGCAGCCAACACTTCATGGAACTGCAGCACAGGTCTATGAATTAACACTGTTTCAAGCCACGACTATTTTTGTAGAAAAATTACAAAAATCCAAAGGTATTTGAAATAACTGCAAGTGTTGGCACTTGTGATCCATATACAGCACCCGCCACATTATTTCCATGCCATAACTCTAGTTTGGCGATGTTTACATATATCTTGTGGAGAATCCATCCACTTACACTGCCCCAAGATGAAAGCGTACAAAAGTACAAACAGTTATCTGTATTTTCGATCTGGATGGGTCAATAATGCTGCCGTATGGGACGTGAAGGACAAGAAATTCTGCGTTGTCAGAGCAAAGGAGAGTGCTACTTATCTAACACTAGTTTCAGGTTCACTGTAGTCCACATTCTAGGGCAGTAACATTTTGGTTAGTTTAACACAATATGTAATGACATAAATTCAATCAAACTTTTTTCAATGTCAGCTAAATCATTACTACAGTTTAAACTATTAGTGCATCTGACGGAACAACAACTAGGCTGTCCAGCATTTTGGCTAACAAATCTGGTAAAGAAAAAAAATTACTAGCTGGAAGCGGAAGAAAGCCGTTTTGCCCTCCAGGTGGGCATTCCTATAAGAATGTTCCGTCACGTGAAAACCATTAATAGGGTGGTGTTATATTGATTAAGTTCCTATAACTGTAAGAGAACTCGCTACACCGCGGGCAACCAGCAGAGGGCGAAAACAATGCAATGTTAGATTGGCCATCCAGGAAAACTGTTACCCAGAATTCTCCAGGCTGATTAACCTGGATTGCCTGCACTATATGCCTGCAATATGCCTGCATATTTAAGACAAGTTTTGGATGCAGTTTTGTATAGGGGAGACTGGTACGGTCTGGGTCGGATTATCTAGTGGCCATGAGTTAGTTTATATAAAATGTTGTTCCCCTGAACTCTTAATCCCGGCCTGGGAATGGTATGTGAGGGCTTTCCTCAAGGTAGGCGGAAATGGAAAATAAGAATTAAAAAGAACTTTAAAGAAATTTAAAATAAAAGTAGAAAGAAAGTGGAGGAAAGAAGAAACAAGAGATTTAAGGCCTGACCAGGAAAAGAGAAAGAAACTAAGACAAAGGTATAAGACATAATTGAAAAGAAAGCATCTGAGCAGTGCACAAAACACACTAAACCCTTTCCTAAACCTTCATCTTACTTATAAATAAACCCTGCTTGCCCTTTTATTTTATAAGCTAACAAGGTCACTCTGTGATTGGGTCGACACTGAACCGTCCTGTAACATTAACAGCACGTCCCAAACTGTTTTATTCCTTCTATCACAGCACTCTGGGAACCAGGGTCACCGCACGAGCACCAGTAAAACTGTCCAGATAAATTATTGACGAGGTAGATAGCATTAGATAAGTTTTAAACAGGCTTTCATATTCACTGAACATAATCATTTATATAATGTGAATTGTTTAAAGCATGAAGGCTGATTGTAACTCCAACTGTAGTTAAAATATTCTCCACATACTCTTCAACCATAAGCCCCGCCCCCTCGATGTGTTGCTCCTTTCTTCCCTTTTCCCCATGGAAACCTTGACTTGCAGTTAGACAATAATTCATAATACAACATTGTAGCTGATGAGAGATAACTACCAGGCTACACTTATGGCTGTGTTAATGAGTAGTATGTGAATTTGTATTTAGTTGAATAATGACCTCATTTTCCACATCTAATTTACCTGGAACATATTTGATTGATGACGTTAGCTTGTTAGCTCAGTGGTTTTGAAAGTGGTTGCCTCCAGGAGGCATCGGGGGCCTCAACAATTTGGTGTGACAAAACATCACAGACAAAACATCACAGACAAAACATCAATGTAAAAAAGGTGGATATATTCAGAAGTCTGTATTTTTTATGTATTTTAAAGACATCTTGCAAAAGGGGGCCTCGGTCAAATGTTAATGCCATTTGGGGGGCCTTGCCCTGGAAAAGTTTGGGAACCCCTGTGTTAACTGTTAAAAGAATGCTTGCTTATGTCTTTAATTTTCATTCTGCCACCATGTGATTTATCATCACCAGTGGAAGCTGTTTGTAGTGATTTGTTCATTTAGGGGCTAGTTAGTTAGGTTACTCACAAAAATGCTACCTGCCTGAAATTTTCAAGAGTTTTATGAATCTTTTTAGGTGTGTGTGATTCATGATTGAGCTAAACTCTGCAGAACAGTGCAGTGGCCCTCAGGACTGGAATCACCCATCCCTGGTTTAAAAGCTAGTTTTAGTTTCACTGGTCTCTTCCAGTATATTATCTGGTATGTGAACAAAACATGTAAATCTGTTTTGGGGGCTCTGATGGACTAGGGTTGGAGAGGGTGGATTTTAAATGTAATGAAAATGTTTATATATTTGTTTTATATAAAGGTTATTTTGAAAAGTCACTTCTAATTTATTGTTATTAGTTTTCAGGTTCTAGCTTTGTATTTCAAAAAATCATGTCTTCACTTGTCTTTTTGAATGGAGTGTATATACATGTGTATTTATTTCAGGAATTTTAATTGCAATTAGAAATGGTCAATTATCAATTAAAATGTAAACTTGCATTAATGAAGTTAATGTTGTTAGTAGTTATTTACAAATTACCAGGGTAAAACAAAGGTTCAAAGGTAGAAAAATATGTTTGTCATCAACCAAACAGTAACCAGTTTTGTTGCCTAAAAAAAGTTTATGTAGGCAATTTTATTTAGCAAAGGCCATTACAGTAAATTAAAATGTAAAATTTAACTAATGAAACACCCCCTACAACATCCACCCCTCTTGAGGGGCCTGTGCCGCAATATTGATCAAACGCCCCTGCTGGGAAAAATTATTATTTTTTTTTTATTATTAATTCAATAGAACCGTTTCTCCTTTAATTCTTTATAGTTACAAGTAATATGAAACATTCGCAAAACCTTGCAGCCAGGACGACTATCAGCTGTTACAGAAAATTCATCAACACCTTCTGACCAATCAGAACTGAGAAGTCAGCAGTACTGTGGTTTAAGAGTCTTTAATCAACTCCTTCACTGCGTCTGGTGGCACAGAACACAATTATAATGAAATGTAAAGCTCAAGGTCTTAAAACAACTTAGATAATTATATTGAATGAAGGACACTTATTTAAGAACATGCTACAAAATAGAGTACACAGAAACTAATGATAAGTAAACAAAAAAATCAAAGACATTAAAATGATAAAATAATTAATATAAAACAACCATGCATGTCTTTGGACTGGGGGAGGAAACCAGAGTACCCGGAGTACGGGGAGAACATGCAAGCTCCGCGCACACACATGGCCCTGGCAGGAATCGAACCCCGGCCGTGTGAAGTGAACGGGCTAACCACTAAGCCACCGTGCGCCCACACACACACACACATATATATATATATATATATATATATATATATATATATATATATATATATATATATATATATATATATATATATATATATATATATATATATATATATATATATATATATATATATATATATAATTTGTTAATTCGTTTATTTGTTAGTTAAGCATTATAGACACAGTTCTACACAGTTTTGTGAATGAAAATGGTTGAAGAGATGCTGTTTCATATCTGACCACTGATATATCCATCCAGATATTTCATGCCCAGAGTAAAGTTTAAAATTCCTATCATGTTGCTTTCATTCCATTCCATCCATCCATCTTCTAGCTTACTCCTTTTCAGGGTCACGGAGAACCTGGAGCCTATACAAGGGAGCATTGGGCACAAGGCGAGGTACACCCTGGACAGGGTGCCAGTCCATAGCAGGGCACAATCACATATACACTCACACATTCATACACTATGGACATTTTAGACTCGCCAATCATCCTACCATGCATGTCTTTGGACTGGGGGAGGAAACCAGAGTATCTGGAGGATACCCCCGCAACACTGGGAGAACATGCAAGCTCCGCACACATATGGCCCCACCGGATCTCGCACCCTGGAGGTGTAAGGCGAACGTGCTAACCACTCAGCCACCGTGCGCCCACTGATATATTATATATATATATATAAAATTTGTTAATTTGTTTATTTTTTCCTTAAGAATTATAGACACAGTTCTACGCAGTTTTGTGAATGAAAATGGTTGAAGATATGCTGTACTGTAGAATTTTTTTTTTTAAAAATGCATATCCCACACTGCATGCAAATCTCCCAAACCTCAGACAGATATAAATACACTGCAAGTACACAGCAGTCTCTGTGTTTGGTCGAGTACAGCAGAGGAATCAAAAGCTGGCCTCTTCTTCTTCTGATATCCTCTGTGCCCTGTGAGTAAACACGTCTCCCCACACCTTAGTCCACTTTTTATACACTCTATATTTCAAGACACACAGCTGTACATCTCGGTGGGAGGGCTGTACAGAAACGTATATAAAAAAAAATAATTCTTAAAACTTAAAAGCTCCTTCACCAAACACATGCAAAGCATCTAGAGGGCAACATTGCAGTATATGCACACACTAATATTTTTACTGTGTTTTGTGTTTAATTTGAAGATGTAATTTATACTTTGTGTCTTTTAAAACAAGTATCAATTATTAAATTGACAAGTTTCAGTAAACTTTTGGTTTTGTAGTTGTGCCAAAGCAATCCGAGTTTATATATTATTTTATACTAATATTATACTATATTTGACTATTGGTGACTCAGTTCACTGTCACTGATCCTGTGACGTTATGATCTGTACAAAGTTATGCTACAACAGCAGCACTTCCTGTGTGTGGCCTTCTAGAGATGTGTTCCCTCATATGTAATGTCCAGCACATACAGCACTAGTATACAGAATCCTCACAGAGTTGTGTTCAGAAATGGCTTAACTATACAACTTGCTGTACATGTTGAGATACATACCACTGATTCTCACTGTAGCAACAGGTAAATAATTATCATCAGTCATTTCTTAAGTCAGTAGTTTGTTCACAAAATAATACTTGACAGACCTATTTCTTTATGTTCTACTTTAAAACAGGCAGTTTCGCAGATAAAATCGGGCCGGCAGATGAAGATGCCAAGCTTGTAGGGAAAACCTCCGCCGTACGGACTTCACCACTTGTGGATGGAGCCTCCAATCCCCGGGCCTCAACCCCTGCCTCGACAGGGCATGCCCCTACAATCCGGCTGCCCGGAATGTACATTGCACTCACTGACAAAAACTTTTCCTCTGCCCAGAGAAGGATTATTTGCGCCTGCCTGAACAGGGGGCGTGAACAGAACCCTCCCTGGTGGTTGATATATGAGATCACCGCTGTTTTTGTCTGACACAACTAGCACATGGTGACCTCTCAATTGAGGAAGAAAGAATTTCAGTGTTAGGAATACAGCCCACATATATGCCACTCCAGATAAGGGCCGCTCCAAAGACTGTGAGTTGGACAGCCAGTAAACTGGACCCAGTAACCTTTTTCTCCGGTAGACAGAACCCATGGAGACACATTTGGCAGTCGTTTCCACGCTGCCCGATGGTCTTTTAGTGATGTTAACTATTACACATTCTATTAGAGGGAAAGCATCAGATTTTCGTTGCCCTGTGACTGCTCGCTGACCAGAGAACACTGAAAACTTGGGGACCACCTTGGCTAGGGGAGGCCCTACAGTAGCACTGGGGGCTACCTGCCCTAACAACCTCAAGTCCCCTGATACATCCCTCCACGGCCCCTCAGGACCGCTCTTCTTTGCCTGCTTGGCCGCTATGACCATTCTCAGATCAGGCCTAGTAGCCGACCTCGACTGTGGCCGGTTCCCCTGGCTGTCTGTGGGGGTTGGCTGCCATACTCGCCTTCTGGGTCTCCCTCGCACTAGCGCTGGCCTAAGCTCCACTCGTGGATGAGCCCGGGTGAGCTCGAGACAACAGGGAAGGAACTGGCTTTTTTGAATGTCACCATAAGTTGTGCTCGCTCAGCAGGTCTGCTTGGTAGGCCTGAAACACTGTCGTTGTCTGTAGTGACCCACAAGCAAGACTACAACTGCATAGGCTTGCCCACCAATGTCACTGTGGCCTTACATGGTGGTTTGGATGGCAAAGCTAGCCCCCCTAATTACCTGCCGTCGATGGAGAGAGGTAGCTCGGAAGCGCCTCCTCCACCTTCAGCATAGCTAAATAGCCATGCCGTTCCTTCCCCACAATGGCCGAATAATCCAACATCGTTAGGTTATAAATATGGCTTATGCATGGTTTTCCCCCAGAATCCTGATATTTTGTCATGCACTTCTGGAAGAAAGGGGAGTTTCTGTAGTGTGAGGGATTTACATTCACTGGGGAGAAAAAGGCTCATCCAGCCTAAGTAATCACTTCAAGCACATCCTTCTGGCTCCTCAGAGTCAGAGAGAAATTATTACTATTATTTTTGTGTGTGGTTTTGTTGTACATGGGAAACTTTGTCCATGGAATTGGCTCACCATCTTGTATCTCGTGTCTGTGTTTGTGTCTGTAGTCCCCACAGGCGGCAGACCAAAGTCCAATTTCAAACGGGAACATATACAGGTCAGGTATTTTTTGTTGTTGTTGTTTAACAGGTCATAAAATAAATGATTCTAACCACATGAATAAAGCAAATACCCATTTACAATCTCTGTGAAACATAACATTACTGTACATGTTTAACTAGGCCTCAAAATAGCGACAGAGAATTACCTCTCTCCTGTTTAATAGCTTCTGTATGTTTTACTGCTCTCCTCTTCTCAGATGTGCATGGCATCAGTCTGACCTCGTTTCCTGCTGAGGTTAAACCTCCTGGAGCATCAGTGAGGTTGTCCTGTCAGATTTCTGGCTATGCCCTCACTAGCTACAGCACAGGATGGATCAGACAGCCTCCAGGAAAAGAGGAAAAGGCTTGGAGTGGATCGGGATCATATGGAGTGGTGGAAGCATAGACACTGGAGCTTCCTATGAAAGATATATCAGTGTCTCTGTTCAGTGGCTTTACTTAGATATTGTCATGTAATAGAGGTTAGGATGGATGCAATTTCAGAGAAGAGCTCATTTAAAGAGAGGCAGGAAGACAAATCCAACACATGAATCAATAGCATGGTCAAAACAGGCAAAAAGTCAGGCGATCAGCGAATGGGTATAAACTACGCTAAACAAAAATCATGACAGATATTAGCAGCCTCCATTTATTTTGATAAAAATTTAAAAGATACAATTCATGTAAATCCATCACATCCTATATACATAAAGAAATCTTAAATGATTAAAGGCAAGATGAACGCATAATAAAGAATGCATGGAAGGAAAAATCTGCTTTAACATTTCACTATTTTTTGCTTTTTCCTAGACAATAAAATTTACCTAAATATTTGACTTGCTCTATATATATTTATATTTAGTATATATACACCGGTGCTGGTCATATAATTAGAATATCATCAAAAAGTTTATTTATTTCAGTAATTCCATTCAAAAAGTGAAACTAGTATAATGTATTCATTCATTACACACAGACTGATATATTTCAAGTGTTCATTCCTTTGAATTTTGATGATTATAACTGACAACTAATGAAAACCCTAAAATTAGTATCTCAGAAAATTAGAAAATTAGGTTTCAAGGGACACCTCCAGAAGCACAGTAACATTAACATTGCAAAAAGTGCAGACTTTTGCAGACAGCATGTATTAAACAGCTGTTCTCTGAATGCAAACTCCTCTGTTGTGAACAATTTCCAGTGGCAGAAAACATTGTTGATTATTTTCTCTTGGAATGTTATGAAATGTAGACACTGGAGACTCCTTCCATAAATGTTAAATAAACATCGCCTTACATTTACTGTGTCAACAATTACCCACATATTTTAAATCGGTAGTGAATTTTAAATGGAGTATTGCCATACAAGTTCCTGGATACAAGTCATTGTAACAGAAACGACACTGTATTTGAATGAGCTAATTAATATAAACCTAAAATTAATCAACAAATCAAAATTGAGGATTCAGTGCAGTGGAATGAAGTCATAAAGTTGTAGTACACCTGCTTTTTTTTATACTGTGAAGAACCAGCTACAATCATTTAAAAAAATATATCCCAAGTAGGCACAAACAACAAACTGAAGACATGGCTGTGTATTACTGCGCAAGAGTCACAGTGACACAGAAAAGTGGATTCCCCTTACAATAACTTTGAGACATGTTAGAGACATCCTCTCAATGTAACTAATAAACCATCTCAGTCACACTTTTACTTTCTTCCACTGAAATGAAGTTGTAATACTTTGTGTCATTTTTAAACACACAGTAGTCATTTTTTAAATAAAATGCATTCTTCAAAGACTGTTGATTTTGAACCATGATTAATCTCTACATTGTATAGAATATTTAATAAACAATTGGAATAAATATTTAATCAGTGAACTATAATGTGAGCAATAATAATAGGCATCCCAGTCCCAATACACACCTCTAGTGGCAACCAGATTTCCTGCTAAATTTATAAATCAACAATCCTCCTATTTGTATTAGTATCTGTTCAGAACACATTATCAGTTCATTCCAAATAATATATTCATATCCCTACATCCTTATTCCTCACACCATATCAACAATGCTATGTGTTTTTGTTACTATTGATTTCTAATCCATTTATGGTGAGAGTCCATTATATACTGTACTAATAAATTAGTAAACCAGAGTCTTCTAGATCATGTAGAAGTTGATTATGCAAATTTTGAAAATCTCGCACTCATGTCTCTTATATTAGGGAAGTGTATGTACGTGTGTGTGTGTGTGTGTGTGAAAAAAAAAAAAAAAATGAGAGAGAAAAAAAAAAAAGAGAGAGAGAGAGAGAGAGAGAGAGAGGGAGGGGGGGGGGGGGGGGGGGGGGGGGGGTGTGTGTGTGTGTGTGTGTGTGTGTGTGTGATGAGAGCAGCTGAACAGTTTAATTCACTTCAGTTTTATAACATATACAGTTAATCCATCATTAATAATACGTCAATCTATTCCAAAGCTTTTTTGCAGGTTGTTGAATCTGAGCTGTGTAAAGTGGATGTTGGTATCAGTGATGGAAGCTCCACACACTCAGCTCAGTACAAAACACACATGTGCAAGAAGAGAAACAAAGTGTACATGTTGTTGTACCTATAGAGGGCAGTAACGCACTTCTACTGAGGTAAAAAGGTCAAAAGCAGTAGCAGAGGCATCATCTAAATCAGCGGTCCCCAACCCGTTACCGGTCCCTGGGTCATTTGGTACCGGGCCGCACAGAACGAATAAATAACTTACAGTTTTTCCGTTTTATTTATTATCTGGATCTGATTCTCTCCGTTACATCCTTCTATGACTCACTCTTGACGCATGTCAAGATGTTGTCTCGGTCACGTGATACGTTGAAACCTTACCATAGAGGCCAGAGAGCGTTAGGGGGGAGAGAGGATGTTACGAGGACGCTGATAATAAAGTTGCGATTTCACATTGGATTCATGTTTATTATTATATTTTTAAAATACCCCAGTTTTTATGCCGGTCCTATCATTTTATTTTGTTGTATTTATCCACCACCCGTTAAAGGCCGGTCCGTGAAAATATTGTCTGATATTAAACCGATCCGTGGCGCAAAAAAGGTTGGGGACCACTTATCTAAATAACAGCAGCAATAACACACCCAACATATCAGTTCAGACAGCTTATGTAAATATTAAAGACATGTCAATTTTGACTGTAAATTGCATTCAGTTGCTTCTTGAAGTAAAAACACACACACACACACACACACACACACATATATATATATATATGTGTGTGTGTGTGTGTGTGTGTGTGTGTGTGTGTGTGTGTGTGTGTACATCTTCTACATTATCGAGGCAGTACAAAAACATTTTATAATTCCAAACATTAATTTTCCAGCACAAAATTAAATGTTACAGAAAAATGTTTGTATATCAATAAAGAAAGCAGCATATTACGTAAGAGACAATTTTCAGATAAAAACACAATGAAGGCTGCTGGGTTTTGCTGCAAATATAAGAAGCAAGTCAAAGTCTCCAGAAGAACTGTGTCTGATTCTGCAAGATGCACAATAAAACTTACAGCTCATTTCCTTATAAAACTGCAGAAAGTGTACCTTAGACTACAATTTTTTTTCAAGGGTCATCAAACTAAATATTAAGGCAGGGTACAGGGTGCCAATCACATACTATGAACACTTGGGACAAGTATGTCTTCAGACTGGGGAGAAAACCAGAGTACCCAGAGGAATCCCCCACTGCACAGGGAGAAAATGCAAACTCCATACATGCAGAGCTGTGGCGGGAATGAAACCCCCAACCTTGAAGGTGTGAGGCAAACGTGCTAACCACTAAGCCACCATGCACCCATTTATTTATTTATATATTAAAATGGAGAAATATTTAATTTCTTATTTTTGAAGCCTATCTGTGCTGTACAGCATTTGCCTACAACACTTTGCATGTGCCTAAGATTTCTGCACAGTTTTGTAAAAATATGTTCATTAATAATTAACATAATTAACTGTCTCTAAACTGATGGAAATTAGTAAATCATAAGAACTTTGAAGGTTACTTGCATGTACACCAATTATTAAAATCAAACACTAAGCTGAACTGGAAAACTGTCAAATGTGACATCGCTCTCATCCTTGACACATGCAAAATCAGCCTGTGGCGGTTCATATTTTTAATATTAAATTTTTTTTTTTAAAGAAATATCTCAAAAACCACACTTTTTTTATTTGCTCTACATAAAAATCAGCTTGTTGCTCAGCTAAAGCTCATATCATCAAACTGAATTTCAGAACTTCCATCACAGAGTTTGATTATGGGGCTAAGCGTCATTCAGCAGTGCATTTTTATACTCATGTTAACACGAGGTATCTGAGACTTCTTTATATGTTTACCAATGAGTGTATGATTTAATGCATTAATGATTATATTTGATTGTTATATTTGGCAGGGTTTTGCAATGCTGAGATCAGACTGGACCAGTCTCCTGCTGTGGTAAAGAGACCTGGAGAAACTGTGAAGATCTCGTGTAAAATAAATGGATATTCAATGACAAGCCACAACATACACTGGATCCGACAGAAACCAGGGAAAGCTTTGGAATGGGTTGGTAGGATGAATACAGGCAATAATGCAGCAACATATGCAGAGTCTTTGAAGAACCACTTCACCTTAACAGAAGACGTCCCAGCAAGCACACAGTACTTAGAGGCCAAGAGTCTGAGGACAGAGGACACTGCAGTTTATTACTGCGCCCGACAAACCACAGTGACTGGAGCTGAGGAAACAGCTGTACTATAACCACACACATATTTTTCACACAGCATGTTACTGAACAAGTCATTACTGTTGTCATTTATGTAAGTGATGAATATAATCCCCTCTTACTGTGGTAAATAAACTGTTCAATTACATGCAGTTTTCAATTGTCTATATTACAAACCAGAAACACATGAATATGTATCATACATTGTAATGTTATTGTAATGTGTTATAATGAGTTATTACGGAGTCTTACAGCAGTATTCAGATTCTGTAAAGTCCAGATGTTATGATCATAACAATAGTTTATCATTTCTGATCACACATAATGTCTGTATACTGTAAATTTGGCTTTAGCAACTTTACTTAGTTTATTTCCAGTTCTCTAAAACTTTGTGTTCAGGAGAACAAATGTCTGTCCTCTCATTAACATATAACCAACTCTACTGGAGTAAGATGTGTAAGGATATATTTACTGTAACTTAAAATATAATCATTTAAATTCACAAGACATCTAATTATTCATTCATTCATTCATTCATCTTAAGTAAACACTTTATCCTGGTCAGAGTGGTGGATCCAGAGTTGATCCAGGAACACTGAGTGTACACCCTGGACGTAAAAAAGCCAAGTCACCAGCCTCACTCCTGATTTGATTTCTTAAATAAGATTATTTTAGAATTTTGAGACACAGAAATGAGAATAGTTTCAGTGTCGAGCTGCTTCAGGATATTAGATTTTTGGCATCAGGTCATTTATCATTTAAAACGCCTGCTTTAGAATCTTAACAATCTACTACTCCACACTGTATTCATCAGGCAAAGCCTCTAGAGTGCAGACTAAACCAGAATGAAAATGATTTGACTGCATGGGGAATTTTCTATTGCACAGTTTGATTATAATGTTAAAAAGAGAGGCCAGTTTTAACGCCTGTAATAAAATTTTAGCTACATGCTCTTCTGAAAATACTGTAATATTTCACTGTGAGAGTGGCAATTATGGAAGTTTTTCACAGCAGTTATTGCATGTTAATAGCTTCTCTTCTACATCTATCAAATAAAACTTAATGATTTCACATTTACATCATAAACATTACAGAAAATTAAACCAGGACATTTATATATAAGAATAATAGCTGCCTTATTGCAATTCTCTAGAGTACAGCCTATACACAGCTAATAATGACATGAAGGATTTTTTTTCTAATTATTATTAATGTTATTATTATTATTATTATTATTATTATTATTATTATTATTATTATTATTATTATTATTATTATTAATTATGGCATTATGGCAGTGATCCAGTTTAATTTTCACTAAAAACATAAATAGAAGAAACTACTACATTATTTATTTATGCATTTATGTGAATATAAACACTTTAATTATTTGACACAAAACATTCATATTATTAGTAATTATAATAGATACTTCAATTACTTATCACAATAAACTGTAGTTAAATAGAGACAAAATGGGATGTGACTGTGATCAACAGCTGCAGAGCTGGACTCACTACAGCTTCTCTTGTAATATTAGCACCCTGCTTATCTAGAGAGGAAGCGGTTCTCATTAGTCCTCCTTCAACACAAACATGTTTGCTTCAGCTTCCACTGCTGCTGCTGGCTCTCGCCCCCTGTGAGTGTTTGGATTTAAGCTTTATTACTTCATCTGATCCTTTTAGTTCCACATGTGAACCTTTTCTTTTTCTCTTTTCGCAGATGTGTGCTGTGCTACTGAGCTCATCCAGCCAGACTCAGTGGTTATAAAGCCAGGAGAGACTTTGTCACAAGGGGCGTGACGGGCAGGAAGTAGGCAGGATGCAAGTGCAGTGGAACGGTGAGGTTTATTAAGAGTGTACAGTGAAACAAACAAAAACAAGAGTCCTGATTAAAGCTCACTAAGCTATGAACATGATACAGGCTAAAGCTAACACTAGAATAAGATATGAAACTAAAGCAATCTCTTGGCGCAAAACATGGCAGGAACAATACATAACCGTGTCGCAATCTCTAATGATGCGTTTGTCTAATTGTTTACTTAGTTATTGGACCGCACCGTGTGAAGCACGGCTCACGGTATATATAGTCCTCTCTGTCATTAGCCCGAAACCGCGAACAGCTGTCCGCTCTTCTGTGTACGCACGGCTGACGCAACAGGGCGCAGGCATGACGTCACCCCGGAAGCGGTCCACGCATGCGCAACCGCGCACAACGCACTGCTGCGCGAAGGAATCGTGACAGAACCCCCCCCCCCTAAGCATGGCTTGAGACATGGCATGAAGCATTGCTTGAGACATGGTGAGAGGCGTGGCATGAGACATGGCTGGACACATGGCGTAGGGCATGGCTGGGCACATGGCGTAGGGCATGGCTGGGCAAATGGCGAGGACTAAAGACGTGACCTGGGGCGTGACGTGGCCTAGAAGCGTGACCTGGGACGGGACAGGGACTGGGACCTGGGACGGGACAGGGACCTGGGATGGGACAGGGACCTGGGACTTGGATGCTGTAAACTTGAGATTGGGTCTGGACTTTGGTGCTCTGAGTGTGGGACTGGGTCTGGATTTGGATGCTCTGAGTGTTGGACTGGGTCTCGACTTGAATGTTCTGAGTGTAGGACTGGGTCTGGACTTGAATGTTCTGAGCTTGAGGCTTCGAGTTGACCAAGGTTTCCAGCTCCTCCGCCAGCTCGGTGCTCAGTGTGTACACTTGTGCGTTTGCCTTCTTCAACTGGTCATTAACGAGATCAATGTTTTTCTGTTTCTCCTTTAGTTCCTCCTCAAGCTGTGAAATACGAACCTCGAATTGCCGCTTCTCATCCCTCAATGCTGATATCTGGGAGTTACAGCTGGTCACTTCATTATGCAGCTCCTTCCTCTCCTGTAGGAACTGCCTCTGACGGCAATCAGCTGCAGCCAGATCCTCACATAACTGCATTTTCTCAGCCTCCAGACTCTGGACCATGCGTTCCCTTGCTTCGACGCCGCTCCGTATAGCATCTCTCTCTGCTCGGAGTTCATCCACATACCGCGACTGATCCCTTACTTGAGTCTGTACCTTCTCCAGCTGTCTCTGTGCTTCAGCTTGCACTTTAATGAGTTGGGCTTCCCGCTCGGAAAGCTCGGTAGCTGCTTCATTGCAGCTACATCCAGCGCCTGGCTGTAGCTACCCAAAATACATGTGCCTGGAGCGTGAGGAATGGCTTTGGGGGGAGTGTCAGGAACCAGAGACTTAGCAGGAGCATGGGCTTGCCTCTAGAGGGCAGTCTGTGCAAACTCAACCATTTCAGTCTGTTGTAATCTGCACATTTAGGCAATCTCTCTCTTCACATTGTGCTATGACTGCATCCAGCATCATGACTCTCAGATTAAACAGAATTACATGTAGTACATTAGCGACCTGTGTTGTTTCGATCAGTAATTAAGGCTATTTGTTACAGAGAACCTGATTTCATGGAAAATTCATGAGGATCTGAGTGAGCAAGATCAGTTGTTTCATCTTATTCAAATAAACCCCTGCTTAAACTTTTCATTTCAAATGTGAATTTGTTTGATGTTACAGTGTATTCACACATATTTTTTTCCATTCATAGACATTCTTCTTCAAATGGATTAAAATGGTTCTACTTGGAACCCTTTCTGATGGTGAAACATACTGTTGTAGGGTTCTATACAGAACCTTTTAATCATCCACTCATCTATACACTGAGCAGTCTGTGGTAGTGGATTTAATACATCCATAGTGGTCATGGACACTCCCTATTCAAATAGAGTCGGGTATAAACAGCATGTTCTTGGCTGTTCTAGTTTCCAGTGAGCTCTGTGATAGATAACACTCCCATACACTTTAAATCTGGGTGAAGCAGAACTCACAGAATGATGATTTTAGGACATTGTATTTTATTTGTTCTCATTTCATGTAAGTTTCAGACTTTTTCATGTGATGATTACTAGGAAAATTAACCATTCTGTTCCGATAAGCATTATAACATAACATCACCTGGTTATAATCTTCTCTTCCAGATTCTTATGGACAGTCCCTGACCTCCTCTGCTTCTGTGGTGAAGAGACCTGGAGAGTCAGTCACTCTGTCCTGTACTGTCTCCGGATTCTCAATGGGCAGCTACTACATGAGCTGGATCCGTCAGAAACCAGGAAGAGGACTGGAGTGGATTGGATACATTGACACTGGCACTGGCACAACATTTGCTCAGTCTCTGCAGGGCCAGTTCTCCATCACTAAAGACACCAATACAAACATGCTGTACCTAGAAGTGAAGAGTCTGAAAGCTGAAGACACAGCTGTTTATTACTGTGCACGACACTCACACTGACACAACAGACTCCAGAGCTGTACAGAAACTTACACAAGCACGTCCTCATGAGCTGTAAATATTCCCTCAGCAGGAAACCGATCCCTAGAGACATTTATTATAAACAATATCCATTCATTTTAGTACTCAGATTTATTTCTCCTTTTATCTTACTCCATTAACAGTCAAAATTCCTCTGTAAAATTCTCAGCCTTTTCTTTTATTATTTCTGGTGCTTAAAGCTGAAGACAAACATGAAAGCAATAGTAATTATACACAAAGACATTAAATAACAAAACATTCAGTTTCATTTCATTTCTTGATAAAAACATAACTCATAAGAAATCTTTTTTATAATTTATTTGTTT
Organism: Ameiurus melas; assembly: GCA_012411365.1. Lineage (NCBI taxonomy): Eukaryota > Metazoa > Chordata > Actinopteri > Siluriformes > Ictaluridae > Ameiurus > Ameiurus melas. The sequence continues at coordinate 19,088,619 of CM022753.1, forward strand.
CTTCATATGCAACACTGAAACTATTTTTAAATGAAATGTATTGTATTTGTTCCTGTAAGAATTTGTCTACACAGTTTTATATATGAAAAATGTTTGAAGAAATGCTGTACTGTAGAAAGACCACCATCATTAATGTTAAAGACATAACTCATACTCCATGCAAATCTCCCCAACCTCAGACAGATATACAGTGGTGTGAAAAAGTGTTTGCCCCCTTCCTCATTTCCTGTTCCTCTGCATGTTTGTCACACTTAAGTGTTTCGGAACATCAAACCAATTTAAACAATAGTCAAGGACAACACAAGTAAACACAAAATGCAATTTGTAAATGAAGGTGTTTATTATTAAAGGTGAAAAAAAATCCAAACCATCATGGCCCTGTGTGAAAAAGTGATTGCCCCCCTTGTTAAAACATACTATAACTGTGGTTGTCCACACCTGAGTTCAATTTCTCTAGCCACACCCAGGCCTGATTATTGCCACACCTGTTCACAATCAAGGCATCACTTAAATAGGAGCTGCTTGACACAGTAAGGTCCACCAGAAGATCCTTAAAAGCTACACATCATGCCGGAGACCCAAAGAAATTCAGGAACAATTGAGAAAGAAAGTAATTGAGATCTATCAGTGTGAAAAGGGTTATAAAGCCATTTCCAAAGCTTTGGGAATCCAGTGAACCACAGTGAGAGCCATTATCCACAAATGGCGAAGACATGGAACAGTGGTGAACCTTCCCAGGAGTGGCCGGCCGCCCAAAATTACCCCAAGAGCGCAGCGACGACTCATCCAAGAGGTCACAAAAGACCCCACAACAACGTCCAAAGAACTGCAGGCCTCACTTGCCTCAGTTAAGGTCAGCGTTCATGCCTCCACCATCAGGAAAAGACTGGGCAAAAATGGCCTGCATGGCAGAGTTCCAAGGAGAAAACCACTGCTGAGCAAAAAGAACATCAAAGCTCGTCTCAATTTCTCCACAACACATCTTGATGATCCCCAAGACTTTTGGGACAACATTCTGTGGACCGATGAGACAAAAGTGGAACTCTTTGGAAGGTGTGTCCGCAAGTATGCGTGAGAAGGAACACTGCATTTCATAAAAAGAACATTATACCAACAGTAAAATATGGTGGTGGTAGTGTGATGGTCTGGGGCTGTTTTGCTGCTTCAGGACCTGGAAGACTTGCCGCGATAAAGGGAACTATGAATTCTGCTGTCTACCAAGAGATCCTGAAGGAGAATGTCCGACCATCTGTACTTCGTTGCAAAACGAACTTCGGTTCTGCAGCAGGACAATGATCCTAAACACACCAGCAAGTCCACCACCGAATGGCTGAAGAAAAACAAAATGAAGACTTTGGAGTGGCCTAGCCAAAGTCCTGACCTGAATCCTATTGAGATGTTGTGGTATGACCTTAAAAGGCCGTTCATGCTCGAAAACCCTCTAATGTAACTGAATTAGGACAATTCTGCAAAGATGAGTGGGCCAAAATTCCTCCAGGACGCTGTAAAAGCCTCATTGCACGTTATCGCAAACGCTTGGTTGCAGTTGTTGCTGCTAAGGGTGGCCCAACCAGTTATTAGGTTTAGGGGGCAATCACTTTTTCACACAGGGCCATGATGGTTTGGATTTTTTTTCACCTTTAATAATAAACACCTTCATTTACAAATTGCATTTTGTGTTTACTTGTGTTGTCCTTGACTATTGTTTAAATTGGTTTGATGTTCCGAAACACTTAAGTGTGACAAACATGCAAAGGAACAGGAAATGAGGAAGGGGGCAAACACTTTTTCACACCACTGTAAATACACTGCAAGTACACAGCAGTCTCTGTGTTTGGTCGAGTACAGCAGAGGAATCATGAGCTGGCCTCTTCTTCTTCTGATATCCTCTGTGCCCTGTGAGTAAACAAATCTCTCCACACCTTACTCACCTTTTTATATGCTCAATATTTCAGTCTGAGTTAAAGTGAAGTGTGTTTAATAGCTTCTGTATGTTTTACCGCTCTCCTCTTCTCAGATGTGTATGGCATCAGTCTGACCTCATCTCCTGCTGAGGTTAGACATCCCGGAGCCTCAGTAAGGTCCTCCTGTCAGATTTCTGGCTATGCCCTCACTAGCTATGGCACAAGCTGGATCAGACAGCCTCCAGGAAAACGCTTGGAGTGGATCGGGATCATATGGGGTGGTGGAAGCATAGACTCTGGAGCTTCCTATGAAACTTGCTTCAGTATCTCCAGAGACACGAGCAACAATGTGCTTTTTTTTTAACAAAAATTGTGGCCTCAATTTATTTTGAGTTAAAACTTAAATGGTAGAATTCATGTTAATCCATCACATCCTGTATACATACAGAAATTTTAAATGATTAGGCAAGATGAACGCATAATAAATATTGAATGAATAGAAAAATCTGCTTTAACATTTCACTATTTTTTGCTTTTTCAAAGACAATAAAATTGACCTAAATGTTTCAGTTTTTTTACCTAAATGTTGCACTGTATATACAGTATCTCACAAAAGTGAGTACATCCCCTCACATTTTTGTCAGTATTTGATTATATCTTTTAATGTGACAACACTGAAGAAATGACACTTTGCTACAATGCCCCAATAAAGAAGTGAGTTTACAGCTTGTATAAGAGTTAAAATTTTCTGTCCCCTCAAAATAACTCAACACACAGCCATTAATGTCTAAACTGCTGCCAACAAAAGTGAGTACACCCCTAAGTGAATATTTTGTGTGACCACCATTATTTTCCAGCACTGCCTTAACCTTCTTGGGCATGGAGATCACCAGAGCTTCACAGATTGCCACTGGAGTCCTCTTCCACTCATCCATGATGACATTACGGAGCTGGTGGATGCTAGAGAACTTGTGCTCCTCCACCTTCCGTTTTAGGATGCCCCGAAGATGCTCAATAGTGTTACCTTCACCCTCAGCTTCTTTAGCAAGGCAGTGGTCATCTTGAAGGTGTGTTTGGGGTCGTTATCATGCTGGAATACTGCCCAGTGGCCCAGTCTCCGAAGGGAGGGGATCATGCTCTGCTTCAGTATGTCACAGTACATGTTGGCATTCATGGTTCCCTCAATGAACTGTAGCTCTCCAGTGCTAGCAGCACTCATGCAGCCCCAGACCATGTCACGCACAACACCATTCTTGACTGTAGGCGAGATACATTTGTCTTTGTACTCCTCACCTGGTTGCCGCCACAGACACTTGACACCATCAGAACCAAATAAGTTTATCTTGGTCTCATCAGACCACAGGACATGGTTCCAGTGATCCATGTCCATAGTCTGCATATCTTCAGCAAACTGTTTGCAGGCTTTCTTGTGCATCATCTTTAGAAGAGGCTTCCTTCTGGGAAGACAGCCATGCAGACCAATTTGATTCAGTGTGAGGCATATGGTCTGCGCACTGACAGGCTGACCCCCCACCCCTTCAACCTCTGCAGCAATGCTGGTAGCACTCATACGTCTATTTCCCAAAGACAACCTCTGGATATGACGCTGAGCATGTGCACTCAACTTCTTTGGTCGACCATGGCAAGGCCTGTTCTGAGTGGAACCTATACTGTTAAACCACTGTATCGTCTTGGGCACCGTGCTGTAGCTCAGTGTCAGGGTCTTGGCAATCTTCTTTTAGCCTAGGTCATCTTTATGTAGAGCAACAATTCTTTTTTTCAAATCCTTTGAGAGTTCTTTGTCATGAGGTGCCATGTTGAACATCCAGTGACCAGTATGAGGGAGTGAGAGAGTGATGACACCAAATTTAACACACCTGCTCCCCATTCACACCTGAGACCTTGTAACACTAACAAGTCACATGACACCGTGGAGGGAAAATGGCAAAAAGGGCCCAATTTGGACATTTTCACTATGTGGTGTATTAGTTTTTGTTGCCAGTGGTTTTGGTATATATATATATATATATATATATATATATATATATATATATATATATATATATATATATATATATATATATATATATATATATATATATATATATATATATATATTACACAGTATTGTGCAAAAGTTTTAGGTACCCATTTTTTTAGTACAAACTTTATCGTACTGTTAATCCTTTTTTAATTTTTATTTTATGACTTCTACATTATCGAGTCAGTACAAAAAACATTTTATATTTCCAAACATTAGTTTTCTAGCACAAAATTAAATGTTACAGAAAAATGTTTGTATGAAAGTAAAGAAAGCAGCATATTACATAAGAGACCACTTTTCAGACAAAAAACCACAATGAAGGCTGCTGGGTTTTTCTGCAAAAATAAGAAGCAAGTGCGACAGGCAAAGTCTCCAGAACTGATCAATAATAATTAACAACCATCTCTAAAGTGATGGAAATGAATAAATCATCAAACTTTGAAGGTTACTTGCATGTACACCAATTATTAAAAACAACCACTAAGCTGAACTGGCAAACTGTAAAATCTGACATCGCTCTCATCCTTGGCACATGCAAAATCAGCCTGTGGAGGTTCATATTATAGACCTGACTCTATTGGTTAAAAGGAAGTCTATGCAAATCCATCCTGTTATTATTTGCTCTACATAAAATCATCTTGTTACTCAGCTAAAGCTCATATCATCAAACTGAATTTCAGAACTTCCATCACTGAGTTTGATTATGGGGCTAAGCGTCATTCAGCAGTGCATTTTTATACTCATGTTAACACGAGGTATTTGAGACTTCTTTATATGTTTACCACTGAGTGTATGATTTAATGCATTAATGATTATTTTTGATTGTTTTATCTGGCAGGTTTTTGCAGTGCTGAGATCAGACTGGATCAGTCTCCTGCTGTGGTAAAGAGACCTGGAGAAACTGTGAAGATCTCGTGTAAAATAAATGGCTTTGATATGACTGAGCACTACATACACTGGATCCGACAGAAACCAGGGAAAGCTCTGGAATGGATTGGCTGGATGGATGCTGGTAATAATAATGCAGAATATGCAGAGACTTTGAAGAACCAGTTCACCTTGACAGAAGACGTCCCAGCAAGCACACAGTACTTAGAGGCCAAGAGTCTGAGGACAGAGGACACTGCGGTTTATTACTGTGCCCGAGAAGCCACAGTGACTGGAGCTGAGGAAACAGCTGTACTAAAACCACACACATATTTTTCACACAGCATGTTACTGAACAAGTCATTACTGTTGTCATTTATGTAAGTGATGAATATAATCCCCTCTTACTGTGGTTAATAAACTGTTCAATTACATACTGTTTTCAATTTATATTACAAACCAGAAACACATGAATATGTATAATACATTGTAATGTTATTGTAATGTTTAGTTATTACAGCAGTATTGAGATTCTGTAAAGTCCAGATGTTATGAACATAACAATAGTTTATCATTTCTGATCACACATAATGTCTGTATACTGTAAATTTGGCTTTAACAACTTTCACAGTTTATTTCCAGTTCTCTAAAAGTTTGTGATCAGGAGCACACAAGAGAACAAATGTCTGTGCACTCATTAACAGATAATCAACTCTACTGGAGTGAGATGTGTAAGGATATATTTACTGTAACTAAAAATATAATCATTTAAATTTATGAGACATCTAATTATTCATTCATTCATTCATTAATATTAAGTAAACATTTTATCCTGGTCAGAGTGGTGGATCCAGAGTCGATCCAGGAACACTGAGTGTACACCTGGATGTAGAGAAGCCAAGTCACCAGCGTCACTCCTGATTTGATTTCTTAAAGCAGATTATTTTAGAATTTTGAGAAACAGAAGAAGGATAAGAGAATAGTTTCTGTGTCAAACTGCTTAAGGATATAAAATTTTTACCATTTGGTCACTAGATTTATAGGTTTTTTTTTGTTATTTTTTTTTTTTTTTCATCATTTAAAACACCTGCTTTAGAATCGTATCAATTTGCTACTTCACATGGTATTCAAAAGTATTGGAACACCACCTGGCTCCAAAAGTACTGAAATGCTATCTAGTTTCTAAAGTACTGAAACGCTATCTAGCTCCAAAAGTATTGGATCGCTGCGAAGCTCCAAAAGTACTGTAACACTGCCTGGCTCGAGAAGTACTGGAATGCTGCCAGCTCCAAAAGTATTGGAATGCTGCATAGCTGCAAAAGCATTAGAACGCTGTCTAGCTCTAAAAGTATTGGAACACTATTTGGCCACAAAAGTATTGGATTGCTGCCAAGCTCCAAAATAAGTACAATGCTCCCTAACTCCAAAAGTACTGGAACACCCCTGGCTCCAAAAGTATTGGAACACTGTCTAGTTCTAAAAGTATTTGAAAGCTACCTAGCTCCAAAAGTATTGGATCACTCCCTAGCTCTAAAAGTATTGGATCACTCCCTAGCTCCAAAAGTATTTGATCACTGCCTGTTTCTAAAAGTATTGGAATGCTATCTAGCTCCAAAATTATTACAATGCTCCCTAACTCCAAAAGTACTTGAACATCCCCTGGCTCCAAAAGTATTGGAACACTGTCTAGTTGTACAAGTATTGGACCATTTTCTACCTCTAAAAGTATTGGAATGCTGCCTAGCTACAAAAGTATTGGAATGCTGCCTAGCAACAACAGTATTGAAATGCTGCCTAGATCCAAAACAAACAGAAAGCCTCATGGCTCCAAACGTATTGGAACACTCACTGGTTCAAAAGTATTGGAACAATGTGTGGTTCTAAAAGTGTTGGGACATGATCTGGCTCCAAAAGTATCGGAACACTGACTGGTTCTAAAAGTATTGGAACACTGCCTGGCTCTAAAAGTACTGGAATGCGATCTACCTCCAAAAGTATTGGATTGCTGACTAGCTCCAAAGTATTGGAATGCTGACTGGCCAAAAAAAAGTAATGGAACACTGGCTGGCTCCAAAAGCTTTGGAATGCTGTCCAGCTCCAAAAGCATTGAACCACTGTCCAGATCCAAAAGTAACGCTGCTACACCCAAGTTACACCCTAGCAACACCCTTGCAACCACTCAGAACACCCTATCAGCTACCCAGATTACTCTAGCATCCACCCAGTATTCCCTAGCAACCACCCAGAACACTCCAGCAAGACCCTAACCCCCTAAAACACCCTAGCAACCACCCAGTACATCCTTGCATCTGCCTAGCAACTCCTTAGCAGACTTGCTTTTTCATGTCAACATCATAGTTTGTTGTGACAAACTTTACCTATCTATTTAGTAATAATAGTAGATACTTCAATTACTTATCACAATTAAATTATGTTAAAGAGAGCCAAATTAGAACTGTGATTAACAGCTGCAGAGCTGGAATCAACTCTGCTTCTCCTTAATATTTACACAAATCTCAATTTCCTCTTGTAATATTACCTCTTGCACCGTGCTTATCTAGAGAGGAAGTGGTTCTCATTATTCCTTCTTCAACACAAACATGTTTGCTTCAGCTACATTGCTGCTGCTGGTTCTTGTCCCCTGTGAGTGTTTGAATTTGAGCTTTATTACTTCATCTGATCCTTTCAGTTCAACATGTGAACCTTTTCTTTTTCTCTTTCCACAGATGTGTTCTGTGCTACTGAGCTCATCCAGCCAAAATCAGTGGTTATAAAGTCAGGAGAGACTTTAACCATCACCTGTAGAGTGTCTGGAGCTTCCGTCACTGATAGCATTAGCCATAGAGGAATCTCTCTACTATGTATCGCAGGAAAGGTCCTTGGCAGGATTCTGCTGAATAGACTCACAGAGCACCTTGAGCATGGCCTACTGCCAGAAAGTCAGTGTGGTTTCAGAAAGAAAAGAAGCACCATTGACATGATCTTTCCTGACAGACAGATGCAAGAAAGTGTCAGGAACAAAATGTCCAGCTATACATCACCTTCATAGATCTAAGAAAGGCATTCGACACCGTCAGCCAAGAAGGCCTTTGGAAATTCATGGCCAAATTTGGATGTCTGGAAGTCTTCATTAAAATGGTGAAACAATTTAATGATGGCATGCTTGCTAGAGTCCAGGACCAGGGTAACTATTCCGTAGCCTTTGAGGTTACGAATGGTGTGAAACAAGGATGCATCTTAGCTCCCACCCTCTTCAGCCTCATGTTCTCTGCCATGCCTATGGACTCTTTCAAGGACAGTGATGTGGGGGTCGGTCTCCAATACCGTCTGGATGGGAAGGTTAACCTGAGGAGGCTTCAAGCCAAGACTAAAGTCCAAGTTGGATACATTCAGGACTTTTTGTTTGCAGATTACTGTGCCCTCAACTCCAGTACAGAGGCAGGCATGCAATATAGCATGGACCTATTTTCCACAGCGTGCACCAACTTCGGACTAACCATCTCCACCAACAAGGCCGAGGTTCTGCATCAGCCAGCTCCGGGAAAAGACTATATGGAACCATCCATCACTATCAGTGGCCAAAAGCTCAAAAATGTGGACAGATTCACATACCTCGGCAGCACCCTATCACAAGCAGTCCACATAGACGATGAGGTCAACTCCAGGATTGCCAAAGTCAGTGTAGCATTTGGCAGACTCTGCTCAAATATTTGGGATAGGCATTAAGCTTGCTACCAAACTCAAAGTCTACTCAGCGGTGGTTCTACCCACCCTCCTCTATGCTTGTTAGACATGGACTGTGTATAGCCGCCATGTTCAAAAACTCAACCACTTCCACATGAGCTCCCTGAGAAAACTGCTGAAGATTAGTTGGCAGGACAAGGTACCGAACACAGTGGTGCTCACTCAGGCTGGCATGACAAGCATCCACACCATGCTGTGCAAGGCACAGCTCCGATGGGCTGGCCATGTTGTCCACATACCGGAAGAACGCCTACCCAAGAAGATGTTCTATGGAGAGCTACAACAAGGCAACAGATCTCACGGTGGTCAATATAAGAGGTTCAAGGACACCCTTAAGGCCTCACAGAAGAAATTTGTCATTGACCCTGACAGTTGGGAGAGTGTCGCTGCTGATAGATCTGCTTTGCGCAGTCAAATCAATGCCGGTGCGGCAGCCTTCGAGCAGAAAAGGCTGGCAGATGCAGCTGAAAAATGTGCTCTATGCAAATTCAGGAATAGCAGTTACACATCTCCCAGTCAGCAACCTGCATATCCTTGTCCTCACTGCAACAGACTCTTCTGGGCCCGGATTGGACTGATCAGCCATCTCCGGACCCACCTCCCAAGTGAATAGATGACATAAATGGTCCTCATCGACACCAATGGACAAACATCATCAACATTTCTCCCTTTTTGCATCATTTAGTGATTTTGTGCATTTAATTTTCTACACTCTTATTTTGTAGCTCCGATACATCCTTGGCTGCTGTTTCCATTGAAATGGCAATGGCCAGTGCTTTTTCTAAGTCCAGGTCTTTTTCTGACTATAGCGTTTTTCAGTGTGCTTGAATAATGCATGCCACATGTGGTGAAATGGGTTTACCCGTGAGTCATCTTGAGGGGGGCGTGTCCTGGAGTAGTATTTAAGGAAGTGGTTTTCGACTGACTGGTACGTCGTTCAGTCAGTGAAAGGACTTCCTGGTTAGTGACGTGGGATACCGGTAGCTTTGGTGTGCGTGTAGGTGAAACCGCTGGCTCAACAGGTAAGCACTGCTTGTTTTCCCATTTGCTTAAATGACTCTTTTTGAGGTAGAATCTTAGCTGTTTGTTCGGTTGTGGGTTTTAGTGCGGTTGGTATTTGCTTTGGAAACTCGCATGCATTACGCCCAGTGGACCGCAATGCAAGAAACTTGTTGGTGTCAGGTAGGCGATTATGCTCAACATACTATTACGGCCTCTCTGCTTTGTCACACATCTAACGTTGTGTCTGCTTTAGTTTGCTATCAGCAGTAGAGTGGTGAGTGCGTTGTCTCTCCTCCTCGTACCTGTAAGTGGAGCATAGGATCACCAGCTCTGAGGTATGTATGTTAAAGCAACGCTGTGCAGTCTATTTTTAGAACAAGCTGCTAATCGTAATTTTAGCGTTTGTTGTGCTTTACAGAGTGGCCTATATGCTGGCTATACTCATCGGCTGTTCCCACGTCCTAAGAGACTGCTGCTTTGTCTCCTTTTTTAGTAATGTCATGTCTAATTATTAGTATATCTGTTAAGTTTGTGATCTTTCTAGCCACTGGCTCTGGCTGGTGCTAGGACTTTTGTTTTGTTGGTTTTAATGCATGTTTGGGCTATGCAGTGCCGTGTCGCCTTTTCTCTGGCCTAACCTGCATGCACTTTGTATTTTTATTTGTTGGTTGTGGGATAAACCCCGCTCTGCCTGTGTTACTACTGTTTGTTGTGTGTGTGGGTGCGTATGCATGTTGGTGTACAATCCCAATGCTGTGGCCAGGGTGGTTGTCCCATTTTGACCATTGATCCGTGTGAGCTGGAGCACCAAACCTGCTGCTCAAGATAAGTAGCTATTTGTAGTATTGCTAGCATACCGGGCATGTAAGATCAACCACTCTGTTAATCAGTGCTTGTGTTTCCTTTTTTCCCGTTGGCGGACAGGAGCAGTGTGTGCCGTGAGCGGAGGACTGAGTGCGTGGTGGAGGCTTTCACTTTCCCTTGCTGTGTGCACATTGAGGTGTCCTTTGTTTGGATTGTAGTGCTTCTCTCCACGCATGGTGTATTTTCTGGACCCCCTCCCCTCTGTCGTGCAGTAGTCCGGCTCGCTGTGGTAAGCATTTCCCCTGTTCTAGTTACCCCTCCCCTGAGACCAGGTCACTCGCCTAATAGCAAGGTGCTAGTCAACCCCATAGCTACAGTACTTATATAGCCGCCCCCTGGTCACTGTGTTGGTGGGACCTTTCCGTCAGAGTGTCAATTGTATGGTCATGTTTTACCATGCAACGGTAACAATCAATGTGTCTTGTTGGAATAAAAATTGTTGATGTAACGCATGTCTCCGGCTCCTTGGGTTCCCGAACCTGTGTGCTCGAATTACCCTTAGGGGTTAATCTAGTTTAGTTTCTTGTCCTGGGGGCCGGCTTCCCGTCCCCTAGGTGGCGTAGTTGATGCAACAAATCCTCAGATTCACCTTGTCACCTGCCACACACATACCAGCCTGTCCCTGTTTGAAGTCACAATGCTGTGAAAGTTTGCATAGTTCTGCCACGTATTCAGAAATTCTCTCGTTCTTTGTCTGGTTTCTTTTGTGAAATCTGAATCTTTCTGCTATCACTAATGGCTTGGGGTTCAAGTGACCTTGAAAGATGTCAACAATTTGTTTGCTGGCTTTGCAGGGGTTACTAGGTTGTGTAAAAGATTGTATGTTTTAGTCCCCATGAGATGAAGGAGTACAGAAACTTTCTTCTCTGCCTCCACATCATTTGCTTCACAATAAAGTTCAACCCTTTCAATATACCCTTCCCAGGCTTCATTAGCACTGTCGAACACATATTGTGCCATTGTGTTATTTCCACTTTAGCTTGAGAGTACGCCTTTTACTGTGTGCCATGCACAGTTAACATTACTCATGCAACCATTTCGCTAGCAGTGACTGCCTGCCATTATTCACTATTGCTCTTCTATTTTCCTCCAAAGACCACCTGACATCTCATAACTGTGTATTTGATGATATTCAGGTTCATAATTTACTCATTGCCAATTTGTTGTTTTTGTATTAGACCACAACTTGACAAAAATAAAGTAGACACTCGGAGGTAAATTTAAATTGTGTATTAACCAGACCAAGAGAGAGAGATACATCAGTGCGCATGGTTAATTACCAATCAGTAATCAATGCTAACTAGAGTGATTCCACATAAAGAAATGGATCCACTCTAAACAAATAAATGTAAATAAAAACAGAATGCGATGATTTGCAAATCTCATAAACCCATACGTTATTCACAATAGAACATAGAAAATATATCAAATGTTTAAACTGAGTAAATATACCAATAAAAAAAAAGAAGGTAATTATGAATTTGCTGGTGTCACGGTTCCCCTTTGAGACAACGTGCTCGAAAGCGGAAATACGAGAGCACGTGCTTTTCCCGAGTGACAGCTGGACACGTGGGTGTTTGTTTACGTTTCTGTCATGTCTCCTCCCGGTTCTGTCATTGGTTGTGCTGACACGTGTGTCAGTATTGCGCTCAGCTGTTCAGCGGTTACGAGGCTAATTATGCTGGCATATCCAGAAACTGCCTAATATCCTCCAGCACCCAGGGTCTTGTGGCCACTACTCGCTGTGCCCATGTGCGAGTTGGGCCAAAAAACCGAGACATGATAAACCGAAGAAACGGTATATATGCCGGCATAATTAGCCTCATAACCGCTAACAGCTGAGCGCAATACTGACACACGTGTCAGCATAACCAATGACAGAACCGGGAGGAAAAGCACGTGCTCTCGTATTTCCGTGAACTGAGTAAATATACCAATAAAAAAAAAAAGAAGGTAATTATGAATTTGCTGGTGTCACGGTTCCCCTTTGAGACAACGTGCTCGAAAGCGGAAATACGAGAGCACGTGCTTTTTCCTCCCGGTTCTGTCATTGGTTGTGCTGACACGTGTGTCAGTATTGCGCTCAGCTGTTAGCGGTTACGAGGCTAATTATGCCGGCATATATACCGTTTCTTCGGTTTATCATGTCTCGGTTTTTTGGCCCAACTCGCACATGGGCACAGCGAGTAGTGGCCACAAGACCCTGGGTGCTGGAGGATATTAGGCAGTTTCTGGACTCATTTTTGGAGGAGTTCAGAGAACCAAGGCAGAACTACGACCTGGATAAAGTGCTGAGGGAAGCCAATTAGGCGACTAGTACGGAGCCCCTCTTACTTGTGCACTATGAGCGGGTGAGGCAGCAAGTCCGAGCCAAGTCTCACGTCCAAGTCAAGTTCCAGTCCAAGCTAAGTCCCAAGCTCAAGTCCAAGCTAAGTCCTGAGTCCAAGTTCCAGCTAAAGCTCAAGTCCCGGTCACAGCCAGGTCTCAAGTCCCGTCACAGCCAGTTCTCAAGTCCCGGTCACAACCAAGTCTCACGTCCAGGTCAAGTTCCATGTTCCTGTCCAAGCCAAGTCCAAAGTTCCTGTACAAGCCAAGTCCGAAGTTCCTGTCCAAGCCAAGTCTCCAGTTCCTGTCCAAGCTAAGTTTACAGTTCCTGTCCAAGCTAAGTCCCAAGCTCATGTTCCGTCTTAAGTCCAAGTCCAGTCTCACATCTCCGAGTCTCAAGTCCAAGTCCAGTCTCGAGTTCCTGACATCTCGTCCAAGCCTGCGGATCTAGTTCTGCTCACCCCAGAGTCTGCTAAGGTAAGCCCAGAAATTTATTTTTTGGGGCGGTGGTGGTGGGGGGGGGGCACTGAGGACAGTAGAGCTCCAGCCTGAGACCTACAAGGAGGTCTCTATGGTGGAGCTCCTGTCAGCCAAGGAGGCTGTCCTCCTGCCTAGCACAGCCGAGGAAGCTGTCCTGCTGCCTGGCACAGCCGAGGAAACTGTCCTGCTGCCTGACACAGCTGAGAAGGTTATCCTGCAGTCCTGTGTAGCTGAGGTCATCACTCAGTTTCCAGGTCCAGCTGAGAACGTCGCTCAGCCTCACTGCTCAGCTTAGAACGTCGCTCAGCCTCACTGCTTTGCTGAGGTCGTCGCTCAGCCTCACTGCTTTGCTGAGGTCGTCGCTCAGCCTCCACGTCCAGCCGAGGTCGTCGCTCAGCCTCCACGTCCAGCCGAGGTCGTCGCTCAGCCTCCACGTCCAGCCGAGGTCGTCGCTCAGCCTCCACGTCCAGCCGAGGTCGTCGCTCTGCTTTCATGCTCAGTTGAGAACGTCGCTCAGCCTGTCTGCCCGGCTGTGGTCGTTGCTCAGCCTCCCTGTTCACGGAAATACGAGAGCACGTGCTTTTCCCGAGTGACAGCTGGACACGTGGGTGTTTGTTTATGTTTCTGTCATGTCTCCTCCCGGTTCTGTCATTGGTTGTGCTGTCATGTGTGTCAGTATTGCGCTCAGCTGTTAGCAGTTATGAGGCTAATTATGCCTCATAATTATGCTAATTATACCGCACGCCTCCAAGCACAAAGCACGGAGAATTACATAGACTATACATAGTATAAACTTAGTTATCACATTTATGTTTAAATTTAGTTCACGCTGGGTTATCCGCTCCCAGGTCCACGTCCTAGTTTACGTTCATGTTTATGTTTATTTGTTTCTCGACCCTGTTTTCTTGACCTCAACCTTGTTCTCTGTCTTGCCCTGTATATGCCTGTTTGCCTGACCTTCACCTGTTTCTGGATTACGATTGTCGATTACGTTTTGGATTTGTCTGCCTCTTTAAATAAAACATCCGTTCTTATTTGCGATTGCATCCGCCCCCTTTATCCGCTCCGTCACAGATTTATGACAGCTGGCCGTAACATGTCTCAAAGTTGGGATGGGGGCAACAAAAGGCTGGAAAAGTAAGTAATGACAACTATGGATGCATTAAATCCACAATCACAGGCAGCTTAGTGTATCGATGAATGGATGATATAGTTCTAAGTAGAACCCTTTAACATCATTCATTATCCGAAAGGGTTTCAAGTAGGACCACTTTTACAAGCTGAAAACCTTTAATTATCCAATGAACCCTTAAACTAGGGATGCGCCAACTGATCAGCCACTAATCACATTCTTTGACTCAATCAGTAGGCTCTAAATTTGGCCAATCTCAAGAACAAGAGCAAGAGCAATTTGATGATGTAAAACATGTGAGGACATAAAACACATGATGATGTTAAACTTTAGCTCTGCAGTAATGTCATGACCAGTCTGTAATTATTACGAGGTCTCAATAAACAATGAAAAATTCGCCATGTATTTTTAAAGTGTACATTTTATGGTTTTGAAATGTGCCTAATTTTGTTTTAAAGGTCTCATACAAAACATTTACATGCATCCAAGTTCAAAAAAACACTTTAAAGTGCACCTATTATGGTTTTTAAATTATTACCTTTCATGTAATGTGTTATAGAGCTGTTTGTCAATGTAAAAAGTCTGCAAAGTTTAAAAATCAAAGTGCATGACAGAGTTATTCACTCCGAAAAGAAGGAAATGATTCTGAACAGCTGAAATGAGTCGTTAGTAATTCCAGACTTATTTCCTGTACTAACCTACTTAGGTTTGTAACAAAAATGCCCGGATCTGTTCTTCACCGGCTGCTCACGAATGGCTTTGACCCGCCCTCAAACATTACAGTTGTAGTAATGTTCCCTTGAAAGAGTTAGATTACTGTTGTCACCAGTACCCAGTTATTTGGATCATCTTGTGTCTCTGGATCACAACCTGTAAGTATGTTTACTTATTTAAGTATATATTTTCTACCAAATGTTCCAAATGCATTATTTTGTGTTGTATATGTCAGGGGTTCCCAAACTTTTCCAGGGCAGGGCCCCCCAAATGACATTTGACCGAGGCCCCCCTTTTGCAAGATGTCTTTAAAACACATTAAAAATACAGACTTCTGAATATACCCCCCCTTTTAAATCAATAATTACATCTTACATCTTTACATTACAGTACATTAGGAATTGATTGTGTGTGTGTGTGTGTGGTGTGCTTGTCTGAGAGTGAGAAAGAGAGAACATACTAGTGGGAGGGATGGGCTTGGTTGCTCTGACACAGTTTGTCAAGCCTGGGCTTTATGTCTGTCAGTGCCATACACATGTCATTGTCCACATGTAGACGTGCTCTGTGCTTTGTTTTAAGTATTTTTAAAGTGTAAAAGCCAGACTCACACAAGTAAGTTGTTCCAAAAGGGAGAAGGCATTACAGAGCCCTCTCAGCCAGCCAGGATAGTCTTTTCTTACATGCAGCCGATAGTTAGGAAGGGAACCAGACTCAAATTTCATTTTAAAATCACATGAATTTGTCATATCAATCCGTTTCTCCTGTGCCTTTAATCACATGAAAAAAAATCATGTATTTATTTAATTTTTGCACCAAATTGTTGAGGCCCCTTTGCGGCCCCCACTTTGAAAAACACTGGTGTATGTGTACAGCTGTTAGCCTGTTAGTTGCTAGCTTCTGCTAACCGGCTAACTCACATTATTGCTAAACTACATATAACGTTACCAGTGAGAAATGTCCTGATCTCATCATGCTTGCGATGGTGTTTGGGGTTGATCTTCTGATGCATCACTATCGAACTCAGGCTCAAATTGAGATTGTTGTGCATGTGCGTGCTGTTAGCCTGTTAGCTGTAGTTAGCCTCTGCTAACTGGCTAACTCACGTTATTGAAATACCTCTCCTAATCAGCCGTGTGCCCAATATTACCTTCAGTTTTGTCGCTTAGGCCAGGGACACACTAGATGATTTTTTTTTATCTTATCTGATTTTTAAACCAAGGGCGAGCACAGATATAACGGCAGTTTCAAATGATTTTTAACATTATAATCCTCTGAATGCACTCACTAGAATCTAGTGACTCTACAGTAGATAGACTCTACTGTATGACTCACATGTTTCCACTTCCTGACTTTTCCTGACTTTTAATGTGGCTTGTTGTGAATGTTTTCTGGACATTTATACTGCTGTAAGTCAGTTCTTATATATAAAACACAACACACATTACTTTGAAAAAGCCTATTATTTAATTATTTGACTTTCCTCGGTGCTTCCAAGAGTCTGTGTAATGAGCTCCAGTCAGTATAAAAGTTCTCCCTACATGCTGTTTTAAGCACAGCAATATTTCACTATGTGACAGAGTGAGAACTATGGAAGCAGTTATTCACAGAGATAAGAAACAGAGCTCAGTCCCATAACAGACATAAACTTCTGGATTTATAAAATAAAATAAAAATACTCACAATACATTATGCTCAAATAAGCAAGTTTCTTTGGATTTTTATAAAATTATTTCCTATGAGACAAGTGTGTGTTTATTTAGGCATCTAGTTGGGGACTTATTCTATGTTGAATGAGGTTTAGATTCATTTACAGAACTAAATTTATCTCCAGTCTTTAATATAAAAATCAGCCTTTTTTTACATCACCAAAGAACATTTCCATTGTGATTATAAAACCTATAGAAGACAGAAACCAGCAGGCTTTTTTGAATGGACCAGAATAACAATATGCAAATGCATATGCAAAACTTCCCCACTTCCAACTACATATAGAGAAAAATCAGCCTCAGTCACTGTGGGCTCTGGAGAATTTAACACTGCTCTTGATCCAACGATGTTCCCTCCATTTCTGCTGCGGGCAGCTTCAGCCTGTGAGTTTCACTTCAATAATAAACTCAGAGCTGCTAGCAAATTATTACAGTTATAACCTACTGTACATATATTTTTGACTGAAATCATGTCATCTCTGTTTTTTTTCCAGATATTTGATGTGCAGTAGAACTCACTCAAGTCACCTCAGTGATGTTATGCCAGGAGATTCTTTATCCCTCAGCTGTAAAGTATCCGGCTACTCTGTTACTGATAGCAGCTACGCCACAGCTTGGATTCGACAACCTGCAGGAAAAACTCTGGAGTGGATAAACCACATTAGGAGTGGTGAAGATAACTATCATAAAGATTCTCTAAAAAGCAAGTTCAGTATTTCAACTCCAGCAGCACGGTGCCTCTGAGAGGACTGAATCTTCAGACAAAAGACACAGCTGTGTATTACTGCATCCACTACACACACTGATGTTTTTGTTTAGGTATCAATAGAAAAACACATGTATGATCCTCACACACTGAGCTCATATTTTCATCATCAGTGTATTAGATCTAAGGAACATTGAGGCTAATACTGAACTCTATGACTTTCCTCTATGCTTAGAAGAACATCTGGAATAAGCAACATTTCCTGAAATCTCACCTGATGGGTGTTTCTGAATTTTAGCAAGTTTCACCATATCAGAAATTAAACACATTTTTAAAAATCTGTTGTATGGAGGACGTTTCTCATAAAGTCATGTGTAAGTTGTTATTAACAGAATGATAAAGTATTATAATAAGCTAATTAATATAAATATATGCTTTGCATTTCTATAACTGTCAGACCTACTGTTATAGAAAATTAATCACCACCTTCTGACTAAGAGAATTAAAAAGCACATTGATATAATTGTATTTAATATCTTTGAATTATTTCTTTGGATGCTTCTTTATTTTGGCTGTAAATAACATTAGAGAAGCACATTTCAATGAGAGTGAAGAACAAACTCTATCATAAAGACAGGGTTATAAATGATTTAATTTCCCTCTGATACTGCATCTGAGTGCATTCTCTCTTTTAAACCGCAGTGATACAAATACTCCAATGTGGAATTCATACTTTCTTAATTTGTATTGCTGCTCCATGTGAGAAGTTTTTATTGACAGCAAGAACATGTAAACCTTTTTCTATATAAACTTTTTTTTAAGTTTTCTTTAAAACTAGTTCTGGATATTTTGAAAAAATGACTTTTCTGCCTCTAGAGGGCAGTCTGTGCAAACTCATCCATCTCAGTCTGTTATGTGCACATTTAGGGAATCTCTCTCTTCACATTCTGCTATGACTGCATCCAGCATCATGACTCTCAGATTAAACACGTAGCATATTAGTGTTGTGTTGATTAGTAGATAAGGCTCTTTGTTATGGAGAACCTAATTTGAGGATTTAAAGGATTTAAACAAGCACGAGTATCGATTGTTTAATTTTATACAAATAAACCCCTGATTAAATTTTATTTGAAATCTGAATTTGTATGTTTACAAATTTATTTTTACAACAAAATTTATGTTGGAGACCCCCAGCACGTCTCCTATGACATGTTTTTTCCAATTACTTTAAAATGATAATTTAACTTGATTAAAATTTAAGTCACTTTATTATAATTTTATTTGAAATTAC